>JABFDZ020000066.1:8950151-8972398 GCA_019775955.2 Pollimyrus isidori | reverse complement strand
CCCCCCCCCCCCCCCCCCCCCCCCCACCCTGGGGCCCAGGTTATCTGTCACAGGACTCCATCTCTTTCCTCGCTCTGACAATACAGTACTTACAGTGCATAACCTTGAGGTGTGATTTGGATCCTGCTGATAATGTTTCATAATAAATCCTTTTTTTCCAGCACATGCCGACTCCAAAACGTGCATCTGGCATTAGAACCTCATTGTCTACATGAAGAGATCATGCGCATGTGTTTGACATCTGGTCCATTCTGGTTCACTCTACAAAGCCATCAAAGAAACTCGCATCACTGTCTTGTTCATTTTTGGCCCTACCTTTCCCAGGGGCAAACCATGCGCAGGAAACGTTAAGACTTGCATCTCCCCTCCACTGAGAATCTGTACAAAACATTTGTAAGGAGGGATGCTGTAAGGAGGAAATGCTGCCAACGTTTTTCCGCTGTTCTCCTCCCACCTGGGAGTCTTGAAAACAGATCCAGGTCTAATAACCTTAGAACTAATCAGCATCTATACATTTTCTTTCTCCCCCAAAATAGGGAACTCCAGACTCCTAAATAAATACAATAGAAAAAATATGATAAGTATATTTACAATTAATTATTATTACACATTGATATGACTAACACAAACCTCATTTTCAGATATAACTGTACAGTACAATTTCATTTTATTGAACTTAATATATTGAAATAGCATTTTGGTTTGACAAGCACCAGGTGAAATCGCTTTTCCTGCACCCCTGGTAAAGCTGTCTGTGTCTCCCACACTTCCCAAGTCATTCCACTCAGTCCCACCCAAAATGGACTTACAGACATGCAGTTTGAAGTCTTTGCATTAATCTCGCATTGCATTCAAGAATATGCCATTGATGCACTCAACAGATTATCTGTCAGGTTCTTCGGTCTCATAAATGCCAGTTGTTCTTATGCTAAGTACACAGTGCAATGAAAAGTAGTGCATGAATAACATTGATTTGGATTCTAAGTTCCAAAGTGTGAAATGGCCATAGGGCTTCATGAGGTTTTCGCACCCATTTCTCCTGGAGCCTCAGCAGGACTACAGATCATACTCAATTTATCCGTACTGTTTTATTTTAGTGGTACAATGAGACTACAATAGGTGGGATTATAATAGGGGCTGACACCCATAAAATGGAATATTGCATTTTTCATTGGTTGCTTCTTTCAACCACATCCGGTCAAACCCAGCAGTGATTGCCAGTGCACTGTAATCCCACATACGCAGTGTTTCACGGCCACACGTCTCTCCTCACTGCTTCATTCAATTGCTTAGTAACCATCATAGCCTAAAACATGTCACACGTCCACCACCTCATTTACTGCAGCAAGTCTTACATTTGTTGACATAGCAACAATCCCCCTTAAACCTCCACAGCCTGTGGCTCTTTCTACGTACAACCCCCCTTCTCCCAGTACTTGCTGCCTCAATACCTTTTTCCCATTTCAGAGCCAAGAAACGATTGATTGGACTCCTTCGATTTTCTTTGAATCCTAATGGCAACTCAAATAAGATGTTTAGCGGGAAAATGTGGGAGGAAGGCAGTCCCTAGACGGAGCTCATAGACGTGCCCCCCTCCCCATTAAACCTCACCCCGATAGAGAGAGCTATTCAAACTTCTTACTGGATTGGCTGTTTCTCATCATCAGTCCAAGTCCCCCTGTTTTTAACCACTAAAGACCGAAGGACTAGGATGCTGAGGGAAAAAATCAAATGTGTTTGAACAGTGACAAATGGTTCTGGCGGAACTATAGGTCTTCTGATGTTGCGTGTGAAATCTCTGGGTAGGCTTTACTATCGAACGGTCTTCCAAAACATTTCCCCAGGAGCCGCTACACATCAAAGGCTCGGCCTCTGAGGCAGGCGTTGTGTGCACTAAGAAGTCCATTTGTACCCTATTCACTCAAAGGAAAATGATATTTTTACGCTTCAGTATTTAACATTAAAGTATTGAAGTATCTATTTTAAGCATTACAGATGAAAATCCCCAAATTCTATCAATAGCTCACCAAGTCAATCTTAGGAAATTGTTCCTACAGGTATTAGAGAAGCCTCTGGAGTATACAGAAGACCATGAGGTGGAAGAAGAGTGAGTCTATCCTCCTGAGACCCCACCCATTCATTTATGTCCATTGTAGTGGACATTTTATTTTTGCATCTATCTTTTCACTGATGTTAGGAAACATATTTATTCCTGTCGTACTTAGTGTAGTGTACTGTAGAGGACATGTTGTGCGATTAAAAATAAAAATAAATTTGAAAAACTCTAAATTGTAAGATGTTTTATTTCCTCCAAAGACAAATAACCTGAAATTGAAGGACACCTTTTTCCTTGGGTCTCTGGAGGATATAGCCTGTGTCACAGTTCTACATATTTGCTTTCAGACAAATGTTGATTTCATGTAAACCATTTAGCAGGTATATTGTGCAGGAAAACAATTCTACTTGGAACTGGGCTCTCCATGCTCTATTGTGCCAAGTGAAGGTGCACGTATTTAGATTGGTACCTTGTTCAACATGATCAGTCGGTCAGATAAATATACATATCTCCATATAATACGTTCAGGGAGTATATTAATATCAGCTCAAATAAGGACAAACACATTTCTAGAGAATAATACATATACTAAAATCTCCAACAGAAAATACACCATGACTCTATGAGCAACATGTAAAAATAGAAGATTGCACTTTTTATCCATCTTCTACCCTAAAGACCAAACATCAGTGAAGCAACTATGTGTTTGTCATATGAGTGAAATGCAACACATTAATACAAATAAAATAAATTGTAGGAATCTTTTTTACACAAATTATTTGGGTTTTACACTTGCAAAAAGAGATACATTTAAGTTTAGACAGCTATATGTATCGTTTTTATTATTCGTAGTTTTATTTTCCACTGTAAGCGATGCTTTTAACAGTATGTCCAGCAGAGGTCAGCAGAAATTTGGTTTGTAAATTAATTTGGTCACTTCCAGCTTGCAGCCAGTCTCTCCTTTTGTTTTTTTCCCGACACATCCTGAGACCTGCACCCCACTTCAACTCTTCCCAGGTAATGATAGTCCCACATTGAATTCTGCATGTTATCTCTTGCACTGATGTTAATTTGTGCAATTTCTATTTCCATTCATCTCCACCGTTCCGTTAAAGCCATCTTGAGCTTTGTATCTATAACAAATGCAAACAAATGCTTGCATTCATCAGAAATATCAACTGCAGTGGTTGGTTGGTTGCTTCTTTCAACCACACCCTGTGCACAACTTTGGAGACACAACTTAAATATTTTTTGACTGCTGGAGGAATCCAAAGTGACTGTGGACTGTATAAACCTGCACAGATGGTGGAAGAACATGCAGCCACCGCACTCACAGGCTCACAGACCTGAGGATAGAATCGGACCCTAAAAATGTCAAGCCACAGAGCCTGAGCCACCCTGCCACCTAACTGAATGTTTTTGTTTGTTTGCCTGTTTGTTTTTCTTTATGTTTTACTCTGCAGCTTTTATTTTACCTTATGTAAACTCCTAATAACTCATTTATAGGAAGCTAAGAGCAGTACACCTACTTGTTTCTCACAGGAGTAGCCTTCTGTAGAGAACACACACATTTAACCATATTACAGTACATTCCAAAAATTCATTACGTTTAAAATTTGACTGATGTCAATTCAAAAATGAAATATTTACTGGACAAGAGCTTTATCAGTTAGACTATTATGCAGTTAGGCTGTCTGCCATCTCTACACTGCCTATGAAGTATAAGTGTGGATATGTGCCCTGTGTCACACTGGCATCTCATGCATCTCATCCTGATGCGCAATACCTGCCTTTTGTGCAACCCTGACCAGTGTAAGTGGTTATAAGATGGAATAAAATGTGATGCGGCAGTTTGGTTGCTTGCTGAAAATTACACAATGCCTTTTTTTATTGGATAATTGGAACTAGTCCCTATTATTTATTAACAAAGAACAAACTTCTTCTACAATCATGAAAAAATCCTTATATGTCATGTAGTGGGTATTTTTTATAGAAATTCATAAAAACAGAAACTTGAAGATTAGAGTTAAAATTAACTTTATTGATCCCAGATGGAAACTCTTATTAGAACTGTTTCGATTTTTCCTTTCTCAGTAAATTCTATCCAAAGGCTTAAATTCTCATATGCATACATTTTTTATTTGTTTTGATTGTTCCTTCAGTTAAAAAAAAAAAAAACATTTTCATGCAGTTCCTTGGTTGTTTTACAGCTCCCAGTTAGTCACGATTACACCCTAATCCACAGCTGGGCTGCTTTAGCCTTGGATTAAGTATAGGCTCAGAAGACGTCCTTCAGTATAACAGACCCATTACTACATTCCAGAAAAACAATTAGGCGTAGAACAGCAGATTAGACTTAAATTACATAAACAATTATATTTGCTTAGTAGAACCAATTATCCAAAGTGATGAGCATTTTGAGTAAGCAGGTTCAGATAAACGTATTGAAATTAACAAATGCTAGAAAGAAAGAAAGAAAGAAAGAAAGAAAGAAAGAAAGAAAGAAAGAAAGAAAGAAAGAAAGAGAGAAAGAAAGAAAGAGAAAGAAAGAAAGAAAGAAAGAAAGAAGTGAATTCTGATAACTGATCCAGTCCTGAGGAAGTCTTAAGTGCAAGAATATTAGTTGTTTTTGTCTTAATATCTATAGTTCAATAGAACCGATGGTACCTGAAAGTGCAGGAATTCTGCATGCATAAATATTCCCACACACTCCACCTTGTATTTTGAATCAGTATTTTAAATTGTATTCATAGCTATGCTTCAGTTTGTATTTTGATAATGATAATTGTCGGATTATGTAAAACTGACGTGATATGAAAATGTTTTGTTTGTCTATGACACCCCCACCGTACAGCTAGCGTTTTTTTTTTTGATGCCACACTGAGTCTGCGCTCCGCGGGAACGCGCTCTGTCCACCAAGCTCTGCAGGAACGCGCTCCGTCCGCCGCGCTGTGGTCGTTGCTTCTCAAGTTGTTGATTCCAGACGAGGAAAGCGGGCTCACTTTGTTCTAGTCTCGTGAAAGGATTTTTCTGTGATTTGCAAGGAGAGACGCATTTACGGGGTGGAATTGTATTATCGGAGTATTATTATTTTATTCTAAAAGCTTACTTAAAGCCAGAAGGCGCCTTTTTCCCCCTTTCCGTCTCCGCTCGCGTCGCTGGGCCGAAACTCGGGGCTGTGGATGCCCACCGAGTCCGCGGGAGCGCTAGCTAGCCTCGGTTATGACGGCCGGCGGCGCCTGCTACGTCCGGATAAGCGGTGGATATAGACTTATTTTTTAATTGCAGCTCAAACATGGCTGGTAGTCACTGTATGGTCCGATTTACTAGTTAACCGCCTGTGTTTTTTTTCTACAACAGTCGGATTTAATTGCTTGACTTGGAGGATATAATAGTTAATGGTAGCATTGATTTATTAGTATTAATGAAATATTTTTGATATCCAATCCAAATCTGGGATCACAAATACTGGTGAAGACAAAGCTATATAAATGTAGTCTATAGCTGATAGTTTGTATTTCTTTTATTGAATGACTGGCGAGCTACATAGCTGGTCATATATTAGTCGTTTTTTTTTACAGAAAATAAAGGAAGTCGCAGAGCCGATCGGTCGCTGATAGTTACTTGGAAGGAAAGAAGCAATGTCGTTTTTTAATTTTCGCAAAATATTTAAGTTGGGGGCTGACAAGAAGAAGAAGCAGTATGAGCACGTACACAGGGACGTTAATCCGGAGGATATTTGGGAAATCATTGGCGAGCTGGGCGACGGAGCCTTCGGGAAAGTCTACAAGGTGAACTTTATTTAAGGGCCTTTTCTCATTGTGGTAAACTCAACCCCGAAGGACTCGATCGTTTCACATGTGGATCCCTGCCCTGTACCTACCCGCACACATAGACATGCGGTAGGGTTTTTAAAATAGAATTGATTTGTAAATGCAAATCTAAATGTGTTACCCTGGGTTAAAGTCAACCATACTGCGAACTATAACAAATGCTTTAATTTTTATGTTTAATTTGATGCTTTAGTGTGTGATGATCTGTTTTTGACAGTTATATGAAGTAAAGAGAATTTATTAAGCAGTGCAGTTATATAATTTGAACTACATAATGTAACTCCAGCTATACCAGTCATTATTTTTTTTATCGCTTCCCTAAATACTTGCATGTTTTTATTCTGACTCTCATAATGTAAAGATTATTCTATAATTTTGAGTTTGTGACAGAAGAACTCCGCTTTAATATATAATGTCATCGAAGGATGGAAAAAAGTAATACTGCAGATGAATCGTCACTGTTATAATGCTTGTTGGCGTACGATGTATTCTAAGATAAAGCCTTATAACTTTGATCAGACTTCCATCAAAGTGATCTGTGTATGTTACTGTGCTCATTGCATGACTGCTGATGGTGTAATACTAATAGATTCCAGTGGGGAATTTTGATAACTGCATAAGTAATCTTTGATAACTAATCTTGGTAGTTAAAACGTAAGTAAGGGATCAGATGCCCAGAATGAGGGTGAGATGACTGTTGTGGAAAGGTATTGGTTGTTGCAGCCGTGCGGTTGACAGATCTTCGTAAAGTATCCGTACTGTTAAGGTAATGATACCAGGGCAACTTTTTGAGCAATGTCTTCGGGCAACTGGCAACCAGGTGAGCCAAAGGACAACTCATCTGGATCGTCGGAAAATGTTGCCCGCTGCCAGTTAAAGTTTTTCAAATAGAAATCTGCTGCCCACGCAACATTGCCGGCAACGTTGCATAAAAAGTTGCCATGTGTATCATCACCTTTGTTTTTAGAGGATTCTGCTGTTAAACTTGAGCCAAAAGAGCGCAAAAATGCATGTCTTTGAAACATCCTGTGATGATGGAGCCAGGGACCTAAAACACGTGAAGTGCAGATTTGCTGTTTTGGAAGAGAGAGACACATTCTCTCCCTATTTGTGTGGTAAATTTGCCGGGTGCCTCATCTAGCCTAAACGTTATATACAATCTAGATATTCTTATATATTAAGGCTTGTGAGGTTCACAGCAAATACATTATCAACTAAAGCCACAAATTCAGTCACATTTTTATGGGCCATTGCTAGTCTTGTCCTCTCAATTAAATGTTTTTGAACGTACCACTGTTTAAAGTTATCAGTAAGTGGAAATGAGAATGGTGGATACTGGCCCATAATGGGCTATTGTACAGATCATAGAGATTTTCTACTCTTTGTGTTGGGAGTGGGGTGCTGGGGTGGTGGGTCACATCACCAGCAGTGGCTTCACTGTTACTGCTTGCCTCGGCACATTTAATCGCACCTTTCCAATGTGCTTGCCAGGCCCACATGCTTTGAGTAGCACGTCCTGACGTCATCAAGGTGGGGCTTGCCAAAGCATATCTCAGAAACTGGTGAGAGTCACTTGGCTATTGGACAGGGGGAGGGCTGTGGGTGGTGCATTAGAGCGAAGGGTACAAATTCAGAGTCGCCTATTCTGAGCAAAGGCAAACAGGTTAAAGACTGGTGGTAGATAGTCTTACCCTAGACAAGTCATGGACCACTGGGAGGCTTGTGTGTAGCTGCCCTTCAAAAGATAGTCTATCGAGACTGCCTGTTTATACATTAGTCATTCATCTGACATCATAGGAAACACCTTTTGTTCACTGTTCCCAATAGGTGGGTCAAATCCAGCAGGCAAATCATTATTGGAAAGCCTGATCTCCAATACATTTGGCCACTGAATTCGTAGACTTGTCATTATGTGTGATATTTAACCGTAAACATCATAGCCACTTCTGATGCTATCACACAGACCCAAGCAATTGCCATGACTGTAAATGTAAAATAAATGAGTGCCACTTGCCTCTAGCTTCCCTCTCCACTGCCTTGTCAAGTAGGTGTCACAGGACTCGGCAGCAGGAGACCCGGCGTCACCTCTTCTGGGTAGCATATGGCACGATGCTTGGAGGACATGAAAGGCTGGGGTTTGATATTTCTCCGAGATGCTGTGTTTATTTTGTGCCCACGTCCATGTTGACGTGTTTATCAGTCACACAGAAAGCAGCCTCAACTGAGGCGCACAGTCTTGGAGGTACGTTAGTTATGCTTTTGTAAACGCTATCTCAGTGATGTCTTAACATTCCTGTTGTGCAATGTAAGATTGCATACATTACTGCGGTACTCCATGCCGCAGCGCCTTACTTGCTTTTCAGATGCTCTCCACTCTCCAGTACTTGCAGTTCGTCACTGAACGGCACGGCTGCCTGTAGCTTTATTATTTGATTTAGCTTTGTTTCTCAGTGCCACAGCCCTGTTTTATATCATTTCGCAGGGGAATAGAAACATTTGCAAGTGTTTTAAAGAACGTATTAACCTCAGTCTACTTTACGACAACTACGTTAAGTATAATGATCATACTAGCCTGCGTGCTGCAGCTGATTTGAGGTTCTTCTGTTGGTCTGAATGGTTATTTGTTCATTGATTTTGTTTATTTGGAATAATTAACCCATTTTTATAAACTTGTGGTTTTGCTGGAGAAACTATGGTTTTAAGTTAAAGCACTTGCCCATTATCCCAGTGCTTCCCACAGCTGTGAGTCGCACTGTCAGCTCACTGCTGCTCATGGTGGTGCTCAGCAGCAGAACAGAGAAAACGTGCTCGACCGGCTGAAGATTGGTTGCATGCTCATCTCTGCTCCAGTAGATTAACATGGAAATGCAGAAGAGCATGAGACCATGACATCAGTGTACTTGGGGCCAGCTGAAGGGTCACACATCGAAACTTTAGATGTCTGTGTGATAGAGGGACAGGTATGTCAGAAATATGCTTAAAATAGCATAGTTCATGGGGCTTATTAGTCAAAGCGGACAGAGGTTATATGAATCATGCTGGCGTATGGCGGAGTTTTTTGCCTTTTTCTTTGATCCCCAGTCAATTGCAGGGGTAAAATTATGCTGCAGAGGTATTAGTTTTGTGACTGTTGGTCTAGTGTATTCTGCCTTATCAGATGACTGGGGTGTTTTGTTCAGCCACATAAGTAGTGTTTTGTTAGAGCAGTTCAGAAGAAATTGTATCTATGAATTAGGAATTGCTGTGTTAGATCTCTCTATTGATAAGTCAGTCCATTATTCTTATGATGTTACTTTATAGCTCTTGAATCTACAGCCAGGCTGTAGTACAAGTTTGTGTTTCAGGCCATAATTATGTCATTTCACTCAGACGCATCACAAAACCTGACTGATTTGAAAAACTGACCAGACTAAGAAAACACAGACACACCCACAATCCTTCCTGAAATATGAGCCGGAGTTAAGTGTTTGACTCTGGCTCAGAGCCAGAACCTGTTTGCCAGCGGTAGAGCCGGCTTGCAGTCCCTGTATGGCGACCGGCAGCGGGACACAGTGAGGCGTGGGGCCGTTCAACTGAAGTGACGTCCGCTTATGTAAATAGAAGTGTGACGGCGCCAGATTCCATCCAACCCCCCCGGCCCTCACTGCTTAAACCCGAGCTTAGCCCAAAATAACTGTACTATTCCCCCCCAACCCCAGCCCCGCAAGGAAGTCAGAAGCTGAGCAAACCCTGTCTGTTGCCCGGCTGCTCAGTTCCTCCCCCGCTGCTTGTCCAGGAAGTGCCCATGTTCACAGGAAGCACCTTTCTGTTGTGTTCTCGTGTGATTAAGTTAAATGGCAGTATTGTTAAACACCTAGTGCCCCAATAAAGATGCGTATGTTGGGATACGGCTCTAACAGTGTTGCACCACCTTGGCATTTGAGCATCAAGTTAGCGTTGAGCTTGGCAATATGAAAGGTCCTCGGGGTGATAGGGAAATGGGGGCCCCACTTTCATCCTGCCTGAGACCATTTTTCCTCGTCCAGTCACTGCCCTGCTTCTGGGGAAAGTGTTGCAATGGAGGGAATGCCGGGCAAGGCCGGCTCCAACTCTTGTAGGGTGTGTTCTTTCTGATCTCTGGTAGGCCCACGCCTGGCCTCACCTCATCTGACTCACCATGTTTCCGGCCGTCGGCTGCATGCCGCAGATTACACTGCTTTTAACACTTCTGCAACAGTCTGTGTTCCAACAGAAAAGCATTAATGAAAGTTCCTCGCCGATTGCCGGAATCCGAACTTCGCACGCTCGTGCCGTTTCCGAATGCGCTCTGCGCTGCCACGTCAGCCCGTCGTTGTCAGTCTTGGCCTTGACGCTCTTCTCCCCGCCTCTGTGCTTCAGGCCCAGAATAAAGAGACTGGTATCCTGGCCGCCGCCAAGGTCATCAGCACGGCGACTGACGAGGAGCTGGAGGATTACATGGTGGAGATAGAAATCCTCGCCTCCTGCGATCACCATCACATTGTGAAACTGCTGGATGCCTTCTACTATGATACCAAACTGTGGGTGTGTGATTTTCTCTGGGATTCCTGCATTTTGTGGCTGTGGCTTCCCCCACTTGGGCGTGGCTAAAGGAAATCAGAAAGTAGTTGGCAGGTTGTTGCACAGCATGATCCTTTTTAATGTGCTTAACTCGCCTCTTTAATTTGGTGATTGATTAGGTAGTACTACTGAGCAATGGACTCAAGGATGGTTTTTAGTGTAGCACCATTATTGCATTACCGCTGTTCATTATTGATGAGGCGCAACAGGACAAAACTGTATGTACACACTAAGTATAAAGTCAAGGTTTCTATCAGCATGACGAACAGACCGTGCTGCTGAGGTCTGGCGTATGTCCCCAGAGCAGAGCCAGCTGCTTGCAGCGTCACGCTAGATATCCGATTCTATAATGCAGAGAGAGCCCAGTTCCTCTAAGGAAGGTCCCTGACTACCTCTCCCTGCTTGGGAAGTCCTGCAGCGTCTCACACTGTACTGATGGTCTTCCAGCGTCTAGTTGATTCTAAAAACTAAAGTAGTTGAGGTTGATCCCTGGAGCCTCTGTAAACAGCGAGATTAAATAAGTTGTGTGTAATTGGTCACCTGGGATTCATGGTGTCTTCAAGAGTTCTGAGAGGCTGTAGCTTAGCTCCTCAGATAGTTTGGCGAGACCCACGATGGATGCCGCTCTGATAAAACACGCATGAACTTTTGTCTCTTGGAATTAACTTGTGCGTTTCTGAGTCATATTGTGCTATATCTCCTAGTGGGTTGCGTCACTGTTTCAATGGGAGAGAAACTGGTCCTGATTCATTCTTCATTCACTGCAGATTCTGATAGAGTTCTGTGCAGGGGGAGCCGTCGACGCCGTGATGCTGGGTACGTGTTATTTTTACTCGCATTGTGAGGAAGGCGTAGGAATGTAAATGCATGACTCACTAGGTAATGTTGACAGACAGACCTTTCTACAATGTTCTGTGTGTTTGTTTTCGTTACTTCATAAAGACTCTCAGAGGACTTATCAGTCCTGTGAGCGACTGCGCTTTCTTCACGCCGCCATCGTGTGGTACCACAGCGCAATAAAGCAGCAGAACCTCGTGTGTTTTTTTTTTTGTTTCCTCTGTGCTGCCCGTCTCTGTTCTTGGGGGGGCTCTGCTCGCTTGGCCAAGTCATAGTGCAGACTGCAGAATAAGGAGTGGACCGAGACATGGTTGTTGTGTGCGTCTGATTCCAGAGCTGGAGAGACCTCTGACTGAGCCCCAGATCCGGGTGGTTTGCAGGCAGACCCTCGAGGCTCTGATTTACCTGCACGAGACCAAAGTGATTCACCGGGACCTGAAAGCTGGTAACATCCTTCTCTCTCTGGAAGGGGAGGTCAAGCTGGGTAAGCACCGCTGCCAGTCGTGTTTTGAGGGCCAAGGAGTTTTGTTCTTGTGACTGTCAACACTTGTAGACGGGTAGGGGTGGGTCTGCTCCCTCTTCGTGGGGTGACATCACCGATAATTTAACTCCATAAAAATATCAAATCCCAGGGTCAGCAAAGTGATGTCACCATTAGCCAATCAAATCGCTCCAGTGAATGTTGGTCCCCCCCCTTTCTCATTTGTATGTCGCTTGGTTAAAAGCGCCTGTTAAATAAATGTAAATATACTGTGTTTAATAACGCTTTAAAGCTTTAAGGTCATTTTATTTAGCATGAAGGATCAGTTTGGGGATTAATCACCGATGTGATGTAAATAGGCACTGAATTAGCTTGGACTTCAAGAAGGGCTGAGAGAATAGCATGTTTGTTGTAGCTTGAGCACAGGGGCTACCTGAGCGCGTTAATGTTTTACCAGTACATGTACGGACTGGCCACCTGACTCGGAGAGAACATTAGGCTTAGTTAGGTGTGAGTAAGGGGCTGTGGGCCGCCCCACTGCTCCACCCAGCACTCGTACTTTGGCACTAAGCCGGTACTTTCTGCCCTTAGCTGACTTTGGTGTGTCAGCCAAGAACACGAAGACTCTTCAGAGGAGAGATTCCTTCATCGGGACCCCATACTGGTGAGTAACACATTCCACTGTCTTTCCTCCTGCTGACGCTGTCAGCTCCTTCCTGTCTGTCTTGTTCTGCACTGTCTTTGTGTTTGGGCAGTTTATCAGCTTCCTGTAGAAACCGCGTCCTCTGACTCCCGTGCCCCCCCAGGATGGCCCCCGAAGTGGTCATGTGCGAGACCTCTAAGGACCGACCCTACGACTACAAGGCAGACATCTGGTCCCTGGGCGTCACGCTGATTGAGCTGGCGCAGATAGAGCCCCCCAACCATGAGATGAACCCCATGAGAGTCCTACTGAAGATAGCCAAATCTGAGCCCCCTACTTTGATGCATCCATCGCACTGGTGAGGGATAGAGTCTCACTGCACTGCCACATACATTACCCTCAATGCAGGATATTTAGCCCCTTCTTGTTAAAACCTCTCATCTCGCATCCGGCAGGTCTCCGGAGTTCAGTGATTTCCTGCGGAAGGCGCTGGATAAAAATGTGGACAACAGGTGGAGCAGCGTTCAGCTCCTGCAGGTAGGCGCTAGGCCTTGAACCACGGACAGAGCCTAGCAACAGAGCTTCTTCAGTGGGTCTTTGTGTAAAGCTGTGCCTTACTGCTGGGAATAGAACAAGAGCTTAAAAAGGCTATTCGATTAGCAAGTATGTGAATCCGACAGTAAAGAGCCATGGCAGGGAATGAAAGTTGTTTGCCATTTCAGACATCTGTATCTAATTGCTATGTAGTTTGCAACACTGTGATTTACTAGTGAAGAGCAAACTTTATGTCGTTTTATATAGCCTCATCTTTTTGTTCTTTAATATCAAATGAATATATTGCTGCCAAAGAATGTTTTTAATTTAGACTGCTGGATATTCCTGGATAAAAACAAAAGAAGAATCTTGAAAACAAGTTGAGTTCTGTTGGGAGCTGTGTTGTTTTTTGGACAATAACTGACAAGCAGTTAGTCTGATATCCTGCTTCACTTAAAATTGTGTCCCGATTTCTGTCACAATCTCGTGCTATTTAATCAGTGAAATACTCTGGCCGCACTAGTTGAAACTGGTAGATTTATGTATGCGCGGGCATGCATGCAGGTGTTTGTAAAAACTACTGTGCATTAGTAGTGTAATTAAGTATTCTTTTGGTATACAGGCAATAATAGGTGATGATGCTGGTAGCTATAGGGCGACACTTAGCAGTGCTGATTCCCCCAAGGCTGGTTCTAAGCAGGCTGTGGCCTGGCTTGATGGGGATGTGTTGCCCATGACTGCTTCTTCTGATTGATTGCTGGCATCGCCCTACGCAGCACCCTTTTGTTGCAAACGTGACAGACAGCAGGCCTCTCCGGGAGCTGATAGCAGAAGCCAAAGCGGAGGTCACGGAGGAAATTGAGGAATCCAAAGAGGAAGAGGAAGAGGAGGAGCCAGAGACACATCTGGTGAGAGTTGTTGGCTCTATCTGAATGGAATTACCTTCTGACTGTTTTCTAGTATGCAAATCACGCCACTGTCCGTAGTTTTGTCCTGCCAGAAGTTTATCATCAACCGCACGCATGGCCGTGTGCCCCCTGTTCATGTGAATGTTTTCTGCTCTGCAGCTGGGGCCTGGACATCAGCGAGCTCTGTCAGATGCCAGCTTCGGCAGTTCGGAGGATGAGAAGCTGTCTCAGACCACCTCCGTCTTGGAGTCCGTGTCGGAGAAGGCGGAGACAGAAGGCTCAGAAGACAAGGCCAGCGGCAAGCTCTCCGACGAGGGCATTGGAAGCAGTGACTCTGACAAGATGGAGAACGACAAGCTCAATGAGGTCCATGTCCCAGAGACCAGCAGTAAAGAGGAACCAGCAAAAGAAGGCCTTCCAGTTTTAACTGAACCCATTCCCGAGATCAGGCTTGAACTCGTGCCTGAGATCAAGCCAGAATCCATTACTGAAGTCAGACCAGAACCTGAGCCTGAGCTCAGGCCTGAACCTGTAACCGAACCTAATCCTGACGTAAGACCAGAACCTGTGGTCGGGCCTGAACCTATAGCAACTTCTGAGAGCACAGAGAAGGGCCCTGGATCTCCAGAACAAGGCCCAACGATGGACAACAGGCAGGAGGAAGCAGCAGTACCTTTAGAGGAACCTAAAAAGGCTCAGGATTCAAATCAAGAGGCAGATGCTCAGAAAGAGGCCCAAGGCGCTGGAGATGGCACAGTCTCACCCACGGAGCAACATGAGCCACAGACGGCACCAAGCTCCTCCCCTCAGAAGGAGGCCCCGGCAGACAAGGCTGGGCCCACACAGGCCAACGGCGAGAAGGAGAAGGACTCCGAATCCGGAAGCAACTCTGCGGCGGATAACAGCAGCGTCGACCTGAACCTCTCCATCTCCAGCTTCCTTACTAAGAACAAGGAAACTGGCTCCGTTTCCATCCAGGTAAGCAGGCTGAGCCATAGAGCACACTGTAGATAGATCACCGGAACCCTAAATGATGGCCCACCTCTCCAGGACATCAGGCGTCAGAAGAAGACCCTAAAGAAGACCCGTAAGTTCCTGGTGGACGGCGTGGAGGTCAGCGTCACCACGTCAAAGATCGTCACAGACAATGACACCAAAAATGAAGAAATGCGCTTCTTAAGGTATGGATGTATCTTCCTGTTATGTTTCGGAGCGGTACCCATGTTTTCAAATTGGCAATGTTTTTCTGTGTCGTTCCCTAAATTTTATGATGCTATACTGATGTTTAGACAATAAAATATAGGCTGAGGGATCTAAGCCACCTGAGTTTAATGCATCTTTCTCATGTCATTCACCTTAGCGTAAATGGCCCTGAGGCCGTTAAGTCATCTCAAGCACTGCAATATCAAGAGAAGTGTCCAGCATATCAGTATTTTCTCAAATTTTAGACTGTGCGAGATGGCTCCCTCTTGCTTGGATGATAGCGTTGTAGACTCTTGGCGTTCTTTCAAGCAGCTTCCAGATGCAGCCACCTGGAATGCTTCTCCAACAGTCCTGAAGGAGTTTCCACAAGTTTTTTTTGGCACGAGTCGGCCGCCTTGCTCTTCCTGTTCGACCAAACTCATCCCAAAGCCCCACCCCATATCTTACCTTGTTTACCAGATAATGCAGTAACCTATATAACGTCCAGGTGTGCTTAGGGTCATTGACCTCTTGGAAAGCAAATGGTTTCCGATATGCGTGTCCAGCCTTTTGATGACCGGCACTATGTGAACGTGAGACCACAGCTAAACCGCGTACCTGCATCGGCTCCCCCCCCACAGGCGGCAGGAGCTGCGCGAGCTGCGTCTGCTGCAGAAGGAGGAGCAGAGGGCCCAGCAGCAGCTGAGCGACAAGCTGCTCCAGCAGAGGGATGTCATTTACCGCCGCTTCGAACAGGAGATGGCGGTGAGTAGCCGGTCCGCGGCCATCGGGGAGACCCATAAAGCGGAGCAGACGGCACTGCTGACGGAGCGGAATGTTCCACTGCGGCTGACGGACGGTACTGCAGCGTAGGGGGTCCCGCCAGGCAGATCTGCTGTCTGCCTGGGACTCAAACCCAAAATATACAATCAAATACCACTATAACAATATGATAAAGATAAACAAAAATCCAGAAGTTAAAGTATACAAGCACTATTCTTCATTTAATTCTTCTCTTTTAAAAATATTGGTTTTATTTTTATTTAGAAACTATTGAATACATTTTTATGAAGGCTCTCATACCAAGTCTGACACAATTATCATCGTCATGACCTGTCCTTTTTTTTTTTTTTTTTTTTACTATTATTATTTGGAGAGAGTTCAAGTTCTAAAAAGCAATTACTAATAGGATTTTGGTTTTTACAGAAATAGACCACTCTGATTGGAAAGGACATGGTGAGCGATCACTGCCACCTGCCATCCACAGCGTTCTCTGCCGAAGCTTGTTGTTACGCGGGTGCCTGGAGAGGCGCATGCCGCAAATGCCCTACTATAAATTCGGCTTTTGTGGTCAGTCGATGACGGGTCACAAGCCGGAGTTTGGGAACCTCTGCAGTAGGGCTGGGCGATATCATATCGATATTATATCACACAATAATCACCAGGGCTTCAGATGGCAGATTGATGTCCGTATATCACCGAAAATCTGGCGTCCGGCCAAATGCTTCATCTGTCATCTGAAGTTCTGGTGATTATTGCACAATATAATGTAGATATGATATCGCCCAGCCCTACTCTACTGTAGTGTGTTCTCCTTTTGAAGGAAGGTCCTGACTGTCAGGATTAAAAAATACCCAACTGTTACAATGCCATGGCCGAATTCCCATTTCTGCAATGTAATTCTCTCCAAGTATATTGATCGGCTTAATAATTCATGCGTATCCCATATGTAATGCATTATTAATGGGTCCGGCGACGCCTTCGCACCAGGCCAAGAAGCGGCAGTACGACCAGGAGATCGAGAGCCTGGAGAAGCAGCAGAAGCAGACAGTGGAGCGTCTGGAGCAGGATCACACCACGCGTCTGCGCGACGAGGCCAAGCGCATCAAGGGCGAGCAGGACAAGGAGCTGGCCAAGTTCCAGAGCACCATGAAGAACCGCAGGAAAGAGGTTGGAAAGGGGGGTTCGGTTCGGGTGCTGGCGGCCTTTGTGGTGAACGGTTTGCTGTTGGTCTGTGCACTTCTGTCACTAATGGCCATTGGCTTGGTGGGAGATCAAGGTGGAGGGGCTTGTGTGTCGAGGATGCGCGTAACAGGAGGGGGGCTTGTGGTGCTGAGATTGGGGCCGGCTTTGCGGTGATTTCCAGCTCCTGTGGGGAGGGTGCAGGCAAGCATTAAAGCCCCCCCCCCCCTCCTCACAACCGGCTGGGCTTTACTCCTCCTGAGTGTGGCATTGGAACTGCAAGTCCGGCGTGTATGACTTGCAAGAACGTCTACCCATCACTCATGCAGAATAACCTTATGTCCCATACCTTGCGCTCTCTACCTGGAGTGCTTTGTTATTGGCTCTTTCGTCGGCATGAGCGCGGGGTAGGCGTGGACGCTGTCATTGAAAGTTTTTCAGCACTTCAACTTTGGGGTTGGGTACTTACAGCCCCATGAACAAATCGTCGTCTTCCTTTGGGGCCTTCATTTCCTCAAAGGTATTTAAAGGTCCACTGGCCGCTTGGCCCATGGGTGCCAAATGGGAGGAGGTGGACCTTTAAAGCATCAGAACCACGAAATCATGCATGGGTGTTCCAGCACTAATGGGTGCCGCTTCTTTTGGGAGCTAACTCCGTACTGGAGGCTCACCAGTTTGTCCCCTCTGACAAAGATAGGCTTTGTGTTCACCCCAATTCATGTACCCGCCAACGCTGTAGGTGAAAGAAGAAGTGAACATTTCTCCCAAACATTTGAGAAAAGAGCTCATGAAACGCTTAAAAGAGGACCTATTGGTCACACAGCAACAACAGGTAACTCGGTGGCCGCTGTCCACGCGCCTGTCTGTCTTCATTTGAAACCTTCTCAGTCACTCTTGCACACTTTAAGCCAGTACTTCAGTTTCTTCCCCCTTTCCCCAGTTCTGTTCTTGACTTGAATCATAATCAGTTTACCTGTGTCTCAGCCATCTGTACAGTGCAGCCTAATCAAACCTTAGGCATAGTTACCCATGTCGCCTACAGTTTACCTGCTCAACCCTGTTTCTAATTGACAAATTCAGTGCAGAGCTTCAGTTATAAATTCTCCTCTTCATGCACAGCTGTCTTTTTTTTTTTTTTTGCTGATGCTATCGCTGTATTTATTATTTATTTTGCCTGAATGAATCGTTTTGTTTTTTTTTAAATCTCGTTTCATCCCTTGGTAAGGGAGGATGTGTAGTGATTCCTCGGCATGTTAATGTTCACCTGACGTCGCAGAAGTTTCCACCGGGCAGTACAGTTTGCACTGGGCCCAGACCATTTCAGCATTAACCAAAGGTCCACGCCCCTGAGCATTTTCAGTTGTACGATTATAGGTTTGCTTTCCTGGACCGGATCCTGTATCCTTCCACAGTCCACTTGTAGTGCTGTAAGATGGGTAGATGTTTACAGTTTGTTCACCCTTCTGCCATTTAGTATAATTAAATGTCCACTGCAGTGACGACTTCAAAAATACAATCAAGAAAAATGAAAAGGCTTATCGTTTTCTAAGTGGTTTGTTTTATGCTTCTATAAATGCCTTATGTTCCTATAAATGATTCTGCCGTACTTGAAATGTGTTCAGCTGATTCAAATGAACATACCACTGTAGCATTTATCGTGTAAGCTTTCAAATATTGTAGAAGTAACTAACAATAATTTCAGGAAATGGGACTTCTTTATATTAACCAGTGTTTCGAGGTAGATTCAAAACAGAAGTAGTGACTGAGTGTGTGTTTTTGTATGCGATCCAGTGTCCTCTAAAGGGATATAAATATATCCTTTAAACACTTCTCTACCCGTTTTCATTTCAAAATATAACTATCAGTGTTTTTTAAATTATTATTGTTTTTAAGGAATACGACAACAATTAGGTGAAATAAGATCAACATCCCGTCTGGGAGTGTAATAAGTTGGAAGTTCAAGATGACAGTCGACACATTTCCTGGCAGTGCAGTGTGGAGTACTCCTGGCAGTGCAGTGTGGAGTACTCCTGGCAGTGCAGTGTGGAGTACTCCTGGCAGTGTGGAGTACTCCTGGCAGTGTGGAGTACTCCTGGCAGTGTGGAGTACTCCTGGCTTGTCAGTGTTTTTCCACATTTGAAATATTCAGCCTGTACAAGGCATATGGTCTTAACACAATTGTTACTGCTGAGGCATTGTTACTGCTTGACTCTCAAATAAGGGAATTTTTTTTTGTTTTTGGCCGTCTGGCTCGACGGGTTAGTTCACTGTGGCTGCAATCGCAAGGTCACCAGTTCAGATCGCAGCACCGGAAGAGTGATTTCACTGTTGGTGAGCAGTGGACCTTAACTCGCAGTAGTTCCAAGTATCGCCTGACCCCGCTTCCTGAAAAACATGCTACGTTTTAGATAAAAACGTCTTATAAATTTTTTTTTTAATGATTTAAAAGTGTAATGCTGTAAAACCTCTGTTAGACGTCTCTGGGCCCAGCAGGGATGGGAGTTTAGTTCGTGTTCCGGCTATTTCTGTTGTGTTCTCCAAAGGGGACGTGGTTTTACGTCCACATGGCGTAACCTGCTTCCTGCTGCTCGGTGTCCAGGGTGCTCACTTTGCGCGCCAAGCTAAGGAGACGATTAGACACGAGCTTGATGCAGCACTTCTGTCTCCCGCTTTGGCTTCGATGCGAATCGGCCGCGCTCACTGTACTGTGCCGCTGTCTTTCATACATTAAAGAAAAGCGCGGCGTCTGTAGAGTGACTCAGCGCTGCTGCACTGTCACTCTCGCTTACCAGACTGCCGTTGCTCAAATGTTCCCTGCGTCCTAAAAAGGGAAGGAATAGGCAGCTTATCACTGGAGCAGGACACCTGAGCGTTTCCATACTGGGCCCTGTGTTTATATAAATACGTGATACTTGTTAAATTAAGAACATGCAGTGATCCTTCCGGTAAATGACCGGGGGAAGCTTGAATTACTAGAAACCTCAGGATGATCACTAGTGTAAATCTGAATTGCATGCAGGTCTGTTTTTAACAGACTCGCATTGATAGTTTAAAATAGCTGAGGTTTGCTCTCCTTGTTGGTGAAGGTCTAAATTGTGCTTATATTTCAGGTTGTATTTACGGAGTTCACTGTTGTGGTCTCTATGTGTTTGTATATACTGTAGTGTTTGGCTTGCTGGCCTGCAGCGTGTTGGATTGTGCGTGTGTCTCTGTGCGTGCACATGCGGCTCACGGCGTGTGTCTGCTCGCTAGCTGCACCGTGCACCATACGCTGACTTGTGCTGTTTTTTTTTTTTTTGCACGTCCAGGAACAGGAGTTCCTGCAGAAGCAGCAGCAGGAGCTGGATGGTGCTCTGAAGAAGATCATCCAGCAGCACAAGCACGAGATCGCCACCATCGAACGGGACTGCCTCAACAGCAAGCAGCAACTCATGCGAGGTGTCCTCCCCGCTCCCACAATTCCCCTCTGTGTGCCACCGCACGCTCATTGTCACCGGCAGGACGTTTTGGCATGCAGCGGTAAGGCAGCCGCCGGTGTTGATGTGCGTCCTTGTCTCCGAAGCTCGCGAGGCTGCCATATGGGAACTGGAAGAGCGCCACCTGCAGGAGAAGCACCAGCTGCTGAAGCAGCAGCTGAAAGACCAGTATTTCATGCAGAGACACCAGCTGCTGAAGAGACATGAAAAGGTGAGGTGACAGCCCAGCCGCCCCTCGGAGACCCCCCCCGGAGTCCCCCCCCCCCGGGCGCAGTGTCTTCGTTTAACACGGTGCTCTCTGTGTGCGCGTCCCGCAGGAGATGGAACAGATGCAGAGGTATAACCAACGGCTGCTGGAGGAGATAAAGATCCGACAAGCCCAGGAGAAGGCCCGGCTGCCCAAGATCCAACGCAGCGACGCCAAGACGCGCATGGCGATGTTCAAGAAGAGCCTCCGCATCGCCTCCAGCGGGACCCCGGAGCAGGACAGGGAGAAGATCAAACAGGTGAAGCTCTGTGTTCCACTGGCCAGTGTTTCCCAGCCCGGTCCTCAGGGACCCACAGTCGGCCCGTGTTTTTGCTCCCTGTCAGACGGTTCTAATTTTTGTTCCCTTGTGGACTGTGCTGGGATTGGGAAACACTGCTTTAGGGGGTGCAAAAACCTCTTTAAAAAAAAAAAAACATAGCAGATGCTATTACACAA
Source organism: Pollimyrus isidori (assembly GCA_019775955.2). NCBI lineage: Eukaryota > Metazoa > Chordata > Actinopteri > Osteoglossiformes > Mormyridae > Pollimyrus > Pollimyrus isidori. The sequence continues at coordinate 8,951,205 of JABFDZ020000066.1, read as the reverse complement.
AGTGATGCAAAAAGCGAGGAAGCCCACCAGTGACATCATTCTGCTCATGCTATAGGTATCCTGAAACAATGCTCATTCATACGCCAACTGCAAGCACCCATTCAGAGATCCTGAGAAGGGTCATGTGACTAAGGACATAGTCGCTCCGGGCCTCCGCGCGGCTCCTCATTAACATCACGGATTTGTGTCTGGGACAGTTCTCCGTCCAGGAGGAGAAGAGGCAAAAGAACGAGCGGCTGCAGCAGATGCAGAAGCACGACAACCAGATGAGGGACCTGCAGATGCAGTGCGAGAGCAACGTGCGCGAGCTGCAGCAGCTACAGGTGCGTGATGCGCTAGGGAGCGTCCGCGGGGGGACAGCGCAGCTCGCCGGTGGGCCGCGGGAGGCGGGGGCTAACTGACTGCCTGGACCCATTGCAGAACGAGAAGTGCCACATTCTGATCGAGCATGAGACACAGAAGCTGAAGGAGCTGGATGAGGAACACAGCCTGGAGCTGAAGGAATGGAGGGAAAAACTACGCCCCAGGAAGAAGGTATGACGGCCCAGAATGCACTATGTCCCGTGTCCCAAAGGAGGAATCGGAACTGAAACCCGGACTGGTCTTCCCTTAAATCGTGTTTTAACCTTCTGCGGCCGACGGCATTGTCGGCGATGCCGCGTATCTTTCTTGTGTATTTCAGTTCATAACTCAGTGCAATCTCTTAAGAACATAAGAACTATACAAACGAGAGCAGGCCATTCGGCCCATCAAGCTCGCTTGAACTTAACTAATAGCTGAGAGTTGTTCAAATCTTTAAAGGAACCCAAGGATTCCGCTTGCACTACGTTATCTGGAAGACTATTCCATACTCTAACTACACGCTGCGTAGAGAAGTGCTTCCTTAAATCCAGTTTGAAATGTCCTCCCACTAATTTCCACCTGTAGCCACGAGTTCTTGTATTAGAACTAATGCTGAAGTAACTATTTTTCTGAACAGCATCCAAACCTGTTAGAATCTTATAGACCTGTATCATGTCCCCCCCTCAGTCTCCTTTGCTTGATTCTGAACAGA
>JABFDZ020000066.1:8922476-8936875 GCA_019775955.2 Pollimyrus isidori | reverse complement strand
TAGGCTCATCCACAATAGAGCAGCGATGATGCGTCGTGCGCTTTGACTTCGCAGTCAACAATGATGCAGCAGAGATTGGTTTTAAGTGAGAAAAGAAAGCGAGAAATCACAGAGAAAATCGTCGATTTCATTGCGCTTGATATGAGTCTGATTTGCTGTTTTTATGTTATAATTAGCCTATAACATTCTGGCCACTGATTTTTGTGTCCGTAAGCGCTGTATACTTTAAACGCATTACTATTCTGTTTTAAGCACTTAATTTTCATTTTGAACGCGCTAATATCATGCTTTAGCATTTTCTGTCATATGGAAGAGTTAAACTTCAACTTGGACTGTACCTTTCGTTGTATATATGCAAGTTATTATATTAATATCATAAATGAACTATTATTCGACTAATCGCTAAAATGCAGGCGTGTTAGTCGACTAGGAATATCTTTAGTCGGGGGCAGCCCTACTCTGCATGACCAAAGATGCTCTGTTCCTACTCTGAGAAACAAGTGACTTACCAGGTGAACCAGGCAGTCCAGCTGGACCAATTGGACCTAAAAAAAGCATCAGTAATGACTCTTAATCTGGATTAAGGGATGGAGAGCGCCCCTACAGAGCCCCTACAGAGCCCCTCACTCCCAGCAGTAAACCATGTAGAATATGTTTCTCTGTCCAACCTGACAGTCCCGATGGTCCGGGAGGTCCAGGGGGCCCAGGGTTGCCTGGGGGACCAGGTATGGCCACAGAATTCGAACCCGCTGAGAAACACAGCAAAGACATATATCAAAGATTGTAACAGATCAGTTATTCTTACGGATGACAGTCTGAGGCATGGAAATGTAATGACTGCATGCATCACACTGCATTTAGTAACAACAATGAATTAGCCATACATTGCATTTCAATACAAAACATCATCCCCAGTCACAGACCTGCATTGATGATTCTTCCAGGTTCGCCTGGGTCACCTGAAATAGAAGTTTGAATGATGCAACCTTATAACGAAAATCAGGAAAGGACCCCTGAGACAGTAGCTTAGGGGTCTTTCTAGAAGTAACCTTATCAACCAATTTTAATTGCGAAAGAACTGGCAAGTTTATGTCCTATATGAATACCAGCATGTGTATTTACAACATCAGTCTGTATGCTTTAATTCCAATCTTGTGTTACCTTTGATCCCAGGCGCACCTGGATTTCCTGGAATTCCTGTAAAATATGAAACATCTTTCATTCATCTTTAAATAAGGGTAATGCTAGTGTTATAACCAGGACACTGGCGTTATTTTTATAGCGCTTGGTTTGACCCTGGGGCTGGCATGCATACGACAGAAGCCAAGCTAGGAACAGGCCCGAGTGAATCGTCTCACACGTAAGATCATGTCAAGCTGAATAATTGTTACATTAACAACATACTGCTGTTATATTGTTTCATGCAATGTAATGTGTTACTAGCTGGAATCGTTGTGTGTGAAACCTCTCCATCTGCCACAGTATTAGGCAAGCAGTTTATAATCACAGTAAGAAGCTCATTTATGATTTTTATATCTACAGGCACCATTCAGTTGCTCTGTAATTGTAATAGCCATAACTTCTTAATGAGTCAGACAATCCTCTTACAAATCACATACGTGAATTAGTACTAATGCATGTTAATGCCACGCCCAATCAGTTTTAAAGAGAAATTTAGATTAATATTCCTCCATGCATTTCAGTACCATGGTGTCCGTCCCAGGAGGCATAAATCATAAAGCACCCCGGACGGATCATAGATCACAGACGAATGGGCAAATAAATGATACCGATTTGCCAAACCGCATGTTTCTGGACTGTGGAAGGAAACCAGACTCTCAAGAGGAAGCCCATATAATATGGGAAGATGCAAAAGCCACACAGCAAACCTATAGCAAGGCTACAGTGCTAACATTCATTACTACACAAAAACTGCTCTGCTACCGCAGCATCCTGCTGTCAGTTAGCTTTTCAGAGTAGCCTATGAGATATAAGCTTATCCACCAGTTTTAATTGCAAAAGAAGTTTGTCTTTCAATATGAGCGCCAGAACTGGCCTGTTGCCTACATTATTTCTTCAAAAAGCAATTGATTGTTGACACAACCCGGCACTGAAATGCACTTTAAAGTAACCCATATGGGATATAACAGTGGGTAGCAGTACTTTGAGGTTCAAGGATTCAGACCCACGACCTTCTGACCACAAACATGCTTCACTGACCATTAGACCGCCACTGCCACTGCACTCCCCCAAAGCCCTATTTAAACAGCATTACCTGGTGGGCCTTGCAGTCCAAGCGATCCTAAAGTAAAAAGGATTGTCATTTGACCCAACAGAAACAAGCAAAGTAACTTACTTAACAGCGATTTAATGGCACAGAGAGCTCACTGCATTTATAGACTGGGTGGATACCCCTAATGGTAAATTAACACTGCAGACCAATCTGGAAAACTGTAAACAAATGCACTGGTGCATCTACGTCCTTTAAAATCTGCGCACCTGGAATACCAGCATCGCCTGGAGATCCCGCTGGGCCCCTGATTCCTGGCAGTCCGATTGGACCCTGGTCACCTGAAAATAGCATATGGGGTTTATTGTGTGTCACTTATAGTGCGCCTGCTGACACATGACATGTTGAACTGGCCGGCCGCCCATTACAGCTGGTTTATGTACCTCTGGGGCCCTTTTCTCCATCAGCGCCTGGAAGACCTGTTTAAAATAATAAAAGAAAATACAAAAAGCAGAATTGGCAGCAGTTTATTATAATCAGTTTATTATAGTAAATACAGTTTATTGATGTAACTATTAAACTGCATTCAGTGTAAAATTAGAAACATTATAGGTCTTCTCTAGTTTATATACACAAATAAGCTGCTTGAGGTGACATTGTGCTAACAGTGCAATGTATATGCATTGTTAGCGGTACATATGGTGGCTCTGTGGGTTGCGCTGTTGTTTCCCAGTGCCAGGTTTGAGGTTCTCAATCCTCCTCCTGCTCTTTGTGTGTGTGTGGGCCAGATATACTTATTTTGTGGTGACCAAATGTCCTTACAACATGATGAATACCCGTTTTTTTGGATTTATGGTTAATGTTATGGCTGGATAGGGGGTAAGGGTGTCATAGTTAGCATTAGCATTTTTCCCATAGAAATGAATGAACGGTCCTCATAAAGATATGATTACAGGTAGGTATGTGTGTCTGTGTGTGTGTGTGTCTGTGTGTGTGGTTTGTGCTAGTTCGTGTCAGTTTCCTCCCACAGTAAAGAACATCACTGGTGTCTGTAAATCGTGCATGGAGTGAGACTGTGTGCCCTCCTGTCCACATGCACCCGGCCTTGTGCCCTGCCTGGGATAGGCTCCAACCCCCCCACTATCCTGACCGAGATGGTGAGAAAATGGAGGGATATATAAATGCATGTCACCTGAAACAACTTGAGCAATAATTAAACTACTTTCACTGATCTAACATGTTCAATTTAAAATTTCCTGAGAAAACTTAGAAATAAAGGTCATGATTAATTTGCATTTTATGTAATTACCCTGTGTGAATCTAGATCTTCAGTACTCTCTAGGAGCCCAGACTATTTTTTATGCCAGTCATTGGAATACTTCAGAGGTCTATGAAATCTGGGATTTTAATGTCCTCTCACCTGCAGATCCTTTAGGTCCTTTCTCACCAGCAATGCCTGGAAGTCCTGGCAGTCCTGGATCACCTGCGGGGCGGGAACCAACAACCAACCATCAGCCCACCTAAACAGCTCGAACTCACGAGACACCGGAGAGAAATAGAAATCTCCAGGTTCAGAGTTGTATGTCCACGTCAGTAATAAACATGCTTCTGAAAAAGATCTAGTAATATCTGATGCTCACCAGAAGTACCACGTGGTCCTTTCTCACCCTGGTCGCCTGTATTAGTTAAACAAAAGCTTGTCACTTAGAAGAACACTAACTAATTTGCCCCCTTCTCATAATGGAAGCTGCTTAAAACTAATTAACTCTGACATGCAGTCATTTGAGGACACAAGTAAGTAGCGATTGGCAAATGAAGCTTCATGAACCATTTGCTGTATTTCCTGTCCCCACTAGATGGTGCTCTTGATTTGCTTTTGGCGCATGCTTTGAGCCCTTTTTTCAACAGAGAGCACCATCTAGTGGTGTCAGAACATACAACAAATGGTTCATGAAACTTCATTTAGTAATTTCAATTCAAGAATCCCAGAATCCTACCCTTGGGTCCTAGGCTCCCTTGTATCCCTCGCTCCCCTGCAGGAAAAGACAGTATTTTGGGGGAAAATGCAGCTGCCGATGTCAGCGCAATAACAGCACACATAATGCACTAGTCTTACCAGAGCATGACAGGGAGCAACTTTCGGAAAATAAGATAGTGTCACCACATGTGATCCTGTACCTTTAGCTCCAGGTGGTCCAGTTTCTCCACGGAAGCCTTGAGGGCCTGGTTCTCCTAAAAATGTCAAGACGCACGTTAATTATACAGTTCTTATGTAAGAACATAAGAACACAAGAAATTTACGAGAAGAGGCCATTCAGCCCATCAAGCTCATTTGAGGAGAACTTAACTAATAGTTACCAATAGATAAGATTTGTTAAAATCTTATCGAGCTCTGACTTAAAGGAACTCAGGATTTTAGCTTGCGCTACACTAACAAGAAGATTATTCCATACTCCAACTACATGCTGTGTAAAGAAGTGCTTCCTCAAATTTATTTTAAAATGTTCTCCTCCTAATTTCCACTTATGGTCATAAGTTCTAGTATCTAAACTAATATTAAAGTAATCATTTGGCTAAACAGCATCTAGACGCATTAGAATCCTATAGACCTGGATCATGTCTTCCTTTATTTTCCTTTGCTTGAGGATGAACAGATTCAGCTCAGCTAACCTCTCATCATAAAACCTTCCTCTAAGACTAGGAATCATTCTTGTAGCCCTATGTTGAACCTTTTCTAAGGCCGCAATGTCCTTTTTAAGGTATGGTAACCAAACCTGCACACAATATTCTAGGTGGGGTCTTACCAAGGAATTGTATAATCATAGCATCACCTCCCTTGAATTAAACTCCACACACCTAGAAATGTAACCCAACATCCTATTGGCCTTTTTTATTGCTTCCTCACACTAGCAAGAATGGGACATGGAAGCATCATCATACACACCAAGGTCATTCTCATAATCAGTTACTTTTATTTCAGTGGAGCTCATAAAATATCTGTACTTTATATTTCTGCTCCCTTACACTTAGTTTTATACAAAACTCCAGTATAATGGCTGAGAGAAAGGAAACAGTAACTCACCGTGGACACCGGGGGCGCCAGGCGTACCTGCAAAGCCTTCAACACCAAAGGGAAATAAGCTTAACATCCATTTGTCAAGTGAAGAACCTCTAGACTAACAAAAAAGGTTAACTATTTTAATGAAGCCACAACCAAGGCTTGGTGCAGCAGCAAGTTGACATACCTTTGGGTCCCACTGGACCAGGTGGCCCAACAAGCCCCGGAAGCCCAGGAACTCCAGAAGAACCTGTGAAGGTATGACAACAGGACAACAACAACAACAACTAATGTACAGTCATCAAATTCCAAAACTGTTTATTATAATGTTGACTTGGTGCTAGTTTAATGTTGATATACTATTGATATAGTGTTGATACAGTGCTCACTGGCTCAATGCTGTGGAAATCTTCCCCCACTGCAGGTTCTAAAACTTAATTTCTCACATTAACTGTGCAGAGTGATTGCCAAACCTCTGTCTCCTTTTTCTCCAGTTCCGGGAGGCCCGGCCTCCCCACGTGGCCCCGCAGGCCCCTCTCGTCCCCGGGTGCCAGGGGAGCCTTCTGTTCCATGGTCCCCTGTACAAAGGACAGTGACACATCTGTTTGATCTCAAAGACTGATTTTTTGCCTCGGATATTTGCAGTGGAATCTGTTTTCTGTCATTACCTTGACTTCCTTTCTGACCTTTGGCTCCGTCATGTCCAATATCACCTTTGGGCCCAGATGGACCTGAGGCACAGTTTACCAGCACTGTAAGCTTCTGCTAACCTGAGAATTTCAGGAGACCAGCTCCAGGACAAGTTCTAGACTCACCTGGCACTCCTGGCAAACCTGTGTCACCTGGAACCAAGAGTGAGAAAACAGCAGAATCAGTGCATTGTTTTACATCCTTGCTGCAGAGCATGACATACACACTCTACACAATCTCTGTCATTCTGGTATGAAGGTCAGCTATGTACTTCTGTACCCTATAAATAGGAAAATAAAAGCTCATGGGAGTTTTACTTATATAAACATTTTCTGAAGGCAGAAGGAAAAATTATTGATTAAGAGATACAACCAATTAAATTGTAGAGGAAATGGGTCCAAGCAACTAGAGGAGACGTGACCAAGACACCTGATTGGTTGGTCAAACCTCCTCTAATTGCTTGGATCCACCTCCTCTACAATCTCATTGGTTATCTCGCTTAACCAATCATTTTTGCCTCTGCTCTTAGAACATTTTTGTGTGAGTAAAACTCCCATGAGCAACCTAAAACTACAATCAATGTCTTATATACTAACCTTTAGGTCCCGGATATCCTGTATCACCTGCAACATGGAATATAAAAAGAGGTAAGAGGTTGGCTTAATAATCTCCTATCATTGCCATTTAATTGAGGTAGGTAGCAGTGGCTGAGTAGCAGTGACTGAGTAACTTGATACATAAATATATTAACATACAGCGTGAGAACCTCTTACCTCTGAGTCCTGGCTCTCCTTTTTCTCCCCTCATGGAGGATGCAAAAGTACCTTTAACCGATATAAACATTAGTAAATATTTTTGTTCACCAAAAATTAATGATTCATTACATTACATATGTTATTGTCAAATATAACTTTCACTGTCATTGTCAAGTAAATTAGAGATTCACTGCAGGCTCACATACTGCCCACGTAGCACTTTTACCTCTGAATGATTCCGATTGTAGCTCGGACCTCATTAGCTGCTGCACAGTCTGCTGGAGGTCGCCTTGGTCCATGTTAGGTACACCATTCATTTGCAAGCCTAACATTCGGCTGTTGTGGGGTCTTTCCTCCAGTTCTGTAACACGTTTCTTCAGGTTCCTCACCTCCTCCGCTTTGTGGGTGAGGGATAGCCAAAGAAAAACACACTGAGCACCAACCAGTTCACCTTGTCACATAAAGAGGTAGACCACCACTGCAACATCAATGCATCTTATTTCCCTGCAGTGATCATAACCCAGGTGGTGCAGAGGCAAATTCAATGTGTTGCTCACGTGGTCTTACTTGAGCGAGCTTATATAGCTTAACTTACCCAGGGGGATCTGAAGAGATGACATAAACACTGGAGGTCTATACCAAATGGTCTCACCCAGCCATTTTCACCCAGGTAGGCCTCAGGTAAAATTACCCAGGCAGCATTTTGAAAGTGGTCTCACAGAAGTGTTCTCACCATGGAAATGTTACACAAGAAGACTTACCGAGGGCAATAAGTCCAAAGAGCAGGCCCAACAGAAGCAGCAGGCCAAGTAGCAATCCCAGCAGCCACTTCCACCAGCTGCAGCAGGAGCCGCCCCCGCAGAAGCCCGCTCCTGCCTTTGTGGAGTCCCCCCCTTTACGGATCTCTGTGGGGGAGCAGAGGATTGTGGGATGCAACTGCCATAGCCCCAGCACTGACACTGAGGAACCGACTGATGTGTCCAAGTCTGTACTAATTATGAGTATGAGACAACAATTATACCTGCGTATGTAGCTTTGTCCTTCGTAGAAGCCTTTAAGGGCCCATCTATAACAGAAATAATGCTAGATTTCACATGCAATTCAGGCAATGTACAAGGTAAGTAGTGATATTTTGATGTGCTTTGGGGTCTACTTACAGCTGTCCTGGCTATACTGCAAAAATGCAGGCTTTGCAATGGAAACCTCCTTCTCTTTCTGCACGGAGTCTTCTGAACAAGTGCCTGTCGGGGAGAACCAGCTACTTGGGTATCGCCAATTCAGCAGGATGGTCTCTCAGGGTCTATTAATCTAATCATGAGTCAGACCAGACTGTTTCCCATAAACAGATGTCCAGCAAAATGGTGCTTATTGAAGGCTTGATCAGAATACATTTCCAGGAGAGAGAATGCGTCCTTACTGTCTCTCAATCTCTCTCGGAACTGCTTGCCGCTGTTTTTGCTCATAACGAGAAGTTCCTTGTCCTTCTTGACTGGAATGTTCTCCTTCTCCAGCAGCAGAAACTTGTAGTCTTTCAGGAGCGTGTCGTCATTGTGCAGCTTGACTGCATTCCCTGGAACGATATCATTGTAAGCATTAGGATCCTTTTTTCAAATTCATGCTGGATTAAATATCACTATTAATATGTTTTTTCCAGCTATAGATCAGCCCCACTGAATTTTTTTCAGCGAAAAGAAACTTTTTTAGTGTATAACTTTGACTTTGACAAGTATTGGTAATCTGCAGCCAGCAATTCACATTCACCAAAATAGGAGCCAGTATGAATCTGTATAAATTAACTATTTATTATACAGAATCTACAGGCTACAATCTGGGTACTCGTTATTTCCAAAGGAATGATACATTATCAAGTTCTGTGATGCTTCACTTACATCCTGAGTAGCATCTTCTGTTCAAGTCTGCTCAATTGGTTGCATATAATACTATAAAAATTAGCATGAATGCTAAAAGGATACTGCAGTCCTCAGAAAACATATTGAACATGACCTGAAGTAATAAAATCAGTTTTGACAGCAAGAAAAATCACCATTAAAGCACCCACAAATCTTCCATAACCACTTATACAGTAAAATATCATGGTAAACATAAAAAGGAAAGTACAAAGTCAAATATAATCATCTATGATTCTCATTTAATAATTATGTTACCAAACACAAAGTGTCATTCTATTTTTGCCACCCTTTTCAGTTTTGAAATCGGATTTAAATTGCCATTGCAATAAATTAATTTCAGAATGAAAACTGCACTCAACTAACCAGGCAACGGGTTTAATTTTAACATTCCGGTAGAGCATTTCATTTTATACTGATGATGTGTTTGCCGCATGTCATGTTTTTTGACAGTCGGTGCCACCAAGGGGTGAACTATCGTTACTGCACTGCACTGAAGCGATCGATGTATAATAAAATGTCACCTAGGGGTGGTTGCTGTAAGGTATCATTTTGTTCTACTTGCCCAATTCTTCCAGTCTTACATGCTACGAGTATAATAGGTTTAGATTTGTGCTGTATTCTGTGAAAAGGCAACATTTGCAATCAGGTCTGGCTCTACCTCTTCAGGGCAAAGCTTTACTTAAGACCAGGGATGTTCGTATTATATTTATCTTATGTATTTACTCAAAGCAACTTATATCAGGGGGAAGAATAACAATTGACGTATGTTTCCTGGAATTCAAACCCACAATCTTTGCACTGATAGGGCAACACTCTGCTTGTTCAGCCACAGGAAGTAATACACCTATCCCCTCTCATTCTGGCAGTATAAAATAGTCACCTGCTCAGCAAGCAAAATAAGGACAGATCGTTCCATATGAACTACAAATGATAAACAGACCGGAATGGAGGGTGACCCCAGCGTTGGCTCCTGTGCTCGTTCCCACGTTGACACCTGTAGTGCTTAGAACGCTGGAGGAAGCAGTACCCAGGTTATTCGGAAAACCACAGACTGGAATAGAGAACACAGACAACAGAGAGTCAATGGGATAGCACAAAGCCTGCCTAGGTCTTTATATTTCCCCTAGGCACATGATATATTTTTTTTAATAAATCAGAAAGCATAAACTCTATTCTAACAGTTTATATACACACATAGTTCTGTAAATATAGGCATACCAGAACAATATTGTTCTGTGAAATAGGATTAGTTTGGCAGTGGGAGCAGTGTGGGCACAAACCTGTACTGCAGCTGTTCCCGGGTATGGAGCTGAGGGTGAGATTGTTCTGGACCCCAAAGCCTATAAAAAAAAATCACGTGAGCATATATGCCAATTAGCCTTCAGTGCATAAAAGCTACCAGGAAAGACAGTAGATCCTTCATAAGATCCGGTTACAAACAGGAGCTCTAACCTGGCAGCAAGGAGGGCGAGGTGGTGGGGGACAGGTTCTTGGTGTTGGTTTGGAAGCCACCTGATGGGAGAGTGGAACTGGTCCACATGTAGGATGGAGGTGTAGAACCTAGAATTGTGCTCTCATACTGCCCTGAAACTGTAAAGACAACCACTGGTTACTTAATGTGTAACTCAATGTGTAACACTATGATGCCAGTAAATTTAAGTAGCAGCTCAGGTAATGTCATAGACTATAGCTACATGTGTGAGCATCTGTGTAACATCCCACCTAGCTAAGTATGCACAGGTATGCATAACCAAAATGTTGGTATTAAGGTGGTTAATAGTGGTGACCAAATGAAGCTTCATGAACCATTTGCTGTATGTTCTTACCCCACTAGATGGTGCTCTCTGTTCAAAAAAGGGCTCAAAGCATTCTACAATGTAAACCAAGAGCACCATCTAGTGGGGTCAAGAAATACAGCAAATGGTTCATGACGCTTCATTTGGCCATCACTAGTGGTTAGCATAGATGACTTCTAAGCAGTTGATCCTGGTTTGATTCCTGGCCAACAAAACCAGACCGTTAGATTTTTTTGGCAAAACCAATTGCTGGAAGAACCGCAATATCACTGCTGGCCACTTCAGCAAGGTACTTAACCCCAAAAACTGCCCCATGGCTGCTGGATCAATGGCTAAGCTTGTACTATGACCAGAAACTTCACTCACACTTATGTTTGCATGCCTAATAAAAAAAATGTAACAAGAAAAGGTTATATTTGATTTCATCTTTACTGTGACAACAACTGCATTCTCTCTTTGATGCCAAAATACTTGTAGATTGCCCTAATTCAAAGTGTGAGTCAAGATTCTGGCAACTTCACCTGTACAATCCTTTAGTCATACACTCAGATGAAATTACAATCACAATAAGGAGAAATTGGATAATGCACCTCATATAGCGCATGGGTGAACAGCAAAAATTTCTCACTCCCGGATTAGACGTTACCGGAATGGAGGGTGACCCCAGCGTTGGCTCCTGTGCTCGTTCCCACGTTGACACCTGTAGTGCTTAGAACGCTGGAGGAAGCAGTACCCAGGTTATTCGGAAAACCACAGACTGGAATAGAGAACACAGATAACAGAGAGTCAATGGGTTAGCACAAAGCCTGCCTAGGTGTTTATATTTCCCCTAGGCACATGATATTTTTTCCAAAGATAAATCAGAAAAAAAAATTAAATCAGTGATAATCCCCTTGGGATCAATACAGTTAATCATAATCTTTACAATAAAGTATAAATATGAACATGAAAGGTATTTTAAACACTGACAATTTAAGCATGACATACTGATACATGAGGCACAAACAATGAAAACTACAGTTGTAGACATGCACTGATTGTATCGGCCAACTATTGGTATCAGCAAATACAGCAACAGTAACCTATCGGCCACTGGTTAAGAATGTTTACCACTGACAATTCCCTGTAAAATGGTGACCCACACAGTTTTGTACACTCACATATGAAACAGTTAAAAAAAATATCTCCTGTGTGGAATTATTTTAGCGTTACTGAAAACAACGTTAAAAATGCATTTTGCAAACATCGCTCTGCCACAATTTCATGAGGTGAAAACATTACAACACAACAAGTTTAACTGCTCACCTTAAAGCAACACAGTAAAGAGTATGAGAAGTTTCCGAAAGCCTTCGAGTAAAGAAGGCTGCAGTTCAGCCTAATAACGCTACTCCGTCAGTAACCCGAAAGAAAATTCAGTTTAGACAGCACAAAACTAAACGTTATTAATCTGAAAATTATAGAGATTATCACATTTGACGATCAATCAAATTTATTCGGGGACACTGGCTTTCAGCGTTCAATAACGCAACTGTAAGTAAGAGAATGCTTGCGATGTGTAGCTCTTTTTGTGTTCCTCGTGTGGGTAGCAGTTACTGTATAAACACTATAGTAATCACATTGCATATTTTTTCTTTCATTATTAATTTAAGTAGCATAAATTGATGCTTGAAATGTGTAACTGTAATTGAAAGCAGTTAATGTTATAAATATATATGATGTATATATAGTTATAAAACACAGTACTCGGAGCCAAAATAAATACTTTTTCATATTTTTGGAGTTTAATTTATTTTTTAATTTATTTGGGTGGAATGTCACTTTAAAATTATTATAATTCGCCAAACAATCTTCATAGGTGTTGGCGACAATTTTCGAAATAATCAGCCAGGAATTTCCTTATCGGTGCATCACTATGAACATTTGTACAAATGGGCATGACTCATATTATTTCACATTCCGGCATATAATACAAAAAACAATACAATATTCCAGAGCCAACATTCTAGAACAGGGGTCTCCAACCCCGGTCCTGGAGAGCTACTATCCAGCAGGTTTTCTACCCTACCTGGCTTCTGATGATCCAAACCTGCTCCTGGTATTTACCTGAGAACTAGTGTGGCTCATCAAGATCCAGGTAGGATAGAAAACCTACTGGATAGTAGCTCTTCAGGACCGGGGTTGGAGACCCAGGTTGTACAGCATCCATGTAGCATCTTAGCTGCATTCATGCATATCCATTAGCTCTGCTGCTTCTGTACCTGACTGGGAGGGCTCTGAAATAATCCTGGTCTCCACACTGGCCTTCCTGGGGATGGGCAGGGTGCTAGAGGGGGACCTTGTGGGACTCACACTGCAAGACCTGCTGCCCTTCAGCAACTTCTTCACTTCGTCCAGCTCTGTCCCTGCGAAGGAGAAGCACTGCTTTAAGTCCCGAGTTACCAGGTCATCAGTATAACCAGGATCAGTTCAAGTCCATTAACCGAACTCCACGCAAATGTAAGGGTCTGATATGGTCTGAGGGGCCACCATGTGACCGTCACAGAGCAGAGAGCTACTCACATCGAGTTGAAGGGGAAGCACTTTGCAGCCGAGCTCGGATCTCACTCTCTGTGGAGGGGCAGGTTACCCAAATTAATCGCATTAGCTATTCAGCTGGGTACCGCTGCAACCACATCATTCAGAGGGTGACAAGATTCAAGAGCCTGTTTGTATGCACAGTAAACAGCCAATTCCACTATGCAATGAAAGTATTACTCTGCATGTCCTACTACTAATTAACACAAACATGCAAATTATATTTATGATACATTGAATATTGATTTTGAAAGGAAAAATATGTCTGACGTTCTTTCCAATAAACCGTGAATGTGAAAGTATTTAACATTGTCAATATACCTCTCGTCTGGCTCCTCCCTCTACTGCAGACGCCTCCTGACCCTGAGAAAATACATGACCGTGTTACTTTGCTCTGTGGTCTTCAGACACTAATTTGCAGTCAGTTTTCAGGTGCTTATGAATTGTGCTAATGAGTAGGTGTTCTGATTCCGGTATGCCAGTACCATAGTCCTTCCTTGTGTATTCAGGAGAAGAGTTTCCACTGGAACTTCCTGATGAAGAAATGAAAAGAGATGATAACAGGACATGAGGCTATTTAACTCTTTCATGCATGGCCCCCACACTCTTGGACAGTTGACTTGATGTTTGGAGGCGTAAAGACAATTTTCCCAGGAGATCAATGAAGTATTGAGTGTTATTATTAATTTATTTATGTATTTATTTTTCATTTATTTATTGAATTAGTAAATATGAGATGTTGGTATAAACTTCCATATGACATACTGAAGAAATACCATCATAATACTATGAGATATTGCTATGAATAGTGGTAAAAGTAAAATATTGATGAATGACTTATACATGCCTAAAAACACATTGCAAGTATATTTCACTACTGTGTACCTCTTCTTCTGTGATACATAGAGTGCACATAATTGGACAGTTCCATAACAATTAGATTATTTATGCACAAAAGGGGCAAAGCCTTGTGCTCCCTTTCCCCAACTAGTGCACGGATCGACATGCACCAATCTCAGGCATTCAGACAACAGAGTTAACAATAAAAATGTAAATTTGAAGTATGACCATTCAACTGACACGCTCAGTGCTTGAACATTCAACTGACACGCTCAGTGCGAGAACATTCAACTGACACGCTCAGTGCGAGAACATTCAAATGACACGCTCAGTGCGTGAACTCAGTGCGTGAACATTCAACTGACACGCTCAGTGCGTGAACATTCAACTGACACTCTCAGTGCGTGAACACTTTCAACTGACACGCTCAGTGCGTGAACATTCAACTGACACGCTCAGTGCGAGAACATTCAACTGACACGCTCAGTGCGTGAACATTCAACTGACACGCTCAGTGCGAGAACATTCAACTGACACGCTCAGTGC
>JABFDZ020000066.1:8888975-8905702 GCA_019775955.2 Pollimyrus isidori | reverse complement strand
GGGCACGAGGCAGGGAACAACCCTGGATGGGGGGCCAGCCCATCACAGGGCACACTCACACACCAATCACTCACACACGCACACCTACGGGCAATTTGGCAACTCCAGTCAGCCTCAGCACGTTTTTGGACCGTGGGGGGAAACCGGAGGAAACCCCACGACGACACAGGGAGAACATGCAAACTCCACACACATAGACCTAGGCGGAGACGTGAACCTGGGTCCCAGAGGTGTGAGGCAACAGCGCTAACCACTGCACCACCATGCCGCCCCCCAAATGTATGACTTTAGATTTCAAATTAAAATTGGTGGCCACAGTTGTATGGGCAGAGCCTGTAATGGGTCGTATTCTAGCGAGCTGGCGGGGATCTTACTTTGTCTTCAGCTACCGCATTGTCATAAGTCTCCCTGAAAGCATCTACTTCCTCCTTGGCTTGTCTCACATCCTCTGCCAGTTCATTCTATTATGAGAAATGTGAGCTACGATCATGGCACAGACAGAGACAGGACTTCTTCAAAGGCTAATACAAGTTTTCCACTGGGAAAAATCACACAAGGATGTATTCAATTAGCACAACAATGTACAACGTGAAAAATGAATGGTTTCAGAAGCCTTTAGGCGCTATGTTCAATAACATTTTGGACTGATTAAAGGACGAATCAGAATGCTTTTCCACTTGCCCTTCAAAAAGGTTTTAAGGAAGAAAACTACAATAAAAATGAAATGTACCTTTAAGGTTATTTTCTTTTTAAGCTGGTGGTTGAGTTGCCTTTCGCGATTTAGCATCTCCTCCTCAATAAGAACTGAGTACACCAAGTTGGCAATCTTCAGCTCCTCCTGCCAAAAATGATCCCATTAAGAGCATATTCCGATACAGGCTAATACAAGTTAATATTCCAGCTTCAGTTGCTGTAATGACATTAACTAGCACATACACTTGACATCCCACTCCTACATTAGCATTAGTGTCAACCATATAATTAATGCAGCACTAAACTTCCCCATTGAGCTTTTCTGCGTCATTGAGCCAAGACTGTCAGAATTATATATAGTGATCAATTTTGTATCTTTTTTTTAATTTTTGGGTTAGACTATGTGATGTTTATGAATGGCTGTGAGGCTGCAATCACGGAATCAGCTGTGAATTACATTATTACCTGGCATATCACCATTTCACACTTCACTTTTTTCTCAAATATCCTCATTAAGACTTCATCAAACCCTTGGGCAGCATCTTTAACTGATGCTTGTAGTTTCTTCATTTCAACTTCTAATGACTGCAACAAAATAAAATTACATGGTACAGACTGAACTACACATTGAATAATCTACAGACACATGGGCTCATATTTTTGTAACAAAGCAGTTAATCTGTGTCCATTCTAGTCTACATCTGAGTAACTCAAGCCATCAGTGTCACGTCAACTGTGAAGAAACCAGTCGCATACCTTTTTGTATTTTTCTTGTTCCTCACTCAGTTCCTTGACTTTTTTGTCAAACCCCTTAAAGATTTTCTTCTCCTCTTCAGTCCAGTCTGACTCTGGCTTAGTTATGAACTCGGGCTGGGGGACTTCCTGCCAGTCAAAGGGCATTCATTCAAGACTTCCTGTTTCAACCCATACCTACTCACCCATTATCATCCCGGTTCATAAAACATTCATTACTATTCACAATAATTTTACTATTTGAATAACTAAATATATATTTTGTGACAAACATCAACACCTCCCCACCATTTTTAATATGTCTTCCCTCCTGTGCTCGAGGACCCCAGCCATCATGTCTCCAAGAGCTCTCTCTCTCACATTTTCACCCTATAAAGAAAAACAAGACATGATGGCCTTGGTCAAACATTAATAATTTGACATCTACACATCTTTGTCTTTCACCAATTAAATCAGAAGCTCTGTCAGTTGCCAGGAAGCCTGAAATGCAAATTCATTTCACAGATTTTATTCTCCTCTGGATATATGATTAACAGTCACCAAATACCTTCTACTGTACTTGTTGTTGCGTGTTTTCCCTACATGCACGGCATCTGCCCTGCCCCAGTAATGCCAAAACCAATTATGTCGGCTCTACCTTGGCAGCCAGTTTCCTCTGCTCCTCCCCCTTCTTCTCCTCCACCTCCTGACCCTGTTCTGGATTCATGTACTTCTCCACTTTAATCTGGGAAGATCACAAACTAGTCAAAGACGGCTGGTTTAAAATGAAACCCAAGACTTTTGTCCATCAACCAACATTAAAAATGCAGGGAAAACCTCATTCTTTTTGTCCAGTACCTCAAATATTCTCTGCTGAGTTGTTTGTGACCAAGCTTGCGTGACTCAACCATAGTACAGAGGTGTTCAGTCTTGACATAAATACTGTGCTAACGTAACACCTGTATACATTCTTGAATGACTGTTGAATCTTCTATGTTTCATGCCTCCTGCAGTACCTCTAAGTCTTCCACATGAAAGGCCCTCTCTGGTCTTTCATTGTCTGTCAGCACTGGTTCCCACAGCTCCCCCTTAAGGCCAAGCTCAGTCATGATCTCTGCTATCCGCTTGTTCTTTTCAATCAGGCGGCCGAACTCCCGCTCCTTCTTTTCGTACAGCCCGGAAAACTCTGCGTTGAATGCAGTCTTTAACTGATAAATTATATCCTTCGAGGAAGGGAAAGTGAAGTGAAATGGTAAAAATGAATTAATCGTAACTAAAATGCAGTGTTATTTAATGAAATTATTTTTTAAAAATGGCAAAAACCAGAAGAAGCCTGCACCTGAAGCAGTATTATCTGATTGATCTTCTGTTCCCGCGTGTGCAGTTCAAACTGGCTGTAGAGGTTCGGGCTGGAGACACCAAACTGGGCACTGAGGCTGCCAGCAACAGCAAAGCTCTCTACACCACCACCTTCCTCCTCCTCCTCTTCCTCTTCCTCTTCCCTCTCACCTGGTACTCTGCTCTTCCTCTGCAGGATCTCATTTTGGGTCTGCACACACCATCAGCACCTCAAGAACTTCCATCCTCTTCATTTTCAAAAAGAAAATTCAAAGCTGCACCCACTGAATCACTCTGCAATGTCCCCACAATGTGACAAAATCTTGTCATTTTTTTGGACATTCAATTTCATAAAAATCTGAAAAAACTAAAAATGCCAAAAGTCTTGTATTTTGTTTGGTTACCTATGGTGGTTAAGGTCAGGGCTGGGTGAGATTTAGGTTATCATTGTTATGATTAGGCTTTTTTCCCATACAAATCAAAGGTCTGTCCCCACAAAAATATGAATACAAATGTGTGTGTGTGTGTCTGTGCGTGTGTGTGTGTGTGTGTGTGTGAAGTCCTCTGGCCACTCTGCAGGACTGACCTTCTGCTCCGCCTGTTCAATAGTCCTCATACACTGCACCCTCCACAGATCTTCCAGTTCTTTCTGTGAGCGTTCCTTCATTGGGTAGTTTTTCACCTCATGGTCTGAGTAGAATGCCTGAGGATAGCAAACACACTTTAATTCAATTCATTAATATTTATTGTATAATGTATTTTCACATTACATTGTCTCAAAAACCACTTTACACTATCCCCGCCCAGTGCCCCCAGAGAGCAGGCCAGAGGTGACAGTGAAGCCAGAGGCAGCAGTGAAACTCTTACAATGAACACACCTGTTTCATTTCATGTGACATTTGCTTATTTGAGCTCATATTGCACATACCTGCTTCAGGCCACTCAGTGGAGACAATGAAACAAAACACATCCCCTCTATCTCTCACAGTATTTCTACATCTCCCTCACATCACCTTGATGGCACGTCCTTTGACCTTCATCGAATCCCAGCATTCCCGCTTGAGGACCTCACGGAGGTAGCAGTTGGTAAGGTTTTCCAGCTCAATTTCATTCTGGACCTTAATGATAAAGAAATGATTCAACAATCTCTTCCGTCCAGCTTCTGACATTTTAGGAAGATAAGTATATCCTCAGTGCAACAGTCATAGGTGTGGCAAAATCTGTCATTTTCAGCAAAGCTAGCAGCTCAGGCCTTTGGGGAATCCTTAAGTCCATCACCTTGGCAACTTCCTCCTCCCCCTCGGCCTGTAATTGCTGCAGCCCTTCAACATCCAGGTTAAACTCCAGGGGATCCAGCTTCTCTATGTCTGGCAGATTCTCATTCTCCCTCATCATCTCCTGGACCTGCAGACATGCTGATCAGCTGAGGCCCTTCCGGGAGCACCGAACATGCAAGTTGACCCAGAGCCCTGCCCTGATTATCTTGCTTACTCTTTCACTGATCTCTCTGATGCTATTTCTCAAGTTGTGGCGTTCGGCAGAAAACCGTCGCCTCTCCTCTCTGACGACCTGTGGGGTATTGAGATGACATAATAAGAAGTTTTGTATGAAGGTGTGACTTTTGGAATGACAGACCTGTAATTTGCACTATGAGAGTGAGGTGAGGTAAATGTGTTCTAGATACTGGCCCAAAGGTGACTCAGTAGTATCAGTGTTAAACAATTCATATCAGGAAATACTGACCTCTGCTGGTTAGCATAAAACTACACTCATATCAAACTATGGCGTTGGTTATATGACCACTATTACTATTACCAGCAATTTGCAACCAAATTTCGGCTGAGGTAGTGAGTAATAAACACAGGGGTGGATTTAAAGTGCTAATATGCCTTCTTGAAGCAAGAAATCTATATGCCTGGTTACAGTATCATGACAGCAAGTCTCTGGGGGTTTATTAATACCAAGAACGCAAAGAATGTATTTGTGTTCTTGGCAAGAGTGGCCTTGCTAACTTGCCTCCGAAGAACAAACTTGGGACATAATGAATCCTGGGATTGTTCTCGTTAGCGAGAATGATATTTGAGGCTGGGTAAAAACCGCATCTGGAGATTTGGACTGTCCACCGTACTTCTGTTTTAAGTACTGGAACTGTACTTTGGAAATGGAAGATGACATCAAACAGGCACGCAAGAACACAAGAATACACATCTTGATAAACACCCTACATTAGAACATGTATCTCCTTGTGTGTGCAAAAATATTCTCTATTGAAGTGACATAATCTGAGTGTGATAAAGTAAATGACAATGCATCAGCTCTAATGATGATCTCCTCCTGCTTGTGCTCCAGCCATGTGCGGTCTCCCAGGGGGTCTGGGGGGGGGCTGGTGGTCCACCCTTCCTGTTCACTCTCCACTGGGTCCGATTCACTTCCCTGAACAGGTGTTGCGATTTGGTTTCAACAAACGTATGTCTGATTTAACCAAATCCTTTACTGTAAAGTATAAAGCTACAAGAATTTAAGTGGACAAATGAAGGACAACAAAAGACTGTGTTGCCAATGAGACAGACAATGTACCTCCTTCCTGTCGTGGGGTGCTGGTGTACAGGGCAAGCAAGCCTCTGGCTCCCACTCAGGCATCTGGCTGAGGACGGGGTTCTCCATGGCCAGGAGAGGATTGAGCTTGGAGGTCAGGCTCTCTGCAAACTGAGCTGCTGCACTGGATTTCCTATTAGCTGCTTTGGTTCTGAAAGAACATACAAACAAAATTCAGGTCTTATTTTTATTTTATATAAAAAATAAAATATATATACATATATATTTATATACACACACACACACACAGTGTGGTACTTCGGTTCTCAAACTCACTAGAACTCTAATTTCTTGAATGTCAGACAAACCAATGTGACCTAGAACTCGATCTGAATATCATAAGTTGAACCGTGAACGCTGCCCTGATATAAATTGTACGCACCAGGAAATGAGTTACTACTATAATGCAATTCTTACTTGAATGCCTTCTTCACACACTGGATGATTAACCAAACAAAGCATCGCAACATTACAGTAACTAACAATAAATAAACCACTAACTTACGTGCACTATTACACCTTTTATGTCATTTATTTAAACTTCATTTTACCAAGTAAATTAACTGAAAACCAGTTCTTGCTGCTTTATGTGATATTCGGGAAAACAGCAAATGTGTGTCGTCACGGAGGCGGTTCCAGTTTGTGCAGCCGGGTGAGAGGTCGCAATGCATGTAACCGTAATGTATTGCATCAGGATAAGAATGCGTTACTTTAAGCCAGCACTGTAGTAAGTCCATCGCACCCATTGACCAGACTGGGGAAACAAATTGAAACGCGGACCTAATACAGAGGACTAATGACAACAACCAGAAACAGCTGATCACATGGGGATCCCACACGAGGTTAACGAGGGGGCGTGGCACACGGAATATAATGATTCAAAAAGGTCTTATTAAAACATAGAGTTGCCCATTACAATGTCTCTGGGTTGGAAAGGAACCAACGTGAAGACATCCTGAGTTAATTGTTGGGCCTACCTCAGCCGCACACAGACCATGCAACCATCCTGAGTGCCGATAGTCACCAGGGCCAGGCCATCAGGAGTGAAGAACGTGTTCCGAGCCCCGGCCAGCCAGCATGAGTGACACTGCATCATCAGGTACTGGTCCTGTCAATAGCCAGATAAACCGTGGTTATAAAAGTACTTGTCCTGCACCATTTTGAACTGCACAGTGGCAGAACATTAAGCTAGTCTTTATTGGTGGATGGGTGGAAAGGTTTCTGCTAGACGTGTAAAGATGCATCATGCAGTGGCATCAACCTATTATTAAGGTGGCAATATAATTGCATGGCTCTGTAATATCAGGATAGAATATTATCAATTCTTGGACGCAAAATTCTCTATTAGGCTTTGAAATCAAGGGATATTTTCCAGGGTCCCACACTGAACCTTCTCTCTATCTGTATCTCATATATTATAGACAAGGGTGCAAACAGTGAACCCTGAAAGCATCACTAGGCAACAGCTTGCTTTAGAATATCAACATGATTTGTCTCCTAGATTAGCTAAATGCAGTCAGGTGATCAGATATCTGGTTGAAGGCGAAATGCTGTGAACATCGCCCGCATAACGTAAATGGAACCACAAAGGGGCATAAGAGTTCAGCACTTAGAAGTTTATTAGCAATGGGTGGGAGAGAGATTGAGAAAGAACATGGAGAGAGGAGAGCCTGCCGTACAGTAGCTGTAGGGACTTGTTGTAGACACATGTTGCGGAGTGTTATTTTTTGCACATAGCATTGCCCTCTTCAATTTAACTCCGGTGACTCAATCCTTCTCACAAATTTTTCTGGACATGAATGGCGTCAAACTCGCAGTGTGTTTCTGCGACTCTTGGGCACCCTTATGCTTTGCTGATTTATCATGTTGGGTAGCATCACTTTTCTCATCATGACCTATGCTAAAGTCTATGCAACAAAGTTTACAAAAAGCATGGTTCTGATCCACGAAGCTCTTAGTCAAATATGGGTAAATCTCCTCCCATATTGTAAGGCATCTACACAAAAGCATAAACTTTTTGGCCCGTAGCCGACCATTCCACTCTTCACCCATTCTCAACTCATTGCAGAAATGAATTTAGATAAGCTCCGCCTATATAAAAATTCTTGACTTCTTTTCCCCACTAGATGTCGCTAATGTTCTACATACTACTACATGTTTCACTGCTGAGGGATTGTAGAATGTACACATCATCATAGAGATTGATTGTAGTGATGGCCAAATGAAGCTTCATGGACCACTTGGTGTATTTTCCGATCCCACTAGATGGTGCTCTCCACAAAAAAGAGCTCAAAGCATGACCCCAAAACGAGCAATCTAGTCGGGACAAAAATACAACAAATAGTTCATGGAGCTTCACTTTGCCGTCATAAACTGATTAGTCTAGTTATGTATGCCGTCATAAAAGGTCAAAAAATGGGCGATTCATTGGAAAGCATTATAACAACAAGCAAAAATACAAGAGAACCCCAGAAAAAACACAAGGGTAGACCGGCATTATCAGGACTGTGGTGTAGCTAACTAGCTAGCTAATTAAAAAGAGGTCAAAGGTAATTTTAGCCTAATTTAAACCTAAGCTACAGGTCATACCATACAGGAGGCCTCACGAACACGCAGCTGGCCATCTTTTCCCACCGATGCTAGCCACTGCTTATGAGGCGACAGCTGGACAGAGGCGGGGCCAAGAGGGTGCCCTTCCACTTCCTGTTCTGGAGTCAGCTGAACAAGCTTTGCAGCATCTAAAGACTTAGTACTCTGTTGGACAAGCAAACATTGAGGTAATGCGAGGAGGCCAAAGATCATTCAGCGACAAAAGATCTCAGTGTTTTGCTTATCAAAACCAAGTTGCACCTTTGGTAGCTGGAAGCTCTGTAGAGTTTTTCTCCTGTTACAGTAGCTGAACACTTTGTTGCTGGGTGCCAGGACAGCTGAGCAGAGAGGCAGGGAAACCTCAAATTGCTGCTTCTGCAGGAGGTTGTCTGGTATGCGGCCCTGGAGGTCTCTGCAGCCTTCATCACCTGCACATGGTTCAAATCTATATTACTCTTCCCACAGGAGGTACAGCAAGTCAATGAGCTGTACTGATCCATCACACCTTCAGGTTTGGGGGCTAGAACATGAAGTTTTGATATCCACGTTGTGTGGATTTCATTCAGGTGTTGCTTCCCCAGACCAAAGACTTACAATTAGGCTAATTGTAATGAATGCCTGGCTGTGTTGTGGCTGTGGCTCACTACTCCCGACTAATGTGGTGCTCTCTGTTCAAAAATGGGCTCAAAGCATGCCCCAAAGTAAACCAAGAGCACCACCTAGTGGAGTCAGAAAATACAGCCAATGGTTCCTGAAGGGTGGTTTTCGCTAACACTCCAGACTCTCGGCAATGGACAAGTTAGTGAATTTAGCATGTTCAGCTGAAGCAATTACTAAGCAATTCTTGTGAGACCCATAGGATTTGTTTATCATGTAAGTTATTAACACATTATTATGGGGTGGCATGGTTGTGCTGCAGTGCTTAGCCCTGGGACCTGGGATCAAGTCTCTGCCAGGGTTCCATGTGTGCGAAGTTTGCATGTTCTCCCCATGTTATTGTGGGGTTTTCCACCCCACAGTACAACAACATGCTGAGGCTAATTGGAGCTACAAAATTGTGTGTGTGAATGTGCCCTGCGGTGGGTTGGTTCCCCACCCTGGGTTGTTCCCCATCTTGTGCCCAAAGGCAGGACCCCCTGTGACCCTTAATAGGACAGAAAACGGATGACAGGGATGTGCTATCATTATTTCTTATTTAAAATTAATTTTTTGGTAATTAGTTCACAAATATTATTATTTTTTCAATTTCGTTTTGTGCACCTGACTAAGTCTGTTTCCCCTGGACACAACCTTTCCCGCTGGATATGTATATTTCAGCATGCATTTTAGAGAACACCAGGTTTTTCAGAAATGCATAAATCACATTGTAGCGGGACTGGCTATCTTCAGTTGATAAAAAATCTATGCAAGATGCTGAGTGACCTTTGGATTGACAAACAAGGCCGTGCTTAAGGACATTTTAAGCAAATAAATGAAGACATCGCTACCTCCAGTGAGGTGTTGCTTTAGGACGCTATAACTGCCTATGCAAAAGTCCTAATGGTCAGAGAAATCACCTTGCAGCAGAGACACGGGCGGACAGAACACCAGCAGCCGGCGGCCCCACTCGGGGCCTTCCCCTTCCACTGAGCACAGAAGCAGAACCTGCACCTCGCCGCCCTCTGGCCGGCTGTAGGTGGACACGCCCAGCACCCTTCCTGGAGCCTCTGAAACGGCAGTGCCACCCCGTCGTCAAAAGAAGGTACACCATAGTAAGCACGACTCAGCAGAAAAGGGTGCAGTGGCTTAAAGCTTACAGAACCTGTGTAGCCAATGACTCCAAAGCGCCTGGAAGGTCTTGCGTCGAGCACATAAACATGCAAATCTGTGGCTCCTAAGAGCAGGAAGTTTCCTTCTTGGTCAAAGCTGTCAACAGGGGCAGAGAAAGGAGGAACAAAGTTAATGTAAGAATTATTTTTAAGAAGCATCTATTCATCAGTATTCCAAAAAACGGTAGGTCAGGGTCAAAGCATATGAGAAGCAATTCAGTAAGCAGGCCTATATCTTTTGCCAGATGCTCTCCATTGTAAAATAACAGAATTTATTGCTTCTCTGTGTGGTGGCAGAGGGGGTAGTACTGTTACCACAAGCCTCCAGGGTTGAGAGTATGAATAAGTCTTTGGATGTTGGATTTGTGTGGGCTACCTCCATACAATTACGCTAATTGGTCTTTCTAAATTACCCATAATGCATGATTATGTATGCATTTGGCCTAGCATGCCATTCAGAACTTACCCAAAACTTGTGCCCTAAACAGATTGGCTCCAGCCAACTCTGATCAGGATAAATGGTTAGAATATGGATGTATGATTTCTGTGTTGATTGTGTGACACGCTGTGTTACATAACAGGCTGTCTGCATGCTGCCATTTGTGCAGAGCAGAGGTGCTCCCACATAAACACTTACACCAGGTGCTGAACTGCACCGTGGTAGAGCCGGTGCCTATGTACCACACGAGGCCTGTGGGTCTGGGTCAGGTCCACAAACAGCACGTGGCCACTCCTGGTGCCCACCGCTGCGTACTGGGCACGTGGGCAACATGCCAGGGTAGTCACCTGGGGATACAAGGACCACAGAGCCCTCACATGATGTTTGAACATGCCATCCAGTACCTGGTATGGGGCCAGAATTGGGCGGGGTGGGGTGGGGGAGGGAAATGTATCCCCATATATTTTTCACTCGGGTTTTCCATTTTGTCAGGATGACTTAGCAAATAACTATATTGTTAGAGTCACTGGCCTCAAGAAACCGATATATACAGAATAACAAAGACCTGAAGCCATAGTGTAGGATTGTGTACATTATGACAAAGGAATACAGTTGAACACCTGGACCTGGAGAGATGGTAACTTTAAGCTGAAAGAATGAATGCAGGGTCAGAGACACACCTCAGCATGGAGAGACAGGGATCCGACACAGGACCCATCATCAACCGCCCATAGCTGGAGCATCCCGGACCCCCAAACCGACTGTAATTAGGAGACATTCACACAATTGTGCAGCATCACTCAATAAAAAAACACCTAAATACAAAGATCAATGAGCATGTCACAGAGCAAGGCATGGAGCAATATGAAGAGGAAATTACTAAATCCCAGTGCACACATTCAGACACAAGGGCAATGTACAGATACCAGCTGACCTAACTGCATTTTTCTGAGCTATGGTAGGAAACTAGTGAACCTGGTGGGTAACGCATACAAACATCAGAAGAACATGCAAACTCTGGGTACGTATTCTGAGTCTGGGGCAGGATTTAAATCCTCAGTCCTAAAGGTGCGAGGCTACAATAGTAGCCAGTGAAACACAACGCATTTCCGCCTTAACTGCTAATCAATGTTCATTACGATGGGAACGTGTGCAAATTTGTTTTGACTATAACAGTAATTTTCTGTATTCTCTATTACATTACTCTGAACCCAGTGCCCTAGTATATTTATTAGAACCTGTAGGATTTTCAGCAAGTTGTTTTTGTATAAATTTCCAACATAACAACCCCGGGCAGGATGTGACAGGTCTTTTTCTCTAGAATAGAATAAAGTTAATCTACTTTGTCATATTATGTCAACCTTCAATGCACAGATTGGGTGGGGCTTCAACGGCAGGACATTAACTATGTCACCAACATAATCAGGCAAACTGTTTGCCGAGCAAGGTGATGACAGAGTCACGAAACAGCATAGATACCATGCAGAGGTTCATATCCGTAGTGAGTGCTGCAGCCGCCACAAAGTCCCCGGAGAGAGTGTCTAGGACCTTCTCTATCTTGTCAGTCCGTAGTGACCTGCTGTACACATGGCCCTGGGAAGACCAGAGATTCTCAGTTATCTGTGGGTTCTAATTGCTGAATGTTCTGGAACAGTAATTGTACCCTCACAGAAGTTAAGTTGCCTTGCGGCATCGGCTCCAAAGTAGTCTGGCCCTTACGCTGTTAGAAGATAAAAGCAGGAAGTCGTAGTCTGGTGAGATGCACATTTTTCTAATGGGCTCCTTCAAATCCCACTGCTGCTTGACCTCCACCTCCGTCCCTTTAATATCTAAACACCGTAAAATGCCATCCTGAAGAGAACCAAAACCAAAGGGAATCCAGGTCAAGATTAGATTAGATTAGATTAGATTAGATTAGATTAGATTAGATTTGATTTGATTAGAATTAACTTTATTGTACTGAGTATACATACAGAGCCCATGAAATGCGGTACATTTACTAGATAGAATTTTCCAGTAATCTAAGTTAAATTATATTATCCATTAGACTATGGCACCAGCACAGGAGTTATTGTGGTTCTTACATCTCCTGCAGCGAACAGACCATCTCTGTGCAACACCAGACTGCAAAGACTCCCTACCTGCAGTAGGGGAGCCATGCCAGCACCTATAACATGAACACGACACACAGCAAGCACAGTAAGCATGGCTGTTAGCACAGTAAGCTCAGTAAAAGGCAGTGAAAATAACAGTGTAAACACAATGAGCATTCAGGCATGGATAGCATTAGAGAAGAAGGCATGACCTAAGTGAACCCACCTGTTGGATTACATTTGGAATCAACCAGAATGGAGACGCTTTTATTGTCAGGGTGGACCTTTAGTAAGTGGCCGTTTTTGCACCCCACATATAGTTCTGATGAGGCTGTCCAGCAGATGGCGCTGGGGCACAGCCTGGCTCTTTCTTGTTCAACAGGCTTTTCAAGTAAATAAAGAGATTAATTTTACCATTTTAAACTGAACTCAAGAGCTTTAGCAAACTCTGTATGACTCTATACATTTTGTGACTCAAAGCATTATGGTTTTTTCTATTATCAAATTCTTGCCAAGTCATAGTTACACTGCAGGACTTCAGAGGATTCTGTGTGCTTTACGTGCCACTCCTCTTATTTGCCAAAGATAATATTCTTTAGAAAAAGTTACTATTACTATTTTTGACTGAACATCATTAGCCAGTACCAACATGCTGGAATGATTTATTAAATGATTACATGCATGATATGTTATGAATTATAGTTTATTTTTGTTGTTAATGTTAACCACAAAGAACAGAGATTGGCTGTATTTCAGGACTGGTCTTCATTTCATACGCTACCACAAATGTCTCTGCTTCATCTCCTACAAGCCCAGCGATGGCGGAACTGGGCATCAGGGGACCATAGTAAGAGAATTTCCCACCAGTGTCTTGCCGAATATTGGATACGCATTCGATCTCAGAGCCATCAGCGGCTGGGAGGGAAATCTCACTGTGGAGAAAACGAAATATCTTTTGATGCAACAGCCATGTTTTGGCGAAAATCACTGATTTGACTGTTGAATAATTATGATATATATATATATATATATAGGTCTACCTTGATTTCATTATGTGCAACTTATTACATTTTTCAACACTCCAAATTCTAATGGCTGATGCACTTGTTGCACACATCTGGTTCCAGTTCATGGGGTTAAAGGTCAGATCCCTGACCTCTTTTCCTGCCAATGTCTTGCTGCAGAGTGGCACCGCAGTCTCCCAGTCCCTGAAACACAAACACTTGTTTTGGCGCCTTTGCTCAGATCTGCTCTTCCACACTGCCTGGTCTGTGCAGCTACCTGGTATAGAGTGAACACAGCAGAAGCTAGTGTCTTACCACAGTGTGAGTGTGAGGTCAGGAATGGAAGAGCAGCAGGCCAAATAAGGGCCTGCATCACTTAGAGCCAGTGATGTGTAGTCCAACTTGGCTGAACCTGTTAAAGCAAACCAGTATAAGACTAACAACCCAATTCATACGACTGTGTTTCAGTAGTGCCTCATCTGAAGGATCCCATTATCCATACACACAAGATGTGCCATAGCACCCGGGGAGCAGAGTTTGGGGGGTGTCCCTCACTCGAAGCTCCTCAGTGGTCCCTTGCTGCTCAGGGAATCGATACACAACCTTTCAATCACAAGTGTGCTTCCCTAACCGATAGATAGATAGATAGATAGATAGATAGATAGATAGATAGATAGATAGATAGATAGATGCATGCATACATACATACATACATACATACATACATACATACATACATACATACATACATACATACATACCCACCCTTAAGTTCACTCTTGAGGAGGAGTTCGGGGTAGGTGTATACAAATATGGAGGGGTTTAGCTTGTGCTCGGAGAAGGCTACAGTGTTTCGGGACCCACACGCTGTGAAGACCCCTATGCCACGGCCAGGGCCCTGAAAGGTCTGTCTCGTTTTGGTCTCCATGTCAAAGAAAACCAGGAAATTTCCACAAACGTAGCAGCCAGTTTTCGTGTCCACAAATTCCACATTTTGCTGGGTAGAACCCTGTACCCACCTGTAATAAAGTATGACATGAACACGCAACGCAACCTATGACATAAGGTAACTGACACTCTGGATGAGAACCTGTTACAGGGAACAGACTTAAAGCGTTCCGTGGTACCGCATGTCATCTGTGCTCCAGCAGGACAGGATGTGCAGTTAACCAGTCAGTGTCTCTAAGTTCCCTGTAGTTTATCAGTGGTTGGAAGATGAATTAATATCTAATGTTTAGTCATTTTACACTATGAAGTGTGGGACCCCATGGAACCCAGCATATAGGGGATGTCAGGACACAGTGCGGCCAGACTGGGGACGACATCCCTGCGTTTAACTGTACAATAGCTACAGCAGGAATATATATTTATATTTAGCAATATAGTATAAAGAGAAAACTTATTTTAGAAATAGATCATTTAAATTGGCATTTATCGTAATATTATTAAAACATGTGAAAGTCTAATTAGATTTCTGAACAAAGTAAAACAGGAATATTTCATATTACAGTTCTGAATTTGCTGACAGTAGTTAATAGGCGACACCAGTAACAACCTTACCCGACTTCCAAATTTTTCAAAGCATCCATAAGCAAAATACTTGTAGGAATTTCTCAATCCTGGTATTAATCCGAAAAGAGAAGTCTTCCGTCGTTTTTTCTCTTTCTGGGGGACACTGAAAGCGCTTGTTGGTTTCCATGGCAGCCAGCCGTAACACTGCCAAATACCACACCCACTCCAAAAGACCCTTTATGCTATTGGCTGAAAAACGGGGCCCGAACCTACACTTTGCTGAGACCCGAGCGCCGGCGAGCGGCTCATTTACTGACAGCGTCTGCAGATCACGGTGAACTTGTGCGTGCATTTCATTTAATATCTCTAAATATATTTCTGTAGGATTTATACAAGGAAACCTTCGTTCACTATTAAAGCATGCAACTTAAATAGAGTGGGGCTGGCATCTTTGTAATTCATATCTATTAAAGTTTTTTGGTTTTCGGCAAAATGAACTGTACTTTTAGTCTTATGCTAATCAAATAGTTAGGACATTTTTAGAAAACGAATCTGAAATACTTTTTCTGAAATGACAGTTCCATCAAAGCAGCATTACTGTCTTGTCTTCATACAGGTGAGCTGTTTCAACTAGGTGATTCAATGGCTTCGCAGAAATGC
The DNA here is from genome assembly GCA_019775955.2 of Pollimyrus isidori. NCBI lineage: Eukaryota > Metazoa > Chordata > Actinopteri > Osteoglossiformes > Mormyridae > Pollimyrus > Pollimyrus isidori. Next base: position 8,890,239 of record JABFDZ020000066.1, on the reverse strand, counting down.
CTCATTAAAGGTAATCCACTTTTCTTTTACTAACAACTAATATGATAAATGTGTTATGTGTGAAAAGGTGTGCAGAATTAAGTGTAAACCTGTTGTATAGTTATTTAACCTGTTTTTTTTTTCATGATCGAGAATTCAATAGCATGTTAATTAGTGATCGATATATCTTTAATTCCATCTGAAAACAGCTAAATCGACTATTAAAAATATTGCCGGTTTTTCAGATAGGAATTGCAGATTAGTCATCAAGTCGATATGATAGTCGGTGTTTGCCAATATTTCTGCTGACACACTGTGATTATGTAAAATTGGCATCTTTTTATTCTGACTTTTTAAAATAATTAACTTTATAGGCCTAATGAAGTCATAATTGACAGGCGAAAAATTTGATAGGAGGAAATATAAAAAATTGAGAAAAATCGATTTTGCTTGACCCCAAACTTTGTGAATTTGCTGACGTAAACGCTGAGGTGCTGCCAAAATGTCCGTTAGTATGAATGGTGCGTGTGCCCTGCGATGGGTTGGTGTTCCGTTCTGGGTTATTTATGGAAAGCATATGTTAAGGTGTGGGCCTGAAATTTGCTACACTAGTAAGGCTTAAAATGCTTACTAGTAGCACTAGTCAAGGCCAAAATGCCCACTAGTTGCACTAGTGAGAGTGTTTAGACCCACATGTTAACAAGTTGATGAAAAAGTAGCAAGTAAGCATTAGTAAGCATTTTTGCAGTACTAGTACAACCTAGCCACGTTCAAGTGCAGCAGGATGTCTTACTAGTACGGCCAAAGTCCAAATTAGTACAGCAAAGCGGGTAACAGAATAAATACTCAAACGGCTTTCTATAGTTATTCCTGCCTTGCGTTTGTTGTTCCCGGGACCCCACTGACCATGTATGGGACAAGTGGTAGGCTTATATAAAACGAACGGACGAGTAAATTAACCGTAATTAATGTGCAGTGTATTGGTAATTATATCAATTTATTCAAAACGAATCTTAAGAGACCAAAGAAAATTATAAAGATTGTGCTCAATCTAAGCACCATTAAATGTGATGGTTTATTAATCATTGTCTTCTGTGCCATTATTCCCTCTGAATTGCTCCTCCTGTTTTAAACCAACAGGATCCCCAGCTCCGGGTCCAGTGACCAATTCCCAAATCCGCATATACAGTATGAGGTTCTGCCCCTTCGCTGAAAGGGCGCGTTTGGTTCTCAACGCCAAGGGTATCAAGTGAGTTTCGATTTATCCCCAGCCGCTGCTGAAACA
>JABFDZ020000066.1:8856697-8867447 GCA_019775955.2 Pollimyrus isidori | reverse complement strand
TGAATGTGAGGCATAAATTGTAAAGTGCTTTGAGTACTCGGAAGAGTAGAAAAGCGCTATATAAATGCAGTCCATTTGCCATTTAATGTATAAATATTATGTATTAAAGTAATTGTGCAGTATTCCATTATAAACATAATTATCACAATGTTAAGGCTGCCATTCAGTGCCACTTTGCACCGTTTCACAGCTGTCAGTGTTCAAAATGGCATCTGGTCGTAAACAAATTAGGACAAATAAAAGTCACCTGGTTTCCCTGCACTGCCCCCTACAGGCCATCGGCTGGTCCATTTTGCTGTTCCTTATCCTCCTGGGGGCCATTGGCCGAGTAGTGAAGCCCTGCTTCGACCACGCCACCTTCCTGCAGACACGCTACTGGAGCAACTACCTGGACATGGAGCAGAAGCTGTTTGAGGAGACCTGCGTCCTGCACGCGCGGGAATTCGCACGCAAGTGCGTCCATCAGTTCTTCCAGAGCATGCAGGAGGACGTGCATATGCGGCTTCAGCTGCCTCGCCCTCACTGCCACCCCCGTCGTCGGGACGACGAGTTTGAGGATGAGGACCATCTCCATGGAATCACCAGAGACGAGCAGGTGGACCGTGTGCTCAACACCTGGTACTTTTGCAGGCCTGAGTTGGATGTGACGAAGACTGCGCACCAGCCCAAAGTGTGCATCACCTGGGAAGACTGCAATGGCCAGACACTGTTCTCAGATGTTTAATCCCGACCCTGAAGTCCTGGAAGGTGGATCCTGAGAGGTCAGATGCAGTTTGAGGGCCTGAGGGTTGTAGGTCTTTGTACCATCATGTCTTGTGACCATTGTATCCTTATCATGGCTGGTATAGAATGCTTGTCATTTGTACCTGTGTTCACTGTCATTTCTATGAAGGAAAATAACACTTTTGTCTTTTATTAAATCTTTAGAAAAGAAAAATAACACAAACAATTACCCTATAAAACAGCTGTAGCGTTGTGTGTGTGGGGGGGGTCGTGTGTATATTACACTACGGGGACAAAATGTACCTACAATGTGAAAAAAACTGTAATTTTGACCTGGGGACCATTTTTTGGGCCCCATAAGGGGAAACTAAATTTTCGAGAAAAAAAAAAAATACTTGCAATCACCATCCATTTTCTGTAACTACATATCCTATTCTGGTTTGCTAAGGGGGGCAGAGTATCATCCTATCACAGGACACACTCACACATCTCACACATATGTTCTTAGACTGTGGCCAGTTCCTTGTATTCAGGGACACCTGTCAGGTGCTGGGCCCCCGCATCTGCCCTGGTTTCGATGCCCCTCCAATACCCCTGTATAGAATGGTTGTTTTGTGCCTCCTCCCAGCCCAGTGAAATCCTACTCCCCCTCTTTACATGCACCTCTGATTTTTGTTTACATGCGGACATCCTCAGATATTTGAATGCGATTAACTTGACCCGAGACTATTTGAATGTGCTGGGTTTGTCATTGGCTGATTTTGCATAGTCAGCCTCGAATTCCATTGCAGACCAATAGCTCTAGGATGTATATAGATGCCCACCGACCCCTAATTCAATCATCCCAGGAGGCACATTAGCAAACACGCACTTCTATCAAATAACCCCATGTCAAATAGCTTATTGTCGAATAGCTTATGGTCAATTTGATTATTGTCGAATAGCTTATTGTCAAATAGCTTATTGTCGAATAGCTTATTGTCAAATAGCTTATTGTCGAATAGCTTATGGTCAATTTGATTATTGTCGAATAGCTTATGGTCAATTTGATTATTGTTGAATAACTTATTGTAAAATAGCTTATTGTCGAATAGCTTATGGTCAATTTGATTATCGTTGAACAACTTATTGTTAAATAGCTTATTGTCGAATAGCTTATGGTCAATTTGATTATCGTTGAATAACTTATTGTCAAATAGCTTATTGTCGAATAGCTTATGGTCAATTTGATTATCGTTGAATAACTTATTGTCAAATAGCTTATTGTCAAATAGTTTATTGTGCTATCAATCACTCATATCCCCATATCAGTAGACTGATGTATATACAATATTACAGGGGTCTGCAACTCCAGTCCTGGCTTCTGATGAGCCAAATCTGTTCCTGGTATTTACCTGAGAACAGGTGTGGCTCATCAGAAGGCAGGTAGGATAGAAAACCTACTGGAGGGTATCTCTCCAGGACCGGAGTTGGAGACCCCTGATATATCTGATATGTCACATATGTTGTGCAGAGTAAATGAATTGTACTATTATAGAAGCACCTTTGGGCTGTCTAGTGCTTATTGACTTTGAACGTGCCAGTTGGGTGATGGGCCGGCGCTTGTGGTTTGACTTCTGGCCTAGTGGATGCTACCTGAACGTGACAAGCGTGACGAGAGGGCAGGGCCGCCGGTTGAGCAGACAAACGCGCTTCACCATCAGATTTGGTTTCTGTGGGTCACTTCAGCATCAAAGTCATGTGACGTGCACCTTTGCATGAATCACCTGCATGCTCACGCGTCCCAGCCCCTCTGCCAGCGAGAGAGAGAGATGAGCTGGCGTTGTTCAAACAGGGTGGGCCAGCTTTAAATAAGCAGAGATGTGTGTTTGCCAAGCATGCAGGTCCCCGGTATTCAGCCATCTTGCAAACTCCATTGAAGGCCAGTTTCAGCTTGCTTACATATGGTCAATTGATTACCGGAGAAGGACTTCTAATGTAATCACAATTAGTCCGGTGATGTATTTAAATACACCTGTCAATAAAGTCGTTGTGATAATATATGCACTGATTTTAATAACACTAAGACTAGTGAACATCATAATAAATTTATGTTTGTATTTAAATGTGTTTATGATTTACATATATAATTACTGGATAATTAACAGTCCTAACATAATTTGCGGTCACTATTTTTTCATGGCTTGGTTTTAACCAAATGTCTTTTGAAAAATGCTATCAAGGAATTTTTAAAGTTTAGAAGTCTTTTTAAGACTGAACAGAAAAGCACCATTCACCCTTTTACCCAGTTTGACTACTAAGAACAGTCGTCACTAATGCCTGCAAACTGATGGTAGAAAGGGCAGGACAGGCATCTTGTCTATGAATAACGCGACAGAAAGATGCGATTCCCTATCTGTGCTGCATCTCACGAACTCACGCCATCGCGCGGAGGAGGGGTTCCGGCCGACCCTGTTTAGCAAACGCCGTTCCGGCTCCTTCAAAGGGAGGGTTTATCGTCGGCAGAAGCATGTGTTGCGATAATACACGATCACTGACAGGTATGCTTTGGAAGTGCAAACGACCGCGATGCAATGTGCCGGATGCTTTGCTGAACTTATTTTCTGAATCTTTGTTCTTAGGGTTGATTTTAAAACTTTACTATTAATGGATTTCGTCTATTGGAATGAAAAAGAACAGGAAGGCATCAATAATCAATTGTGGTTAATGTAAAACGTTTTACATATTCCCATAAAATTACTAGTGCTTATATTTAATTAACTGTTAGTGATCTTGTTTATTTTCTAATCGTTTCAACAAATTTGCTTCTGTTTCTGGAGGAAACACAACAAATCGGATCAAAATGGATAAATTTCGTATGATGTTCCAGTTTCTGCAGTCTAACCAGGAATCTTTCATGAGCGGCATCTGTGGGATAATGGCTCTTGCAAGCGCGCAGTTATATTCCGCGTTTGAGTTTAATTGCCCGTGTTTGCCAGAGTATAACTATGCGTACGGCGTCGGGATCTTGATTGTTCCGCCCATTTGGTTCTTTCTACTTGGATTTGTGCTGAATAATAACGTGTCTATGCTGGCAGAGGAGTGGAGACGCCCGACGGGGCAGCGCCGAAAGGACCCGGCGGTGTTGCGGTACATGTTCTGCTCCATCACGCAGAGATCCCTTATCGCCCCCGTAGTCTGGATCTCCGTAACCCTGATGGACGGGAAGAGTTTCCTGTGCGCCTTCAGCGTGAATCTGGACCTGCGTCTGTTCGGTAACGGCAGCACTCCTGACCTGGCCAAAGCAGACCTGGTCAGACTTCTGGCAAAGATACCCTGCAAGGACGTTTTCGACGGAGAGCAGGTGGTATCTAGAGAGGCCGCCTCAAGGTACCTGCGCTGTATATCACAGGTACAAGAACAACATAAAAGCACATTTTTTATACCATTTTGCGAATTAATTGTATGATGGATAAATAGAGTTATGAACAGTGTTGCAGTTAGAGGAGAATGGATGGGGGACTGAGTTTTTACTGGGGGGCCAATGGCAAATATAAAAAGTTATTTATGACTTTAAGCACATACATGTTTATTTGATCAATGCACATTTATTTGGGGGGCTGTAAAACATTTAAGGTGGCTAAAGCTCCCCCTAAACAGGCCTAAAGTCACCCCTTGTTATGATATATTATTTAATGAAATTTAAGTTGCGTAGAAGTATAGGGTTAATATATGGCCCAAACCCATCCTATATAGTTTGATCCTCTCCATTGTGAAATCCTCTGTTCTGTATCTCTTTCATGCTTCCATCAGGCGCTCGTTGTTTGTTCAGCTCTAAGCTTTGCGAGGCTTTCAGCTACATGTCTGTGATGTCCTCCACTTGGCAGGCTTGCGGCTGGACCTTCTTGCTGCTGACAACACTGGTGGCCTTCACGGTGCGGGCGGTCCGGCCGTGCTTCACACAGGCCGTTTTCCTGAAGACCAAGTACTGGTCCCACTACGTCGACATCGAGCGCAAGATGTTCGAGGAGACCTGCACGGAGCACGCCAAGAGCTTCGCCCGGATCTGCATCCAGCAGTACTTCGAGAGCGCGGGCGGGGAGATGCGCGACTTCCACGGGCAGCGTCTGCACGAGAAGGACAAGAGCGAGGATGAGGGGGAAAAGCCGAAGAGCGACGAGGAGAAACTTCTGGGGATACGGGCCCAGGACGATATGAACAAAGTACTGTGGAACTGGCACACCTGCAAACCGCCACTCAATATTAAGAAAGAGGACTTTAACAGCACAAACTCCAATGGGACTATCAACATCAATGGCTTCTCAAATGACCTACAAAAACCGGACCCACCGAGAAAAGAGTGGGCCGCCTACTACAGTAAAGTCTGACAGATGTGTGTTTGCAAGCAGAAATAAGGATGCATGGCGCCCGGAGATTCATTATGTGCAGCCTTAGCTGCAGGTCTGCGGTTGCAGGAATTGCGTTTCCCACACACGATCCCAGTTTCAGATGCACGCTTAGTGAATTTGTCCTAGATCCGGCACCGAAGTTTGAGCTGCTGTGGAACATCAGCCACAATCTTGATTGAAAGTTAGAGGCAGTGAGGAAGCCGTCGCATACTAACCTGACCACACCATCCACAACAGCATCACATCAAAGCAGCTCTGCTTGCCCATAAACTCCTATCATGCTACACACACCCCATTCAGTTACGCAGTCATACACATGTATGCCAACACGTGTTCATTTCACTATCCGCAGAGTTCTGTTGCTGTTTACGTCACCAGCAAAAACGACGACTGCCATTTGTCTTGCATGACTTACTGTTAAAAAGGGACCTAGGTATTAGAAAGTCGAACCAGTTGCATCGGCGTTTCGAAAAATGGTTTGCTAAAATCTGATAGATGTTGAAACGGGAGAGGTATTCTCTTTGTTTAACTGAAAGGACATGGTTCTGAATGATTTCCTGCTGGAGAATAGCAAACATATTTCTCATTCCAAAAAATCCTTCCAAAATGTATTTGTCACAAAAAAAACATGGCTGGACCACAACAGAGCATATTATGACTATGGTTGACATAGAAAAGTCCTGTCATCATGGGTTAATAGAATATATGGTTAACAATGATTGATATGAACATGGTTAAGCGACTAAAAATCCAAGGAATTCTTGGATTTAACCTTGATTTTCTAACAAAGACAAAGGACCAACTCTTAATTACAGGCAGGGGGGGTAATCAAGCTTTGCCTAGGGCCTCTGAAAAGGTAAAGTGGGTCCTGAGGACAGCATTAACCGACGTACTTTTGAAATCAATGAAACGAGCAGCTTTTCGACCTGAAAAACACTAGCCTACAGTCTGTGTTCACGTTTCAATATTTATTTGTTACATACATAAACATACACTGTACATGTGTGTAGTGAAATGCTTTTTCCTCTGGAAAAGGGAAACATGTAATGCAAAGAAAATAGTGTAAAAAGATTTAAAAAAATAAGATTAAAATAAGAAAAACACTAACAAGATTCAAGAAACTTTACTGTCATTCCACACATGTTTGCACATGCTGTGGAGCGAAATTATGTACTCAGGTCACAGATAAGCCACAGAGCTAGTCACACACACTTACAAAGATAAAAATTAAATATAAAGGTATTGGAGTTTAAAATACGGAATATAAATTAGCAGCACGTACAGTGTCCAAAAATAAATCAGTAAGCAGTGCTCGGGAATATCTAAAATGAAAAGTGAGGCACACAAAATGTGTAAAATGACGTTAGAAATGTCTGAATCCATTCCGTTAAGCACTAAAGTAAAGTACAACCAGCCTAAGTTAACATATGTACTTTTCATGTATATAATTAATTTATATAATGATGTAATTTAGATTGTAATAGACTGTTTAATAAAGTGCCTTGTCTGCCGTGACTCTTCTCTTGAGGCAAAGCAATCACATTCCTGAACCTATCGTGACAGAAGTTTCCTTTTATACTGAATCATTCATGAAAAGGTGCAGCGGTTAATATGTTGAACTTGCTCTCTGTACAGTACAGGGATGTTTGTATTTTGGCATCTGGTCCCCATCCTAGTTTTCATTGGGTTTATGAAAAGTGCATTAATTTGCTCACCATTCGCAGTTACATGCTTAGAAGGTGACATCATAAAAAGGGACAAAAGAGGAGTTTCACCTGGACGTTTCCTATTGTCCTTTTAAAGTGATTAACCGTCATCTCATCTCCGAACCATTACAAATAATAACAAAGGAACAATACAGTCCTTTACAGTGTTTGGCCGAATGCTGCAATGAATCACTGGAGATCAAAACAGTTGTAGATCGCTTCATGTAATAAAGAACATCATTCAGAGGGCAGCAACCTGTTGGTATCACTGTCTGCATCACTTTTTGTCCAAACAGGCTTCCAATTCTGTGCCTTTCCAATCCACACCTACACAAACGGTCTAACATTTTTGTTAGACTGTAACAGGAAAGAAACCAAAAAAAATTAATGGTGTATATTCTGTTGCATCCTTTCAGTGTTTATACAATATAAAGCCATTCATATTGTTATTAGCTCCATTTCAGCCTTTAAAAATATTATTTATATTTTGGTCTGAATATCTACAGTAAGTTCTAACAGTTCACATAATCAAAGACACATGTCCTGCATTGCATGCTGAAGTGTAATTCAAATCATGGGGCAGCCATCTTGGACTCTTATTTCTGCCACATGTGTGCTGTAGAAACATGCTTTTTCCATTTGGGAGGAGATTGAGGTGCACTTCCTGCCAGTGACGAATGCCTGGGCTGTGAGGCGTTGGTCTGGTTTTTCTTCCGTGAGCCGGCACTTCTGCGTCTCGGCTATTAAAATCTGCTCCGGTTCTTGTTTTTTTCCCCCAAGTTTACGTATTTCTGCCAGAGGCGAGGTGAACCAAACAGTAAGGAGAGCTGCAGAAGGTAAGTTTTCTCGACTTGGTCTGTCTAGGATAGTTAAAGTGCGTGGAGGCCACAGAATTCTTAGAAGGGCTTTTAGAGCATGTTTTGCACTGGGCATTGGAGAGGATTACACGTACTGAAGAATCCGTATCCGGCAAAATCAAGATGCCTTCAGAAGCTTGAGCTGGACTGGCTCTTTCTGCAGCTCCCTCACCCATCAAAGCCAATCGCCTTGTGGAAGCTGGTACTGAAGGCAGTAGGTTGAACAATCGTCTGAACTCTGAGTTCCTCGGTGCGCTCCATGGTCGGATACCATGGCAGCCTTCATATCAGAGAACTTCAAGTTCCTGTCCCTCTTCTTCAAGAGCAAAGATGTGGTGATCTTCAACGGTTTGGTGGCTCTGGGCACGGTCGCCAGCCAGACGGCATACAACGTCTTCGCCTTCAGTTGCCCCTGTTCCCCGGAACGGAACTACCTCTACGGCTTGGCGGCCATCGGGGTGCCCGCCCTGGCCCTCTTCCTGATCGGGGTCATGCTCAACCGGAACACCTGGAGCCTGGTGTCGGAATGCCGGGTTCGGTTCTGCCGCCGTCTCACCGGGCCGACGGGCTTCGCACTGCTGGGCTCCATCCTGGGCCGGGCCTCCGTGGCCCCAGTCACGTGGACAGTGCTCTCCCTGCTCCGCGGCGAGGCCTACGTCTGTGCCCGGAGTGAGTTTGTTGACCCCGCCTCCCTGATGGGCTTCCCAGAAGGTTACGGACCCCAGATAATGGCACGGTTCCCCTGCCGGGATGTACCCGCTGATGTCTTGCCATTCTGGCCAGCGATCGAGCGTGAGCTGAAGTATGAGTCTCAGGTAACACAATCACTTATATCACAATGTGCTGCTGTAGTTCAACATATAGGGCATTATACTAAAAATGCAAATGTCAGGGATTCAAATCCCAGAGAACACACTTACGTTGTAACCTTTCTGTCTGCTATAAGCGGTTCTGGAAATTTCAGGTCCAGAAGCTACAAATCCAGACCAAGATCTCTATCAACCGGTTGAGCATAAAGACTCACAGTCACAGTGTCCTCAGCTTCGGTAGAAACAAAATCTCGGTCTGGATTTGTGGCTTCTGGACCTGAAATGCCCAACACTGGCAATAAGTCACTTAGGCTAAAAGCATCAATGTCTACTCAACCCATATAAAAATCTCTCATTTAAAGTCATGTAGCTCCTGACATTTTAGATATGTTTCTGTATCAGCGATATGCCTGCTCTTAATTGGCATTTTAAAATGTGTTTACCGCTGACAAATGTTTAACGAGCTTCCGCATTGTTAAAGGTTGTTGTGCAGCTCCTGCTGCATCGCTGCTTACAGTTGTAACTGGTTATTCACTGGGAGCTCAGCCTAGCTGTTTGCCTCACTTGTACGTCACTTTGGATAAAGTGCTAAATATGGAAATGTAAAGTAATCAGTTTTGCACATGCAATCCAGGACAAGTCCGGCTTTCAACCTTCACATGCTCAGTGAGCAGATGATGCTTGTTGCTTAGTATGATTTTTTTCCAAAGGATGCCCCAGATGCCACAGTCTGTATGTAAATCTCTCCAGAAATTTCCCTGCCATGTCTCATAAAGCCGTAGCATCAGAAGCCGCTGTAAACTCCGCGCCCCCTGCCCGTGTTGACATGCAAACCCTACGGGCTGCGCTTCTTCCCCAGCTGCTGGGCTGGCTGCTGACCGGCCTGATCGCCGTCAGCCTTTTCCTCCTGCTCTGCCTGAAGCGATGCTGCAGCCCCCTGGGAGCCGAGCAGGAGGCCTACTGGAGGAGCTTCCGCTACAGCGAGGGCCAGATCTTCGAACGCACCGCCGGCATCCACGCCAAGCTGCTGGCCGCCGAGAGCGTGAAGCAGTTCTTCGGGTTTGTGGCACTGGAGCAGGAGGACAAACACCAGCTGGAGCAGTACCAAGCCCAGAACAACATCCCCCGAACCCAGTGGAACAACATCACAGGGGTCTACCTGTACAAAGAAAAGAACGGGGTTCCCCTCTACAGCCAACTCAACAAATGGGCCGCTCTCACCCCAGACAACAACGTGGAAGTTACTGAGATGGATGTGCTCTACTAATGGCAGCTGACCCAGCAGGAAGCCCCTTATTGTTCATTTATCTGTCCTCTATACTTCCTGCTGTGTTTATGTAAGAGGGCTTGGCAGCTAGACAGAGATAATAACCATTTTTGTGTGTAAGGGTGTCATTCATTCACGATAACCGCTGAGGTAGCATTCGCAGTTGATTATGTTTACAGCTACAGTAATGGCCGTGGTGTAGGGTTCCGTACCTTCCCGCCGCCACCTGCACTTTTTAATAGTCCGTAACGCACAAGCATGACAGCAAATGTTAGCATCTCTTCTTTCACTGTTGCCTTTTATACTGCTCACAAAAATGTCTTTCACCGATGAAAATCAGCACGTTAATCACAGGGACCATGATTATTTACAGAATCTCATGCCAGATCACCAGCATTTAAAAGCAATCAATATGCAGATCTCCACATACAATACAGTCACATCATCACGTCAAACTATTATCCATCCATCATCGGGGGTCCAGAGCCTAACCCAGGGGCTGGGGGTACGAGGCAGGGAACAACTCGGGGAACAACCCATTGCAACAAAGTATTACACAGAAAACATACATTTTTTGTAATGCATTATTTTTAGCCCGTTAGCACATGAATATCTCCCCATTCATGATTTGTTGTTATTGTTAAATATAATTTTGAATGTTATTTATATTCTTTACAGAATCATAAATCAAAATCAACTGTTTTGAAAATATTTATGTCAGGTGGCAAGCTGGACCATGTTATCTTTTACTTTGCCTGTGTGTTGCAATAATCATGTAGAGTCTCATTGCACCAGTATTACCAGTACAGGAAGCAAACAACTATACCAAAGAAAGTAACTCTGCTCCGCCACCAAACAAAAGGAAACAGTGGCACCTACTGGTTATAGTGAGCATCTACCACCTACTTCGTCCATTTTCTGCTCCTCTCTTTCCCCATTTCCTAGTTTCCCTTTTTCCTGTCCTTCCCCTCTTCCTCCGCCTCTCCCCCCATTTTGCCCC
>JABFDZ020000066.1:8845170-8856597 GCA_019775955.2 Pollimyrus isidori | reverse complement strand
GCCCCCCCCCCCCCCCTTCTCAGCCAGACAGTCAGTGAGGGTGGGGGTTGCAGCCATGCAGTCACATGAGCTGGATCTGTTTACATACCGGGTGGAAGCAGCACCAGGCTCCGTTACCAGATGCCCGGGGCAGTGGAATGGAAGCACTTTGCAGCCAAAGCATGAGGGCTACTCTCTCCATGACGCCGTTCCTGCCAGCTGGGCTGACGGTACCTCTCACGGCTCCCAGCGCCATCACACATTCCTGCGTTTGCTGAGTTCCTGTCCAGCTCCTGCTGAACAACCCGCAACTGCTCTGCCTTCGCCGTGTGTCACACTCTGGAAGACAAGTGTCCATTGATTCACGCCTCGCCGATGGACAGCAATTTTTCTGCTGCACAGACTCACACCAGCAAGGCTGGTTTTCCACACCAGAGGGGTGAGACCATGACCAGGACTGGATGCAGCTCTTTCCACTCTTACTCATTTTTCATCTAAACTTCTGCAAGACAAGAGCAGTCAATCAGTTACACTATGTATATAAACAATGAGGGAAGTTTTTTTTAGACAGATTCCACTCTATTGTCATGTTGTATTTCATGCACAGAAGTTGTTCAGAAGTTCAGAAGAAGTCAACCTATAAACCCATTAGCTGCAGTCCTTGGCAGCTTGGCTGATCTTCTGTATCCATGAAGGAAACAAAAGGAGAATGTATGGGGATGACCATCACTTACCATTACCTCATTTGCTCAATCCACCACTGAAAGAAGGTTAAATACTGAGCACACAAGTCTGCTGACAAAGAGTAAGTAGCATATACTATCCTACTACTTATAGACACTCTCCGCAGATTCCGAAGTGATTGCTCTCTTGTCTGTGTTCTGAGCGTGCATTTACAGTATATGATCGTGAAGGATCTTTGGGCAGGACTGTAATACAGATGTACAAACCGATCTACAGGGATGAAATATGCACAGGGAAATGTACAGGGTTGACCCCAGCTGTTGTTAATGTAATGCCTTTTTAATAGCAGCTGATTCTATCAGTTCAGATTGGATTAAGATTACTGTCTCCTTCCATAGCCCCCCCCCCCCAGTGGGGTTGGGGTCTGATTGGGATTAAGAAAGCCCGGCTGCCCTCACAAACAAACCAGTGTGTCAATCTGGAGGTTTTAAGGCAGTACAGTATAAGTCAGTGTTTCTCAGCTCATGATGGATAGAGCCTAGTTTTTATAAAAGTACTGCCCCCCCCAAGCAACTTTTAGCGTAAACTGGGGTCACGACTTCCTGTCGAAAGAACAGGTTAAGTCATGTGGATCCTGTGGTTAAACCACTTGAGCATCACGCAGGGGACATGTTAGTGTGCTACTGCAGCATTTGGTGCACTACGTAGTGTACAGCACAGGGTGTAATACAATGCACAAAATAGTGAACTATGCAGTGTGCAGTATATTCCGTTATGCCGCATGCAATGGAATACGACACAGAACTGGAATGCAGTCCAGTTAGTGTCACAAAGGCTGTTTAATGGATCAAGTTTGCCACAGTCCATCCCCATCCGTATAGCATTACCAGATAGAGGGGCTGACCAGAGTTTCACTGAAACTAAGTCTGTGTCGGAGCAGTGGAAGGTCAATGTACATCTGAGAGAGGTTGCAGTGAGAGACTCTATGTTAAACTAGCCAGTGCACATGAGAGGTATCCATTAAAGCTAAACCGTACATGGGAGAGGCTCCGTTACAGCCAATCTATCAAAGGTTTTTCTTCTGTGGTCTAAAATTTAGGAAATCAGCATAACTTTTGTTCCAGGGTCACAGATCCTTCCAATCTGTGATCCTGAGAAAATCTCCCGGAGAATGCTTAGATCTGGTGGGCTGATGATTTATCTTTAACGCAATGTTACATGACATCATATAATGGCGACCATCATGTCACCAGTAGTCTTCATTAACAGAGTGTCTGTGCCACAAGACTAACCCTGGAAGCTTTAAAGATGACCTGGGGAGAGACTTACCAGATGCCGCTCAACGTCTACATTTCTGGGCTGGGAGTCAGCCTGTTCCTGTTCATGCTGATCCTCATCTGCTGCTGCTGTCTGCTCAGGTAATGAGGGTTCTGTGTGGGTGGCAGGACCTCGAGCCCCCAACTGGAGCTGCAGAGCAGTGGATACAAGTTGTTTTTTTTTATGTTGCAGGTTGAGACGATATAAAACGAGGGAGCACAACGAATACCACGAGGTAACATTTAAAATATCAAAAAATCTTTTTCAATTACCTCTCAGTTTCTCAAAGGCCGAAATGAATGTCAATAAAATGTTACAAAATAACGTCTGTATGTCCCTCAGTCAACTTTCTGCATTGTGCTACTGGAATTTGTACAAACTACGGCATTTACCGCATACCATGCATTTACTGCACACGGCGGTGTATCTTGTGCCCTCTATCTATTCTGCCTGCTCTGTGTCCTCATTGTTAGTTGTCTATTGTCATGCTGCGTCCAACAGCAGGAGGCTGAACCAACAAAAATTTCCACCAGCCTTGGTCATGCGCCAATAAAGACTCCAATTCTGATGATGGACATTTCCGCACGAAAATTATTTCCCCCACAGGTGATTTTGAAACGAGTCGGAAAGAAGACTTTCCAAAGTCTCCTTGGAGTAAGTCTCACGCCTTGTCCTCCTGTGACCGTTTTAACCGTACCCGAGGCCTTTGTAATGGGATAGGGCGGGAGACACTGTAGTTTCCGCTGAGTGACTGACGCTCCTGACTTGGCCCCGCAGCAGATATGTGCCGTCTGCTTGGAGGAGTTCCGCATTCGTGACGAGCTCGCTCTCTGCCCATGCGCTCACACCTTTCACACAAAGTGAGTACTCACCTCTGCTAGCCCACCAATAGTAATCGTGAAACGGTCTGGGTCAAAGGTCATATGTCAAAGGAAAGAGGCATTTTAAATGAGTAAAGTGCTGTATATGAAATGGTTCTCTTGTTCATTCACTATTGCCCATATAGGAAAATATACATAGTTCACTCTATAGGAAAATAATTAAATATAATTATTTCAGGCAGTAAAGACCATTGAAATTTCCAAGTAGCAAAACATAGCAACAAAATTAATTGAATTGATAAAGCAAATATGGATGTGCAAACCTATAATTTAATTTCTTTTACCTAATGCTTTTATCCAAAGTTATTTATAAGAATAGAAAGGGTTACAATCTATGTACGCTCCTTGGGATGTGAACCTACACCTTTAGCACAATGTTCTACTTGTTGAGCTACAGAAGTATTAAAACAAGCACTATTATTTGATTTTCAGATGGTAACTTCAGGCTTTAGTGACCCTGCTATAATCACTATATGTTATTTTAATTTTATGGTGGTGTTCATTGTAGCATTGTAACACTAATTGCCTGGAGAGCACAATGAGGACTGGTTCTGTAGTGTAGCGGTTATCACATCTGCTTTACACGCAGAAGGTCCTGGGTTCAAGCCCCAGTAGAACCAGCTTACTCTCTTGTTCCAGTACTACCTGCACTTGTACCTTTGCATGTATTAGATGCTCAGCCAAGCTGCCCTTATGCCTCCCCAACAGCATGTATGGTTGAAATATGCTATTAATAAAAGTATATAAATAAAATAAATCTAAATTACCTTAAACACACCTCGCGCTTATGTAAGTACTGTATTATATTGTGAACAAGTAAAGAGATGGAGTGCTGTGACAGATGACCTGGCCCCCACAGTCCCCCCCCCCACCTACCTAAACCCTATAGAGCTGGTTTGGGATGAGTTGGATTGAAGAATAAGAGCAAGGTAGCCAACTTGTGGTCAGAACTTGTGGAAACTCCTTCAGGACTGGGGAAGCATTCCAGGTGGCTACATCTGGAAGCTGGTTGAAAGAACGGCAAGGGTCTGCAATGATGTCATCAAGGCAAAAGGGGGCTATTTTGAACAATCTAAAATTTGAGAAATTTTTATATTGAACACTTCTCTTGGTGAAATTTAGTATTTCTTCATTGCCTTGAGACCTTTTTCTATAAGGTGTATAACATCTAACATAAAGACAAATGCATTAAAAAGCAGGTGTGCCCAGACTTTTGACTGGTACTGTTAATGTTAAGTTGTGCTAATCCACAGGCCAATGCACAGGTTTGACTGATCTCTCTGCCTCCTCTTACCCCCCTCCATGCCTGGGAAGGTGTCTGCTGAAGTGGCTGGAGATACGTAGCGTCTGCCCGATGTGCAACAAACCTGTGTACAAGGTGCCACTCACCGGCCCACAGGATACCATCAACTTCCAGGTTCCCCAGGACCTGTGAGAGGGGAGTGCTGGTGGCTTACTGGAACCAACATGGCGAGCATCAAACCACCTTCCTAGAAGCCCAACCTCAGCCTCCTCCTTCTGGATGTCATGGATCCTGGTCTCCAAGTTGGCAAAAAGACATCAGAAGTAAGCTTATCTGCATTCCGCTCTGCTTTCCTGAGGAAACCTCACTAGAAAGAACCATCAGACAGGAGACCATGGTTCAGAGGTCTCCCAGTGAAGGAGCCAGAGCCCCTGCCATCATCCTGGAGGCTGACTACATGCTCCCTGAGATCTTCAGCAAGCGAGTTCTCTGTAGGTGTCAATACAAGGCAACAGAGGACCAGCTCCAAATGAAGCCCCCAGATGCGAAAGAACCTCACACAGCGAATATATCTACTACATACAGTAGGTGGAGTGGAGGGTCGACCTTCATTAGGACCTTGGGGCAAAAGGAGAAACAATCTAAACAACATTAAAATTACAGTTCTACTTTCTAAATACACAATAATGTAAACTGATAGGATCATTGATTTCAAACACAGACCAACCTTGCTTGCTACTCAGATAATCACAGGTAGTAAAAGGTTTTGCTCCCACGCTCACCCCGTGTTGCAATATCAAATATGCTTTAGTTTAAGCTCTGTGTACAGCTGCACGGTTTAAATATGATGCAATGTTTTGACTTCCCCTACCTCAAACATATAAACAGTTCAAATCATGCAAACAGGATGCATCTGTTTCCTTATACTTCAAGAAATTATTAGTGTTAACGCTGCGCTCATGGGAAATACCATTTCATTTAATATTGTGGTTTAGAATCCCATTCTGTGAAGGCATCTCCCAAATAGTCACAGAACCGAGGGTTTTGCGCTGTAAGTGCATTCCTGCATGTTGTTGACGCTGTCGCTGTGGAACAGTGATTCCTCAGACGGTGGACAGGGAAGCTGAGTCAGATAAATGCTGATGTTCTCTGTACAGTTACAACTCATGTAAACAGGCGGCGGGGTTTAAATTCCCCGAAATGTTTTTCTTGCTTAAGAACTGAAAACCATCTAACAGGCTTTTCTGAGGCTGGCGACAGCTGGCACCAACTTATCATAGGGTACACTCACACATGAGAACATAAGAACTATACAACCGAGAGGGGGGCATTTGGCCCATCAAGCTCGCTTGGGGAGAACTTAACTAATAGCTCAGAGTTGTTAAAATCTTATCTAGCTCTGATTTTAAAGGAACCCAAGGATTCCGCTTGCACTATGTTATCAGGAAGACTATTCCATACTCTAACTACACGTTGCGTAAAGAAGTGCTTCCTTAAATCCAATTTTAAATGTTCTCCCGCTAATTTCTACTAATGGCCACGAGTTCTTGTATTCGAACTAATGCTGAAGTAACTATTTGGTTGAACTGCATCCAAACCTGTTAGAATCTTATAGACCTGGATTATGTCCCCTTCAGTCTCCTTCGCTTGAGGCTGAACAGATTTAGCTCAACTAACCTTTCCTCTAAGACCAGGATCATTCTTGTGGCCCTAGGCTGCACCATTTCTAAGGTCGCAATGTCCTTTTTAAGATATGGTGACCAAACCTGCACACAATATTCTAGGTGAGGTCTCACTAAGGAATTGTATAATCTTGGCATTACCTCCCTTGACTTAAACTCCACGCACCTGGAGATATACCCCAACATCCTACTGGCCTTTTTTTACTGCTTCCCCACACTGGCGCGGATGGGACATGGAAGCATCAACATACACACCAAGGTCTTTCTCATAATCAGCTACATCATTCACACCTACAAGCTTTTTTGTGACTCAATTGAACCGCCTCAGCATGTTTTTTGAGCCATGGGGGGGGGGTACATGCCAATTCCACACACATGGAGACATGGTGCAGCCTCGAACACTGGTCCCCGAGCTTTGAGGTGACAACGCTCACCACTGCAAACACCATATGTTCCTCAGGATGTGGATGCAACAATCCAACAAATTTTTTAATTGCACCAAAGCAAACATATTTTTTGTGAAGAGTCTGTTGAGTAAACCTTTTGTTTATCTTCATATTCACTTGAGTATCATCAGTTGTTCCCATTTGATACCTTTTAAGAATGCATTATGTACCACATTACGTTATGACTCGACAGAATGTAACAAATTAGATGGTGAGGATAATAATGGTAAAAGGGTAATGTTACAATGTAAAACTAAAATCCATAGATGTGTAACACCTCAGAGTTATTACATAATGTGGTGTAAATTTGTTTCATTTTGCTGAGTTATTACATAATGCGTTATAACACACCTGCATCATACCTACAACACGACATACTCAGAGGGTGAATCGACTATGGGCGATTTGAGGGTACCAACACACCCAGCTAATGAGGATATGCAAACTCTGTATACACACAGAGCCAGGGCAGGACCTGAACGCTTCCTGTTTGCTACCCATGATCCATTGCAGTCGTATAGCGAAACCTGCGCAGGCACACAAGCGCTATGACAGAATCGCCCTCTGATCTTCATAATTCACAATTGCAAGAGGCATGTTTCACGTTCGTGCCTCTTCCTCTTCATGATGAAATTATCACAATGATTCTCACCCATCTGAAAAGTACTTATGAGAGCACACTTCAGAATAAACAGATTTTCCTGTGAAAATTCATCAAAACAATGATTACATTTCTACGGCAAACATGATGCCACCTAGCGGCAGCAGACACACAATGAACCACGCGCGGTCCACGCAATTTACACATAAGGGAGAAAGAATCGTTCAACAGAAACCCTGGCAGTGGCAGTGACCAAGGTACTCGTTTCATAAACAGTGATGCTTCATAACGGAGGCGGGGGGGGAGTGAATTATTTAGAAAAAAAAAAAAAATGGCGACAGGATCCAGTAGTGATACCTGTCAATTGAACCATTTTCTATGACTGCTTATCCAAAACAGGCTCATGACAAGTCAGGATCTTATCCCAGAAATCACCCAGTAGGGGACAGGGGACAACCAGGACGGGACACTGATTAGTAACAGGATATGCGAAGGCAAAAGTGTTACATAAATATGTAATTAGAAAACAGGAGAAAGCTGTACAATATCATATATAAAATACAGTCATTTTATATTACTCAATTTCAACTGGGCTCTCAGGGAACGACCAATCAGAAGCCCGCAGCACCAGAGCAACTAGTAGCCGTTTGGCAATAGGCAACAAGTTCTCTTTCACTGATTTATCAACACAGTAACTATGGAACCTTTTCAAGAGAGTGCAACAGTCTTTCATCCTTACAAAGGCAGGTTTGTTAATGAACCCAACGGCATGAAATGTCCGATTCAACACCTCAACTGGCCTGTCAGTAAAGCCCACGTACTAGAAGAAATCTACACAACTTCAAACAATGTTTCTCGGCCCGATCCTTGGGGACCCCCCCAGCTGGCCTGTTTTGCTCCCTCCAAGCTCCGCAAAAAGGGGGGGGGGGGGTCCTAAGAAACGCAGGCTAAGAAACGCAGACGCCAGCAGGAGATCCCATGGCGTGGGGGGGGGGTCTTTTTTCTGCTTCAAACTGGATCTGCGGTCACGGCCGAAGCAGGCTTCCTGATCGGCTTCTCTCTCCTGTCTGCTGTCGCGTACAATGGCGTCGAGAGCCGTGATCGAACAGCGCGCACAGGCCTTCCTGTTAAAAATGTTTATTTCTATTTACATATTGCATAATGACTGAAATGCTGTATGCTTGCGAGCCACACTGGGGCATGCGGGCTTGGGGCCTGGCGGTGACTGCAAGTTAAAGCGTCCGCTTATGAGTTTATGAGGGGGTGCTGGCCGCCTCGCCGCGATTCCATGCCAGAGAGGGTGACTTTGGTGAAAGATCGGGACCTCGGTCACAAGGCAGTCCTGAAACCCAACTGCCTTTTTCATTATATTAGCAAAAGTTCTCAAGATGGGCCTGTCGCTATGCCGGACCCCCTGTCCGCCATGCTCCCAAGTCAGGGAAGCCTCCAGGTGGCTCCCCCTCCCCCCTTATGGGTTATACCCCCCGGCGGCCAGCAGCAGGTTCCGGCGGGTGAAGTGCAGGTGGATGACGGGTGTGGATTTGGACGTGTACGTCCCCAGCTGCAGTTCCAGGGAATTCTCCGAGAGGTGCACGTGACCCGTGGCGGCAGTGAAGTCGTCCGTCTCGATGTCGTCGAAGGCCTTCACAGAGTCCCACAGGCGCACCGTGTTGTCCATGGAGCCTGGCAAGCAGGAAACAGAGGAGCAGCTGATTGGCCGTCGATCAGGCAGGGGGCAAGGGGGGGGTTTCACAAGTCAAACGGAGTCTACGACAGAAATGCTACAGGCCCCATTAGCGCAGAAGTTCTAACTCTTTTTGGATAAAGAGTCACAGGATCACATGAACCCCCTTTAAATTCTACTTTCATTGTACTTAGCAAACATTATATTCCAAAGCAGGGGTGGGCAAACTTATCCAGGGGTGGGCCGCTGTGTACGGTGGATTTCTCTGAAACAACCTTATTAAATGACTAATTAGAGGACTGATTGGCTGAGGAATCCTCACACCCGATTTTGAACAGCAGACCTAAGGGTTACCCCAAAAACCTGTATAAACACCGGCCCTTTGCGGATAAGACTGCCCACCCCTGGTCTAAAACGACAAGACAAAACAACTCAAGGAGTCAACCATGCATAAATGCAGCTAGGCAGAGCTGCCAATGAATGCCCAGTCACATGTGTAAGCAGTACTGGAGCAAAAGCCACACAACACCTAAGGTCGCAATGGTGTAATAAGACAGCTACTTCAGGTGTTGGCTGCTACTCCAGGCGCTGGCTGCTACTCCAGGCGCTGGCTGCTACTCCAGGCGCTGGCTGCTACTCCAGGCGCTGGCTGCTACTCCAGGCGCAGCGGTGGGCCGAACGGCTAATTGGCATGGTGCGCAGCTGACCTGAAGCCAGTATCTCTCCATCTCGACTGAACTTCAGGGCGTAGATTGTGTCCGTGTGACCATTGAGCTCCTCGATCATCAGCCCCCGGCCGATGTCCCACAGGAGAACCCGGCCATCAGTGGCCCCCGACGCCAGGAATTTCCCGTTGGGGGAGAAGGCCAGCGAGTGGATAGGTCCCTGGGGAAAGAGTGACTATGTGGTACACAGACGCTCGAGTACAATGTTCGCCGGGGGCGGGGGGGGTCGAGACACGTTCTGACCCATGACCTTGCCAGGTCCCCTTGTGGCGGCATACCTTGTGCCCCGTGAAGATGCGGGCGCAGTTGCCGTTCAGGATGTCCCAGAGCCTGACGGTGCGGTCAGCTGACCCCGTGGCCACATAGTTGGAGTTGGGATGGAAGCGAGTACAGGTGACGTCGGCCAGGTGGCCCGCAAACATGCGCAGAGGCTGGTAGTGATCCGTGGCCCAGAGCCTTCAGACCAGAAAGGACAGACTTAGAAGCAATACCTTTCTGTATGGGGCTCACCATCCCCCCCTAATGGAATGACCCTGCTATTACCACTAACAAAATCATTGACAAATTTTTTGTATACAATTTAGTTTATCGTAGCCACATTTGAACAGTATTTTTAGTATAAACATGTTTTTCTGTCATGCCACTACATCTTGAGGATCTTGAAAAGCCTTGGCATTATTAACCAGTATGTTAAGTCATTAACCAGTGAGCCGCTGGCCCAGTCAGTCACACAGGCTCACCGAGCAACACGGTCGTGGCCCCCAGACGTGAAGTAGTAGCCATGCGGTGAGAACTGCACATCCCACACGGGGTAGTTGTGTCCCTTGTAGCACACCAGGCAGGTGTAGGTCTGCAGACTCCACAGTCTCACAGTGCCATCCTCCGAGCAGGACAGCAGATAGTTCCTGAAAGAGCAGGCGGACAAATCCAGACCAGTTCCGGGGGTCTTTAAAACAAGCGACACTCATGGCTACATCAAAGCACAACTGACATAATAGGGAAGCCCATATTATTACTACTAAAACTACTACTATAATATAGTAATATAAACAAACATATAGTACAAAGCAAAGACAGTAGAAAGTATAAATAATACTGTGCAGAAAATAGGCACAAATTTTTATTAATAGGAACAATACTAGCAATGATATTTCAGAATGAATTACCTATCCGGGCTGAAGCTAATTCCATACACCGGACCGTTGTGTCCGTACAAAATCTTGGATTCGCTCGCTGTCTTTTCATCCATGATTCTTTCCAGGACATCTTCGGACTCCTTATCGATCAAACTCAAGTCTACAGAGGGATAGATCAGATCCTCAAAATGTCTGCTGACCAGTCAAATGGTCTATAACTGGACTTGTTTTTCAGTGATGTAGGGTACAGACAGTGGATAGAGACAGTAGAGAAGATCAAAAGTAGTGCAAACTGCAAGAAAACTAGGAATCAAATCAATCCCAACAATACTATGAAACTTTTAAATTTCCCCTCGGTGACAAATAAAGTTTTTTGAATTGAAATTCAAACTGAAGGAAAAATTCGTATGAATATGGTTTGTGGGCTGTAGTACGTGAATCCCAACATCTACAGCAGCATGTCTATTCTTACTCCACGTTGACTTTGTCCCTACTGAGGCCAGCAGCCTAACACAGCCTTCTGGTAGCTATAGCCAGTGTCTTTCCTAGTTGGAGGTGCATCCTGTGAGCGGACGCAGTTCTGCACAGGCCAGCTGGCCATTCAGCCTCAAGCTTCTGAAGCTGAAGCTGATCATTTGAGGCAGTCCCCGGGTTAAGAACATCCAACAACTCATACTTCCAAACGGATGAGCATAATGTCTTGTACCCCAAGCGAGCTTGACGGGCCGAATGGCCTCCTCTCGTTTGTATAGTTCTTATGCTCTTATGGCCACGCCCCTCTGCTCATACCAATATTCCCTCCAAAAACTAACCAAAAGGGGGCAGCTGGATTGAAAATAAGAAAACTTTTGGTAAAGATGACAAACGGTAACTCCACTGGGTGTCTCCAGTGTGGTATAAACCAGCGGTTCCCAACAGGGGGGTCCCGGCCCACAAGGGGGCCTCAGCGAGCTCTGTGGGGGCCTGGGGGCGGCGTCATATTTTTAAAAATTTTTAGCAGTGGGCAATCAGGAGAACGATCATGTTGCCTTAGTTAATTTTATCCCCTG
>JABFDZ020000066.1:8815680-8828529 GCA_019775955.2 Pollimyrus isidori | reverse complement strand
TTGGAGAGATTTAGTTTACACGATTTAATAAAGTTAGTTTAATATGGTGAACTGATGATGACTTTGATGATGAGGTGATTTTATTCTGTATAGGCCTACTAGCTAACTAAACACATACGTAAATACGCTACGCGGTAAACGATGGGCAGACAAATCCTATATTAGCTTCACTAGCCTACTTGTCTTCTATGCTTACGTCTTGTCTCATTCGTAATAAATTTAATGGATGAGTATAATTAATAATAGAACATTTATTTATTATTTTTGCACTCAGAATACAGAGATTACATTTTTATACTTTGGGTGTGTCCGATACTGCAGTTTTATTCTGTAGAAATAACTATTACATTACAGATTGTTTGAAAGCATCCCATAATAACAACAACAACAAAAACAAACAAAAAACACACACTAGGAAACTTTGGGATAATGAAACATCCGTTTAGTTGGAAATAAAAAAAGTTAGTGTGGTACCGTTATTTAAAAGTAATACTTCCCCCTTTTCTGTATAAACGTAAAAAGTTACTGAGAAGTCAAAACTGATACTGCACTGCCCCCTGGTGTTGCTGAAAGGCATATTTACTGCGGTAAAGTGTTGACCTACTTACAAACAGGGAAAATCCCAAATTTAGCCAATGTTACACTGGTTACGGGAAAGTCACGACTTAAAAAAAACCCTAAGTTTTAAAGGGTCGCACACTATCTTACACACTTGCCAATGGTTCTTTATCCCGATATGTAACATAGTTTCGTCCTATTATGTGTAGTTTAGTCCTATTAATTATGTGTTGTTTCGATGGACTTGTTTCTGACGCGTTAAGATATGTATCCGGCAGCAGATGACATCTGCAGCAGCTGAACCTGATGCTAAAACAGACTGTGGATGTTTCCAGGGTCCCAACAAGCGAGTGTGGGCTTTCCTGACGTGACTTCTGAAAATCTATAGGTCTACAGCTGTGTCTTGGCTCTCTTTACATCCAGCCTTACATGCGCATGCTATTCCAGTTAAACAGATTCAAGACGAACAAGTGTAAGCGTCGCGAAGAAAAGTTCTGCCAATATAAACATTACTTGTAGAGCCGATTTAAAATATATTACTTGTGCGTACATTTTCTGTTATGCAAAGCACGACACACAAGTTTTTCCACTTTGAAAAACAAGGTGACGATGCAGTGATAAAAACGCCCACTCTTTGTACATTGCCTTACTTTCACAATGCATCCATTGTTGTCTCACTTGTTTACAGGAACTTTCACTGCGGAACTAATTAATTCTCAGTCATATAAAGCGATATTATTGCCCCCCCGCCCAAATGAGACAGAGCAGAGTTAGTGACGCCCTCCCACAAATTCGTGGTCGCATAAATAACTGAAAACTAAGGACGGGTGAGGATTTTATATAAACAAATTTCGCTGCAACCTGGGTATGGGATCACCCTAGAATACTGGATGCATATTCCGATATTTTGTCAATTTTCAATACGTGCTCTATGGGCGCCTGGTGGCCGCGGAGCACAGGTTGAAAAACCCTGATGAAGACCATTACGCAGGCATATTCCTTGCGCAAGCGCAGTGTGGCAGTAATGAGCAAGGCATGAATAACACGTGCAGCTGTTCTGAGTGTCAACGGATTGCAACGTATTTTTTTTTTTTTTTGGACCCCGAAAGAGCTAAAAAATGACTTGGCATGCAAATTTACGTTAAACGGAGCTCTCCACGTAGAGGTTATTTGCAGTTTATTGATGATGTCTTCATCTAAATTCAGTTCATTTTTTCCTGTTTAAAAATCACATGTATTTTATTGTATTGCTGTTGCTATTATAGTAACTTTAAAAAACCCTTTTTTAGAGCAGTCCTATCTGGGATCTGAACCAGCAGCCTTGTTGTTTTTATATCAACAATCCCAATGAACCTTGTTATATCGCCACAGGCAGTGATACAGTAGCCTGGACTTGTAATCACAGCTGAAAAGATCATTGAACGGTAACTCATGTTAAATCGTAAGAAATATCAGCTTCAGATGAAGATAAACTTTATTGGCCCTTCGGGGAACACTGAATGCAGCTACCTACTTTATATAGAAATAACTGTGCTTTCGATTCTTCTCGGCGGTTTGAGAATATATATTTCAATGCCAGATTCTCAGATCT
The DNA here is from genome assembly GCA_019775955.2 of Pollimyrus isidori. NCBI lineage: Eukaryota > Metazoa > Chordata > Actinopteri > Osteoglossiformes > Mormyridae > Pollimyrus > Pollimyrus isidori. Next base: position 8,826,380 of record JABFDZ020000066.1, on the reverse strand, counting down.
TGATTTGCCTGCATTTTTCTTGCCGTAGACACTCCTAATGCTTTGGTCTGCGCACCGCATGTGATTTCCTCATTCACCCAGAGCCCCACTTGCGCGCATGCGCTGAAATGCGGCCAGCGACAGTGCGGTCATTCGCTGACAAGCGGAGAGGTAAGTGCCTTTGGGCTGCCCGACCCCTACTCGATTGGAGTTTTACAGCCGTAAAAAGGCTGCTAGGGAGACACTGGACAGTTTAACGGAATGTGATTTGCGAGGTGCTTGTCGATTTGATCGCTTGCTTCTGATCTCTTCGAGAAAAACGGGAGTGAAATAAGTTGTACCCAGCTAGAAAACTGACGTCTCTGCGTGTGACCAGGAAAAGTAACAAGCAGTGTTCGTGTTTCACTGAGTGATGTTAGATGTCTTAAGGATAAAATGAAAATATTAACCGTCCTGCACCAAAAATGAGTCCGTATTGATTGCGATGACCAGATATTATGCACTTCAACCTCTACTGTCTTTTAACTTTGCAGGCATTGTCAGACCAACCAGATCAACGGATGATATATATTAATTTTAGCAGCCGATGAAGTGATTAGTTACTAGTCAGCGTGGTCTTTTGATCTGTGAAGTTTCACTGATGGCTATGCTATATAATATGAAGGTCTCGGCGCTGCGCTCGTTCTAGAAGTCGTGGGTGGGTAACATCGACCCTTTTTGTGCTGCGGCGCCGTGTACACAAGTGATTTATAGGTAGGATCGCAAAAGCGGTCGTCTTGTGAAAGTGTGGGTTGAGTAACGCTTTGGCTGGTTGCTGCATCTCACACTGAAAGTCGAGGCTCCATGCTCTCTACCGGAAGAAAGCACATGCACTGTCATGCAGCGGCGTGCAGCATCCAACCATCTATCCATCCATCTTCCAACCGCTTATCATGGTGCAATACCATGCCGAGAAATTGAGTTTCTGGCTAAAGCCCGTGATATCACCATTGCTGGTGCATTACTGCGGTTAGACGGGTAACTACAGGCTGTCCTTATCAAGAAAGTGCAACGCCCGAAGTCCTGCATAATGCCAGGGGATTTTTGTGCTTATAGCGATACTTTAACGGTGGGTTTACTTTACAAGGAGTCAATTAAGTAAATGCATCGGGCGCTAGGCTTTTAAAATCACATTTTGGCAATAATATGGAGTCAAATGAAAGACAGCTAGTAGTTTTGAATTCTGCCGCGATACTGCCAATGAATGATGATTTAATGATATTTCTGAAAGGTACTTATGCAGCGGGGTGGCATAAAGTTCCCCTTCTTTATATAGACCTTATCTGTCGAAGTGTTTCAGCAATTCTGTTATCTGCATTCATTTTTTGAAGTTAAAACGAGAAGTATTTGTGTCTGAATCTGTATGTGAATTGGAGCCACTCTTTTTAAGCGTTTTAACCTCTTTTGGTCACTGCACCCTTTGACCAGTAACTTTTCTGTTGTTACCAGTTCCTGACCCTCAGTAATTACACGCTCCAGTGGTGTGAGGCGGCCCAAATGTGTATAAATATAGGCGATGATGTCACTCCTTCCAGGCTTTCCGTGTTCCAGCCTCCCCTGTTGCTGTGGGCTACCCTTCTGGAAAGAGCTTCTGTCACTTGCTGTTTTCAATGTTCGGTTTTGGTTGCTTTGAAATTCCTAAGTGTCAAATGGGACGCAAAACCGTCACCACCCCGCTGACCAGAGTAGCGCAGCTGTCAGAGCATTGCTCAAATGATCTGTTTTCCACGTAGGTACCAGGGAACAACTTTTAAACTCCTCTTCTAGGCTGGTCTTTGCTGTTTTATGTACGTTTATTCCTCTTGTGGGGATAAAAGCGAGTTGTTACACCTCAAGGTTAGTCTATGTGTGTTGAGTGCAGGGGATGGCTGTTAAATTTGATTTTATGGAATTTTGGGTTGGTTATGGCTGCCTATGAGGTTAAGGTGCAGGGTGGCATCAAGGCACCTAATTTGCCAAACGTCATCTACAGCAACGACACCTCAGTCATCAGCCAAGGCTCATTTGAAATTACAGCAAAACCCATAGAAGGAAACAATGTATTTTGTTGAGATTAGTGGTGTCTCTGCACTGTGCTTCTGCTGGTGCCTTGGACCAGGATAAAGATGTGGACCTTTGCAGAAGCAGTCACTCAGTCAGGAGGTGGCTGCTATCTTTCACCTTGGGTCACACAGGAAGCACTAGGTCACTTATGTAAAGCAAGTGCTTTGGTTCTCGAAGGGGATCACTTGTAACTGTACTGAAAGAAGCCCCTTAATGTCACTGCTTGCCATTTATTGATTTAGAAGATGTTTTGAATCAGAGTTTAAGGTTAGGAGCCTCACTCAAGGAACCGACTGTGATATGCTTGTTATGATGGCCATGGGATTTGAACCGATGACCCTCGCGGGACAGATATAGAGCCCTAGCTCACCAAGCCGTGTCTCAGTAGCAAGCTGCTTCGGTGAACCGTCCGAAAGGGCAACATTACGCTGTTTATTCCCCTGGCGACTGACCATATTGTGCATGTTGATGCAGTCTGCCGCTATCTGCTCCTTGTGCGGCCGTGCGGGGCAGTTGCGGCTGATGCGGGAAGCATCCCGCACTCCTCCGTCTTACAGAAAACCAACAGCTCTGTTTGAATAGACGCAAAGTGACACTGGCGAGGCGGATCGGCCACTGCAGGCGTCTGATGACATGTTACCGGCATCTGTCACCGCAGCCAGTAATCTACTCAACAGAAGGAATGCCATCACTCTTCGGAATAAAGCCGCGATATTGCCTGAGAAGGATTTCCAAAGACCTCGCTCGTAATTTATTTTCTCTTTGGTTAATGTTTGTGGAATTTAATTAAGGTTTGTTGAGTGGATGTATGATAAACTGCTGATGTTGCATCTTATCTCAGAGCTTATGCTCAACAAGGGCTTTGTGAGTTCATTGTCAGTATAAGTGTTTTTGGCATAAATGGGGTTAATTGTACACCAAGGGAAGGCAGAACATTCCCAGTGGACGTCCTCGGATTAATAGCCTGCTGTCAGCATTGCACTGTAAAACAACTGATATATGTTTATGGATTAATGGAATATTGATAAATGGAGCAATTAAGTTTTGAAGCTGAAATTATGTAAGATAGAAAGTAAGACAAGGGACAATGACAGGACAACAAGGTTACAAGGATATGAAAAGCCTGTGATGGGATTGTTCAGGTATATCAGTTGTAACAGAATGTGAATATAAAGAAGATTTAAGACTATGTGAGATAAACTGGTGTTCTTTGGGGGGCTGGGTACGGGGCCAAAGACAGCCACAGGGCAGAATGAAACGACGGGAAAGCTGGGATTTCATAAGTAAAGGGTCGCCGAACAACACATCCAGAAATGAACACATCAAGAAATATAGAAACCTTTTAAAAATTGGTGATCTTATTCAGTCTGCATTTACATTCATATTTATTTAGCTGACACCTTTGTCCAAAATGACAAATCAATTATGCGTCAAGTTTGCCTGAGGAGGCTCTCTGTTCCCGTCCCCAAAAGCTGATATTACACAAATCCCCGTCATTTTTTTAAATGAAGTATGTAATTATAATATTCTGAGAGTTCCTGTGTAACTCATCAAAAATGAAGTTTTTAAAGTGTAATATACCAGGGGAATTTGGCTCGACTTCAAATGCTGTGATTGTCTAATTTTCTCCTGGTCTATTAAACTGGTTTGAAGAAACTGGAACAGAAATTAAGGCTCGCATAGAGACTATAGGGCTGAACCCTGGATGTAATGTAATTATATTCTAACTTTTTTAAGACTCGGGCGATTAAAATTTTTAAAACGAGGATGCCTGCTGGTTCTATTGAGTTTTATTCCGGTAGGATTTTCTCAGGTAGATCCGGACTTGGCTTGGAATTGGCAGATTTCCCAGAGAAAGACAGAAATAACCGGTTATAATACGTCAACCGAAATATGTAACTGAACCTGACTAAGGACAAATGAAGTTATCTCTCTTAACTCTGCGTACCAACTGATCCAGAATGCAAGTAGATAAAAAAACATATTGTTAAAAAATAATTTTCCCTCTTTCATTTTAATTGTGATATTGTCATTAATATTAGCATTTTAAATGCTTGCCATTCCACATTTGTTAGTCTGCCTCAGGACTGCAGAAGAAATTGGACTCTGCTGATAAAACACTTTGCATCATCGTGCTTCGTCAACTAAATTCAATAAATGAATGTGAATGTATTTCACAGTGAATCTCTGGTGATTTTAAGATGGCGACATCCTGGAGCGATCGACTGCAGAACTGCGCCGACCTTCCCGCCAACATGGACGGCCTGGCATTGAAGAAGTACCGGCGTGAGGCGTACCACAGGTACGCGCAACCACCATCGAGCCCGTAACATCACACCGATGTTTCTCTTCTGGGGCCTGCATTATGAAGCTGGATTTCATGCTTAGCTGGATAACTTGTCAGATTTAAGGTGGTCTGGGCTTACTGTTACTGAAGAAAGATAAAGTCTTTTTAAACTTAGGTACCTTAAGTATGACAAGTTGTGTAGCTAAACAAGAAATCCTGCTTCATACTGGCCCTTGCTGTTTGAGAAAAATAAACGGTGCGAATAAATAAAACCTGGGGCATAACATTTGAATAATACTAAGTAAAATATTTAAGTTAAAAATGATTAATCTACAGCCTTTTTGCGCAGTAATTTCCTGTAGAGGGCTAAATATGAGCTTCGCCAGTATTTTCATATCCCATGAAAACTAAAATAGAAAGAGGAGAACTTTTTTTTATAGGGGGGGGGCAGCAAAGTTTTGCATGACAACATGGGAGGACCAAACTTTAAAACTCTACCCGCTTTGTTTTCTTAATTCTAACGGTCACGCAGGCAGATCCAGACCACTGGCTTTAGTCTGAATTAAACAGGAAACTGCTGTGTTTAAGCGTCTGTCTCTGTGGTGTATTAATGGCATGAGCCAATCTGTGTTGTGCAGTACTGTGAGCACATACGCGCACACACACGCAGCGGAATCCAGCGCGTTTCGAAACAAGTGCTTCATGTGAAAGCGAGCTGTGGGACGCAGGGCTGCTGCTGTCCGCAGGTGTCCGGAAGGTTCCACTGCCCACAGGGAGCCTGGTTATGTAATCAGAAGGGCTGCGTGCGTGCGGCTGTTTTTTGAAACCTCTCCGGGGTTTTCTAGAACACAAAAAGAAAGTCAAAAATACAGCATGTGTGCACAAATAGACAAACCAGAACACAGTCGTCCCCCTCCGGCACTGCAAAGTCACCCATGTTATTTCACATTCTTTGTGAGACATAATGGAAGCAAATATGGTTTTGTGTGCAAAACACAAAAGTATTGTGTCTTGTGTAAACAGTATTAAGTTTATCTCAGTGAGCAAGGGCTGGTATCACAAAGCATGATTTCTTGCTTAGCGGGATAACTTTTTAGGTAGTCTGGGCTAAATGTAAGTGAATGAAGATAAAGTCCATTTAAACAAGGGTATCTTAAATTTGACATGTTATCTGGCTTAGTGAGAAATCCTGCTTTGTCATACAGACCCCAAATCAGACTTGATGCTGTGACAAGAAATGACATGAACATGAAACATGAAATTGCAGATCTCCTGTCGTTCCTTTTTGCATCAGATGTGGTAGCCAAGATGCTGTATGAAAAATCAGGTTGTAAAACTATGTTTTTGGGGGGTTTAAAGGCTATATTTTAGCTACTGTTTGATTTGGGTTTTCTCCGTTGTAAACTAAAATTTACGACGGGGTTATTGACTCTGCAGAACTGTGTTGAATGGTTCCGTTGTCTTCGCCGCTTCAGTGAGGCTTTGACACTTTGTGAATAACTCCCACACGTCAGCTCACGCCAGAGCTTCCTCCTTATTAGAATAAATGAATATCCTGGGCCTTTTTGTGTGTGTGTGTGTGTGTGTGTGTGTGTGTTTCAAACATCTCCCTTATCTTTAACAGCAACAGAGAAAAGCATGGAAATGACACAATTGTATGTGTAGCCTGTCAGGGATGACAGGGCGAGAGAGCCCAGGGGGGTGTTTGGCTGGGTGGTATGGGGGGGGGGGATACAGTGTCACGGGCAGAGGGTGGGGGCTGCAGTGTTACCGTGGCAGCAGTTGCTGGCAGAGCAGGAGCCACACGACCATGAGCTATGCTGTTCACAGCCCCCCAATTTTTCCCGGGGGGGTGGCTGACAAATTAGGGGTGGGGGTCGGCTGGTCCTGGAGATCTCTGTGAGTTGTATTTAATTCTCGTATCGCTCTTCTCTCTCTTGGAGTCTCCTGGAATTCACATCCCACAACCGGACTGTACTTTGCTCGGTGCTGTAGACTAACCCGCCTTATGAGTATAGCAGGACCGATCGAGTTACATAAGTGCATCTGGGGTGGATTCTGTACTGTCGCAACGGGAAGCTACACTGTTGTGCCGACCAGTCGGTCTGGTCGTCTCTGTCACAGCGCTGACTCCACATCTTGGCTCAGCAGTTCAGCAAAACGGCTTATTTTTAGATCTGCGGACTGTTTTGTAATATTGTGATGTGATGATGATGATGATGATGATGATGATGATGATGATGATTGACGATACTTTGTTTGGACGTTCTTGCGTCTCCCATCCCGCTGTCCCATGAGACTCACACACGTAGAGGAGAGGAAAGCGCATGAGGTCATTTACCCAACACCCCCGGAGTAGTTTTCAGGGTTTGTTCCAGGACAATCAGTGTTAATATGCAGCACCACAGTCTGCCCAAGGCATTGGGTTGGAAGGGTTAAGTATGAGCTGTTGACAGGAGGTGGAAAAGGAAGCACCAGAAAAAAATTGTGTTTGACCTTATAGACCAGCTTCCATACAGAACACTTATAAAGAACCAGATTATGGAGGTACAGAACCAAGATGTTCTTTGTGTCTGTGATCATGGGTTTTGACTGGAACATAAATGAAACGAGTACGTCTTATGTCGGGGAGATTAACAAGGCATTCATAGTTGACGTCATGGCTGGAATTGGCACGCGAAGGGTTTGAAATATTGCAGTCTTGTTAAGGACAAGGAAATGGTGAATGTAATTAGCCAGTGTGGCTTTGGTGTTTGTACCCGTCTGTGACGTGAGCAGATGGCCCGCGTGGTTTGACATTTGAGTTGGAATTTAATCCTTGCTTTTACGTGCGGAGCCATACACTGTCGGTAAAACAAAAATGGCCCTTAGGTGATCTGAACATCTTGCAGAAATATTTTGAGTTCATAAATTAACTCCCGCTGTAAACTCAACCTTCTGGTTGGTACTTTTAGACTGGATAAAGTTTGCCGGCTTAGCCCTGTTGGACAGGCTGACATCATATTCTATTCTATCCTGTTTTACTCTTGACTTGTTGAAATGTGCCGAGCAGTATATTTAAGATCGGGACAATTTATTGCATTCATCCATCCCAATTGTAGCCTCAAAGCCCTTTGTTTGTTAGTGTAAAATGGTCCATTTTAGTTTTTTTATGTATGTCTGGATGTTATTCAAATTATCTGGCAGAACATTATTTCTAACAGTCCTGCTCAGTTTCACATGGTAATGCAGACCGAATTAGGTGACTAGTGTGCCGGTTGTGGGATTGGGGCCCTGGGGCAGGTTTGAGAACCTCTACTGCAGGACATTGATCAAAATATTTCTTAGTATTCGTGAGACTCATTAATGCCCCGATGAATCACTTTTTATGAAATGCCTCATCCCTGATACTGATGTTAACTAGGAATCCACCGTGTCTTGTTTCGTTAATATAGTAAATATTTTGGGTACACTTTACACAAATAATGTAGTTGTACATTCTTACTTAATGTATCAGTTACTCAGAAATTAAGTGTTAGCTATGTACTGATATGTTTGTTCATCATAAATCGTAATTGTTCATATAATTCATGAAGACTGTATTTGTTCATGATTTGTGCTTGAGTAGTAAATGAGTTACTAAAGTTTTTTGTGCCAATATTTAATTTAGTTTTAGCAGTTTGTAGCTTGACTCTTGGTCTCGTTTCCCCAGAGTGTTTGTGAACAGAAGCTTAGCAATGGAGAAGATTAAATGCTTTGGCTTCGATATGGATTATACCCTAGCAGGTAAGCCATCGTGTGGGGGACCAGCTACACGCCTTTGTCTTTCTGCACATTTACAAATTACAATAAAATTTATTTGGGTCCTCATTGGGCAGATTTGAGCAGGTCAGGCGATGCAGAGTGGGAAGCAGTATTAAGAGTAAGGCTGGGGGGGGGGGGTCCTTGTAAGGCTGAGGGGTCCTTGTAACAGTATTCTGCGGAAGTGTGTGAGATTCCCTAGATGGTATCTCATCTATCTGAACACCCCCTTTCTGATTTCCATGCTGCTCTGTGCTGCTCAGTGCTGGTTTGGTGCTGGTGTAGTTGGTGGGCCAGCAGAGTTGCAGTGGCCTTCATGCACATGAAGCTGGTCCATCAGTAGTATTTCAGTAATGATGTTGCTCCAACTGCAACCGGAACACATGTGCTGGTCATCCTGGTAACCGACTTGCGGATGCTGCCCTATTCTGGTTCTGTTCCAGTAGCTCCCTCACTCCGCTGTCTGCTGACTTGCTCCTGTTCCCCACGATTTTGCCTCAGTGGGCTAAGCCTCTGGGTCTGACCAGAAGGTCGCTGGTTGAAGCCCGGCTTCGTCATGCCTGTGGGTCCTTGAGCAAGACCCTCAGCCCCCAGGTCCCTGGGAGCCGCTGCGGGTGGCTGCCTTCGCAGCCAGCTTACTCTCACCTAGAGGGAGAGGCGTAAAGAGAACTTAATAAAGAGCTTCACTCATTGTTATATCGTCCCAAAAGTAAGTCCAGAATGGCTTATACACGTCCTGGATCTGACCCAGAAACTACTCTGCTCTCTGCACTCTGTCCCAGTGTACAAATCCCCAGAGTATGAGTCCCTTGGCTTTGACCTGACCGTGGAGCGTCTCGTCTCCATTGGCTACCCACAGGAGCTCCTCAATTTTGTCTACGACCCTTCTTTTCCCACCAGGTAAGGGCCGTATCTGTTCACGTCGCCAACCCAGTCGTGGAGACTTCCCGATTCCTCTTACCGTAACACCAGTCGAAATACATTCGTTGCCCGAAATTTCAAAAATATTTTCCCATAGGGGTCTTGTGTTTGACACAACGTATGGAAACCTGCTGAAGGTGGATGCATACGGCAACATCTTGGTGTGTGCCCACGGCTTTAACTTCATGCGAGGGTAGGTTTATTCGTATATGCGTTGCTCGGTGATACCCATAATGCACTCTGAATTGTAAAATGTGCCATGTCCATGTTTTTCTTGTGTTACCGTTAATTTGCATATGATAATATAATGTTAAATTGTGTTCTCTGAGCAGATTATACACTTACTACCCAGATAAAATATTTTCATTGACCGCTTTAGACTTTTGCTCCTTACCGCATGTGTGTTTATGTTCAAGACCGGAGATCCGGGAGATGTACCCGAACAAGTTCATTCAGCGAGGAGACACAGATCGGTTTTACATCCTGAACACTCTCTTCAACCTCCCTGGTGAGGAGCCAGCCTGCTGCCGGTTCTGCCCAGCTAAGGTCCCCACATACTAGGACGTCTCTTAGGGAACCTTATGTCCCTTCATATTAGGTTCTATAGCAGATCGGCCCCAATTTTTCTGAAAGAGAGTCGTCTCTTATTGGTAATGATTATGACTCTCGCTGAAGAACTTTTGTCTGAACTTTACACTGTAAGACCTTATGGATGATGTATGAGATTTGTGTGCCTGGAATGTGGGTCTTTCCAGGAGTCCAAACTTTCCACGTTTGGGCTGTGCTGTATCACAATACACCACCAATGGTAGCATTCTCATTTAATCAAAAGGTCAGTATTCATCTGTTTTTACTCATATAGAAGATGACTGAATTTTAGGTTCCTTTATTGTTCTCTGACCCACTATTGTCCTTCTCTACCTAGAAACCTATCTCTTTGCTTGTCTGGTGGACTTTTTCACTAACTGTGACAGGTACAGCAGGTAAGGCCGCCAGAACGATGAGCATCACTCCTTTTTCGTACTCTTTTTTTGTGGGGTGATGACCAAGGGTCTTCCATACATTTGTGAGTTGAGTAAAGCTGTAGAAAGTCCCTTTATTCATTTTTAACGCATTAGAATTACGGATAGCAGCTGTTCTAAGATCATTTTTAATGCATCTGTGTTATTTTGCTTTTCATTGCCATCACCTTCTCCTGACTTCTCTAGCTGTGAGAAAGGCTTCAAGGACGGCGACCTCTTCATGTCCTTCAAGAGTATGTTCCAGGATGTGCGTGATGCTGTGGACTGGGTCCATTTCAAGGTGCCACGTTCTTCCATGGTGTTTCAACAGAAGCAGTTTTGATTTGAGATTCAGTCCTGAAGTGCCGCACAGGTTCACTAACAGTGTAAATCACGCGTAATTTCAATATAAAAGCTCCAGGTATCACATCTATAGCATATGTGTATTTGCATTTATATTTCTAGGGATCTCTGAAGGAGAAAACGGTCGAAAACTTAGAGAAGTACGTGGTGAAAGACGTAAGTAGTCTTTGCTTGGCATTTCTGAGTGAGAACGGTGCAGTGAGAAGCCGACTGAGCACCTGTCTCTGCGTCTCGGGGGGGGGGGGGGGGGGGGGGGGGGGGGGGGGGGGGGGGGGGGGGGGGGCCCC
>JABFDZ020000066.1:8764413-8777450 GCA_019775955.2 Pollimyrus isidori | reverse complement strand
GGGCCATAACAGGGGCCAAGAGCAATTCTACAGGGGCCCTGGCCCACCCTGGCCCCCGTCTAGAACCGCCAATGCCTACATATAAATAGCTAAAGCCTGAGCCTGCACTTGAGGAAGCTAATAATGTTAATATATTCATTCGTACATATAGGCCTAATACAGTTTAACTAGTAGGATTGCTGTGTGATTGTAATATATTTGACATTAAATATTTCAACGTAAAATACATTTGGGGCATAAACATCAAATGCAGATATTTTCAGTATCAAGACGATTTTTTCTTAATATGTCACTGTACTGTTCAGATTGCTGAAAGTGGAAGACACGGCATTAATTGTTTATGACACAACTAATCAAATACGGATGGTTGTCAGGTAGGTAATTCACCACTAATAAAACACTCACGTGATGCGAATAAAGACTACTGTACTTGGCTACTGTAATTAGCCTAGGTTAAATTGTCAAATAGCATCATTGGACCAGTAACATTTCTCGGTACAGGTATTATCTTTATTTAAATATGAGCAAATGTGAACCCGCATTTCCTTTGTCGCCGAATAAAATCTACACGACTGAAAGGGACTTTGTGACCAATGTGTAGGATTGATATTTTTCTGCATAGAGCTATCAATCAAAATACTCTATTACCTCAACGTTTCTATACTAAAAATGAATGAAACGCTTGATACAGAATAAAATTTAGGGTTATATGCTTAAATTAACGGCGATATAGTTAGTGACTAGCGCAGATAACTCACACTTTCAGGTTTATCTCTTCCAACCTCACCTCTGATGTGCTTATAGAAGCGCGCAAGTTTTGCTAGTTGCACGCGAATTTCCTTCTGCAGTCTAAAACATGCAATTAAATTAAGTGATAACTCTAGATTAGCCATAACTCTACATCAGAGTGAGGGCGTTTATGACAGGAATCCCATTTTGGGGTATACCTCTTGTCAACCCCCTTCAGCTACGTGTTCGCGGCATGCAGTAGAAGCGATAAAGCGTTTAACTGATAAAAGTGTTTCTATGGTGAGTCGCGAATGTTGCGTTGAGGCACCAGAGCATAGTGAACACCGAGCATTAAAGTGTAACCAGTGATAGGGAAATATAAATGATCTTTGATGTTGATTTCCTGATTATAAATCTGCAGACTGTGATTATGAACTATGAAGAACGTCCTTATTCATACTCAAGTCCTTGGTGGTGGCTATTGCCCATCGCAGACCGCACAGGACACAAGACAGGAAGCACCCTTTTTATACCGCCCGACGAAAGTGGAGCGTCCACGAGAAACCCATGCACAACTCTTTTTTGGCTGACTTTTTTAACTTAATCAATTTCCTTAGGTCCAATTCACGGAAGATTATTCTTAATTATACAAAGTCGCTGCAGTGAAACAGATCGTTGAACAGCATTCTGAATTTTTTTTTTTTTTAACATTTTGAAACTGAAGGGTGTGATTGTGGTGAAGAAGAAAACAACCTAGGCCCAACGCGAGCTGATCCCTGAGGATTAACGTGAAAAACATACGAAGTCGTGTTGGTTTGCATTCTGATGCCCTCTACAGGCCAATATGCGCATTGTCCATTAAACAAACACGTTCTGGCAAAAGCAGTTCCACAGTTGCCTTTCACTGACAGCTGTTTACATACAATACTAATGTGCTTATCTTAAAGAAATTAAAAGCATCAAAAAAATCAAAGGCATACAATGTGGCTTTTTATTTTCTCCACATTAATCACATGTTATAAAATGCTACAAATAATGCTGGTAAATTGCACTGTGCAAAATGCCACGAGAAATCAGAGTAAAATATAGCTGAGCACACGGCCAGAAGAGGAAAAAAGGCAGCTGCCAGCTTGGGCTCACCCTGGCACTTCATTCAGCATTCAGCTGTAGCTGTTCTACATAAAAAACACATTCCAATATAAAAAGGAAGCCCAGAGACATTTGGTCACATTAACAGAAGGGATGCACAACTTACAGTAAATGAATTTACAGTATTTTTGGTTTGATGCCCTGGAACATTGTGGCATGTTATATAACAAAAGAAGAAATTCCTAATAATATAAACCAGTTCTCAGTTTTAAGGCAAAACCAGATGATTGCTAAACATTTTACAACTAGCTCATCAGAGAGATTCGGATTTACGACAGTCAGTCACTTATGGTACATTTTGAACTAATATCTACTGAACAAAAATGGAGATGACAATCCCTCCATAAGCTTTAAATAGCTCAGTCACAACCCCAAGTAGTTAAAGCTCAAAGAGTCAGACTAGACCAGTAAAGGTGATGAAACACAGGGCAACGATTTGAGCAAAGTTGCTTGGGCACGGTATCCTACTGATTTTAGGCAACGTTTTTCTACTTGAAAAACTTTGATCACAGATGGGCAATTTTTTGTGATCATCCAGATGAGCTTTCCTTTGTCCCCCTGGTTGGCAACTGTGTTGTTGCTGTGTGCATCGTCACCTTAAAGGGCTCATCTGTGGGACTGTGTCACCTGTACCCCTCTCTGAGGCCTCTTCCACGTTTCCCTCATTGGTGTTGGCTGCTCATGGTCAAGACAATCAACGAAACGCTACAACTGGCTTCAATCTCTTAAAGCATAGTGCAGAACAGCAAAAAGCAAATCAGAAGTACAAATGAACTCCATTCAAAACTAAAATAATTGCACATCGAAGACCACTTGTTCAAAGGCAGGGCAAGAATAAATTTAAACAGTAGATGTTTTGCTTATATAAACCACAGGTAGAAAAATCTTTGTGACTGAGTGTTTATTTTCAGTCTATTCATTTACTTGGTTAAAAGTAGGAAGTACGAAATAGCTTAAGATCACTCATTGTTATAAGAACTGTCAGACACACCAGACTGCAAAATGTGATAAAAATAAAATCCACAATGTCTGTAGATGAACTTACATTTCCCTTTAGAATGCTAATAATGAATAAATACACATCTGAGAAATCTTAATTGGGTGTTAAGCCATTACCTAATGAACCAGACATGTTGTTCTGAACACCAGTGCAAGTGGCCTTTTTATTTTTATTTTTTTAAAACCTGACCCGGGACTGTGCTAGAAACAGATCGAGTACCGGCTGTTCCTCTGCACGTCGGCAGTGGCTGTGAACCACAGGGGCCCCCTAGTGGCAACTGACAGCTGCATCACCTCTAGCAGCCAGTCTGCTGCTGCTAGCTGATCGTGCATTCCCATTGGCTATCAGAAAGCCCTGTTGTGGAAGAAGGCTTTGCGGGGTCCTGCTCATGAGTCCGACACTGAGAATGTACCTCACTACTGATGCATGCGCGTACACACACACACACACACACACACACACAGGAAATAAAAACAATCCTGTCTTTTTCATCCACCTCAGCTCTGAGGGCCCGGGCTACTGGCTTGGCTGTGTCCCTCCTGCTCATTGATGGTGTGTAGGAGATATCCAGGGGCCCCGGGCTCCGTGCCCGGCTCCTCGTTCCCGGGGCTGTCCGCTATGCAGCCGTCGCAGAAGTCCAGTGGTTCCAGCGGGTCGCCGCCCTGCCCGTGGCCGCAGACACACACCTCGATCCCCGAGTCGCCCGTGAAACGCCGGTGCCGCCCTGCCGTCTGCTCCTTGCCCTCCCGCGGCTGCTGGCACGCCTGGTCCTCGCGGGCATCCGGCTCACACCCACCGGGCCTGGGGCTGCTCAGCGGCTGGAGCTCGTCCGTCCGCTCGGGGCCCAAAGGGGCCACCTGGCTGGGTGGCCGGATGCTGTACGGGGGGGGCGGCGTCGGGGGGTGGCTGACCACCTCGTCATAGGCGGGGAGGAGGTAGCTGGGCAATAACCCTGTGAAGGGGAGTGAGAAAGCAGCTGACGGCTATCTGTATGCGATCACACAAACACATACCTACAGACATGCACTCCAACAGCTCTCCTTAAAAAGGCCCCCTATCTGTATGCGATCACACAAACACATACCTACAGACATGCACTCCAACAGCTCTCCTTAAAAAGGCCCCCTATCTGTATGCGATCACACAAACACATACCTACAGACATGCACTCCAACAGCTCTCCTTAAAAAGGCCCCCTTTCTGGTACCCAATCAACCTAATTAATCCATCACTGAATAACATGAGCTCTAAGATAATTGAAATGTGTCGGGAAGAGGTTCCAGCCCCCCAAACAACAAACTTTTACTGGACGTACAGGGATGGATAATTTACACTTTCGATGTGACTGATTTTGGAAAACCAGTCGACTTGATTCAAGTGCTGACTGTTGAAAAGCTGGGAGTGAAAGACGGCGGTCTGCTGGACAGCGCACTCACTGAAGTAGAAAGGCAGAGAGGAGTGGTTGTGCGCCTCCCTGTAGGCGATGAGGTTGATTTCATGCTGCCGTTGCTGCTGCTGGAGGCGGAGTTTGGCCCGGCGGTGGTGGCAGATGCAGCAGCAGCTCAGGGTGATGATGAGGGTCCACACCAGCCAGAACCCTAGTAGACCACACCCATCGGGGGTTGGTCCCAGCCAATTACAGCTACACAGACCAAACCAATAACCAATCTCTACCCCTTCATGAGCTCTACTTCCCATTGGAACCAATGAGCAGAATCATCCATTCGCCAACAATAATCTATGCCAGTCTTCTTCAGCCAGTTTATCTACAATGGCACTTAACATTTTACGTGGAGTAGACCGGGTACAGAAATGGTACAGCAGGTACTATAAGGGTGAGGTGTATAAGCATGCTGGAGGTGGACTTAAGGAAAAGGTTTGCGGTAAAAACCACTTGGGCAGGAATTGGGGGGAATGACTTACACCAAAGCTGATGGTAGTGGCCGCAGCATTCGGACTCTCCGCAGCAATGGCCCGATTCACAGGTGTAGCTCTGGTTTTGCTGGTCATAGCAGATCAGCTTGCTCTGGAAGGAAGAGGCACGGTACACCTTACGCTGTCATGGTCGCGTCCTCGCAAAACCGCACCAGTCGCTCGAGAAACCCGACACGGAGGACACGACGTCATGTGCTCCGTGCGCAAGCGTACATGTCCCATGCGAAATAGCACATGCTACGCGTATCACCGACTAAGCTGGGCGTGTGAGCCCATGTGTAGAATGTTCACCCGTATTAAATGCATAAAGTTAAATGCAGGTAACATGACCATTATCTGTAGAGGCGGAAAACGATGAAATCAATTCAATTACTTAAATCAAGAACACTCTGCAATGCACCACAGTCTTTAGAAAAAAAAAATCAGATTATTCCCTATTGGACATTTTTAGATTTAAGGTTCTCTTTTCAATTTCATTTACAGTAGGGTTTACACAGGGTTTTTACAGCCAGTAAGTTCTAAACATTTTTTTTAAAAAATCAATATCACCAGCACATGTTTACTGACACACACACAGGCTACTTAAGCAGTCAGGACTCAGATCCTCACACTGGGTCAGTTCCTCAATGTTATCGTTCTGCTCATCTGCCGCTGTTTCCTGTAGCTCTGAAATGTTTTCCAAGGGTCTGTAAAGGCTGCCGGGCTTTTGTCTGCCCCGTCCCAAGCACAGTGTGCCACTGGCTTCTTCACCACACCCGAAATATGATACCAACAGGCTGTTCTCTGGGGCTACCCAAGCAAACCTGGCAGCCTGAGAAAAGCAGACATGTTCTGCTCAAAACATTAATCTACTCACACGCAGCAAAACTAAGTAGTCAAACTACGATGCACAGATAGGCCAGTTGTGTGAAAAAATTAACGGAATGAACACCGACCACCCCACCCTTATTATTCCCACTCCTAAGAGCCAATGAGCACCTTCGTTATGGAACATAAGTTCAGTTAATCATCTGCAGGTTCCCAGTTACCTCCTGCAATCCCTGGAAAAGGGGCATAATGATGCCGCTTCGCGCTCCTTTGCAGATCTGCTAGGGCAGCCCGTTCCAGGGGCTTTTCCAGCTGAGGAGGCGGAGCCATGTGGAGAGATAGGTCTCCCTACACACCGTGCCAAAGAACATGGGCAAATGGGGCAACATAAGCCCAACCCCCAAAACACACACACACACACGCCCACCCCCAAATCTAATCAACCACTATGTTAGGGGGCAGCGTGTGGCTCAGTGGGCTGTGCCTGTACTCATGAGGTCACAGGTTCAAACCCAGCCTCAGCACGTCTGCGGGTCCTTGAACAAGGCCCTTAACCCCCAGCTCCTTGGGCGCCGCTACAGGTGGCTGCCCTTCGCGGACAACTTGATCTACAAAGACCAAGTTGAGGGAGGCGTAAAAATAATTTCCCCCACGGAGACAATAAAAGATTGATTATTATTATGTTTGGCACAATGGCTAAAATTGTCATTCACGCTAGACTCATAAGACACAACCATATCAGTGTTACTTTTTGCTTCTTTTACAGAATACATTCTTCTGTTGATGCCAATCTCCTTACTACTGAACACACAGACTATTAGCTATAAAAATGCATATGTGTATAAATAAATATATATAAATACATCAAGCAATGCAAACGTGACACCATAGCGGATGTATGGGCCACATCCTGAAGAGCGATATGGTGAAACTGCAAAATGGCTACTCCATACAGTCATGAACTAACTATAGGAGGAGAATATATTACAGCAGTATTCTTCTCCAGGAATACTCCTGATCTACACTGGGCTGCTTAACCCAAGTGTTTGTGTCATGCTGATCTGGACAGTTTCTTCATAAGAGTTGGGATCCTTATGCATGTTCATTGACGTTTATGCATGTTAAATATATGCATGTTCAGCTGAGCGAGAGTTGAGGTCCATGCTTGTTAAAGTTTTGTTTTGCATGTGAAAGCTTTTTGTTTTTAACTCCCCAGAACTCAATAATCCAGAGACCAGGAGTCTCGGAGACCCAAAAACCACTTTGTTTTTGGGAATGCATTTAATTACACCAAGAAAAAAATACTCTGAAGGACCAGCACGGAATTACAAGCCTTGTTATGAACTAAAGTATTAGAAAATAGAAGCTACATACATTTTCCTTTGACTCCTGTCTTTTAGGCTGAAAGTATTCTAGGAAAACCAGTATTAAAGCTACCTTACGTTTTGTGACCAATTTGCAGCTTATGTGATCAGTGTATTTCAAAAGATAACTTTAGTCACACGTGGTAGAGGTTGTGACTGGGGCTAGTGCGGGACACCTCGTCTATGAAGAACAAGAACCCTAAAGCTTAGATTTCTGTTCCTCGGGAGTCAGATGGAAATGCTTTTTTGCTGAACCATCAATCCCCATTTGCATCAATGGAGTAATTATTCGTCACCATGTGGCATTACCCAGGATCTCGGGTGTCCATCAGAAAGTAATAAAGTGTATTTTAATGCCTCCGGTTTTATTTTTGCCACATCAGTTATCTAACCCTGGTGTATGTTCTCACATAAACATCCTGGTCAGGCTCCAAGAACGAGCAATAAAATCACTTAGAGTGACGTCTCCATAGATGCAAAAAAAAAAAAAAAAGAGAAAGAAAAGGTTGGGGAAACAATCAGTCTCTTATTGGAATCTATGGATGGTTAGGATTACTGTGGCAGGACATAGTGACTTTAGGCACATTAAGCTAAACCCAATCAGTTTTAATGACAAGATGTTGAAAAGACCCTGCTTACCCAAATGGTCAGTTCTGCCAGTCAGCCATTCAACATCTCCATGGACTACATCTGAGTGCCAGCTATTTGAATGCAATATTTCAGGTGGTGTTGATTAAATACAGATGGAGAGGGTCAGCAAACCGGGTTGAGAAATACCACCCGGAGCTGAAACCGAATCCACAGATATGTCCGCTCACCTCCTATAAAAGGGGGATTAGCATTTTGCCTATTGCACACAACTGGGGAGACCAGAAACGTACACCTTGTACACTTGACTCATAAAAAAAACCACCAAATCAGGTGCAGTACCCTTCCCGATCGCGACCATAAAACCGCCGCACTCGCTATTTCAGACAACCTATGTTTCACGACGCTGGAGGTGCCGTCAACCTTGTTACCACTTGGAGAGCTGGTTTACAACCACATTCAAATGTAACGATCCACATGTTACTTATAATTAAAAATACAAACATTAACTTTTAAAACAGCTGGTGTAATAATTAAGTAAACACATACTACGTGCTGTGCCACTAATATCTGAATACATTAAGAAACTCAACTGTATATACACTTTGTATATTAGAATATATGTTTCCAATACATGTATATTTAGAAATATGTTACATAAAAACTCTCTTAAATTCTTAAGATCGAAAGCACAGAGACCTACACTCTGTATATCTGATAAGCAGTAACTTTCATGTTCCGGAAAGCATTTCACTGCATGTGGGACGTGAGAGCGAGCAGAACAACAAGCGTCAGTCCAGGCTGAAATCACTTTTCGTTTTTAGACGTTCGGCTCCACAAATTCGGGCAGCGCCACACATCTGCTCGATTGGAAGCGCACGGAACCCCACCTCCGAGCTATTGTGTTACAGCACTTGTGACTCGGCTCCCCGTCCACTGACACATCAGACTGGTAAACAGTGCATAATTTGGACCTAAGACCATCAACTGTATAACACCGGCCATGATACACTGCAAGCAACTTTTAACCGGAGGACTAGTTTGCAGCTTCAGTCGTGACTCGATTTCCTACTTATACGCCCTTCCAAGTGTCTGTGCCATGTAAATAGCTTGGCTTAATTTCAGTTTGGTGAACTCACATTAGAAGGAAGGTCTGCTAGTGCTTGCGTACAGAAAACCAATATGACCGCCGTCGCATTTTGATCTAATGTCGATTAGACTTACCCTAATACGCTATAAAGTTGAGATAACTTGAGTGAAACTCAAAACTGATTTTGCTCGGACCTGCTCCTTTGTTTCTGTGCGGCTCTGTCTGTCTTACTGCTTAACAGATACAGACAAACTAACTTTACTTATCAAGCTGTTCACTTCTTAACAAGTAATACGAAATAAGCACGGCTTCCCTGACACTTCGCGGGTTTTCTCACGAGACGAATTATAACGGCAAATAAAATTCACGACTGTACACCACAGATAACTATATCACACCGAGGAGAAGGTTAAGTTACCAGGCAACAGCGAAAAGCCGGATAAACGTGAAGATCGTTGTTTAAAAAACTACCCGTCTCTCACCTCTTTGGCTACTGTTTCTGTTGCTACAGGGATAATGGGCCCGGCGAAGTAAAATAAAATAAATCTCATTTTCAGAAAGCCTATTTCCTTCATTCCGGTAAATTAACAAATGGTATCGAGGACACGAACATACGTTCAAGTACTCTACAGTTTCTTTGGATAAGTCAACTGACTTTAAAGTGGGACATGCACCGCCCCAATGTGACTTCGCAATTGGTCAATTTAAGAAAGCTCCTCCCACTCTGCCCTTATATCTGATTTCGATTGGTCGGCTGCGCTGTCACATACGTGGCCGTCACCACCCCGTTACGGGTAGCCTCGCTCTTTAAAAGTCTTGCTATTTGCGCAGAAATCAGGTGATAATAAGTTTTAAAGGGACAGGGTGCGCGTGTGGTTTCTCTGCCTCGCCGGAAAACGCAATATAAAATTTGATTCCTCTCAAATGATGACATAAACACTTACGAATATGGCTGATTTAAACTTCCTAATTTAGATTTAGTTCCACATTAATACTTGCGTTCAGTTTAATTATTTTTACTGCCTGAGCTGACCATCTTACACTTTCATTTACAAACTGCAATGGTTAAAATATAGTTGCGGCATACAATTAAAGTGTGAACAATTGTAGACTGTACTGTCACCGAATCTAGCTAATTAAACTAAATATCACACGAGTCAATACAGTGCTCCAATGGGTCTGCATCACGCTGTATATCATACCACAGAACTTCTAACATGAAATGTATGGGTCAGGTTATCAGGGAATCAAATACTGTCATAAGCAACAAAATCGAACACAAGTCGTAGGGGGTACGTTCTATATAAACATTTATGAAGATGAAGCCGCAAAAAAGAAAATCTATATACATGTATTCTTATTGGCAAATTATGCCTCAGCATTCCAACACACTGACAATCCCATGAAAAGATGTATATAGTGAAACTGCTAAACAAAATTTGAAACATTTTTGAAAACAAGCCCTTTGACTGTAAATTATTCAGATCTTTGTTTTCCTCACAGCTGGACTTACCCAGATGTTTAGTTTTTGTAGGACTTTCCTGAAACTGTTTTCTCTCCAGATTCGAAAGACATTTCTGTGTATTAGTGGAAGTACCAGAAGTTATTAAAATCTGTTTTGTTTTTAAACATTTGATTTCTGTAATATTTTAGATTACTGACACGTGGAAGTTTCAGTACTACATACAGATCAAAAAGTCAATCCAAACAAATTTCAATTCTTTAGTGTGCCTACTCATAAATAATCAAAGCTCTGTAGTCAAACTGGTTTTCTAACCAATATCCAGACCATAATCATTTTTTTGATATATCTGTAACAGTAATACACATATCTGTCCTCTGCATGTTGCAGGAAGTCACAAGACTCATGTTTACATAGTGACTTTCCATTTTAAAATGTGGCATAGCCAGGTAGATCAACGCTACTGCGACAGCCTACAGGAAGGAAGCTTTGGAAGGCGACAACCCAGTGAATGGAATGCTGGGTAATGTTGTAAACACTGAAGTCAGTCATGCACAGAATTAAACTGATGATGGCTTTGCTGTGTCCATTTCTCATCTCCAGGTATTTTGGAAAAAGGTGATGTCACATGGAGCTCCAGTGAGACCTGCTAAGGAATGTGATTGCTTTCACTGACTCACCAGGGGTGGGATCCGGTGGTGCAGGAACAACTTCTGCTCCCCAGCATCCAGAGTCCTGCCTCGCCGTGGGAGGAGGACACGGCTTAATCCCCCTAATCTGCTTTCTCTCCCCAGCAAGCCCAAAGGGAGGGAGAGATATGGAACTGTAATCCTATAGAGAGAACAATAGGATTAGTCGCCCGCTCTATGGAGTGACAATCAGGTGTCTACGCTCCAGTCGGCTAAGCGGGCCTTATTTTGCAAGGTTGGGTGTCTACGGCTGCTTTGTGCGTGCGGGTAAGAATGTTATACATGCCTGAGCATGCCGCGGTGGGCTATTGCGTGTGCGTGACATCCATTAATGACCGTCTACGCCAGACAGGCCAGACAGAGATGCTGTGGGAATTCCTGCCACCGCCACCGCGCCCAGTGACTGACAGGGAAGTATGGGTTATCGGGTTGTGGTTACTGCTGACTGAGTGAAGCAGACCAGCTGCTTCCCAGCTCGAGCGAGGCTTCCTGTTTGATCCCAAGTATATCAGCTGCACTCACATCACTTTCCGCAATTATGGCTCCTGCCCCTGCTTGCCGCCGTCACCTCTAAGCCCGGTAATGTGCCAATAAAGTGTCAAGAAAGTGTCTGGTGTTTGTCAACAACTTTTAACAGCACAGCACCTTGCCTCCAAATACACCGGAACTGTCCTGTAAATCCCTTTTGAACTATGATGATTTATCCAGCTCAAAAATGCACGATGAAAATATTTATGTATACTAACACTTTACGTGGAGGACAGATAATATAGTATTTTATGATTACTTATATATTAATTAACTACAAAGTCTTATAGTTACATACTTATCTCATGTTTGCTCATCATTAATGAATCATGATGCATCTTTCATCTGTAGTAGCAACTATATTTGTTCATGATTTGTTCATAATTTGTACTTCAGTAGTAACTGAGTTATTACTACGTATTAGTGCCCTGTCAAGTAAAGTGTCACCATAACAATCAATCATGCATTGTAAAGGTTCAGATGGATATCATCTCCCCCTTCACCCTTTGTAGTATGAGCAGCTAATTATAACTTAAAAATACACAAATACTATATACTGTTCTAAAGGGGAAAACTACTAAGCAGGTGGGTAGAACTGTTGCTTTACACTTCCTGAGTTGGGGGTTTTAATTCTTTATTGTGTGTGTGGATTTTGTGTGATTCGCTGTGGCGGTCCTTTAACATGCAGTTACATACAGTAACATACAGACTACTGTGGTCACCATGTACACTGATCAAGTCTGTGTACTTTGACCATCTTGTATCAGGTGATTGGAAATTTCAGATTTCCTGTTCAGTTATGAAATGGATCCACCCACACTATAAATGGTGATTAATAAGGTCAAAGTCTGCCGGCGCAAGATTTTCCTTCAAAGTTTTTAAAAATCATTTTATTATTATTTTTTTAAATCTCATTGAAGAACTTGCTGGAAATGCCTCATGTCTTTCCCACAGTGGCTGCATTCATTCACTGCACCGAACTCAGCTTTTTATACAATTGCTAGTTCGGCCTAGATCTCCTTGGCTTCTAACAAAGAGTCATTGAAATGTCCTCGTTTAGTTCTACACAAAAGAAATTCTTTGGCTAAGGCACTAGGAAACTGCATAGTGGACAAGATGCAAGACAAAACAAAAATACGTCTCCCGAGGAACAAACGTAAAATTAAAAATAGATAAATATGCCAGATTTTACTATAATAGCAAACAAAAAAGGCAATAGTAATTGGAATAAATCTGCATTCAATATATTCATATTTCCTTAAAATATAATGTTTAATGCTGTGTGTATAACCGATAGTGCCATAATTATTCCGGAATGTTTATTAACATTTTACATACGGTATCTTGTTACTTGCTGTCTAGTATGTAACACCTCTCTTCTCCGATAGGTGGCAGTGTTGGTGTACGATTCATAGAAATCGGCATATTTCAAGGGAAAGGCATCGAAGAAAGTATTTCTCCTTGAGTAATTAGCACCGTGACATCTGATACGAACACAGCCCAGACAAGACCTCTGCTAGTAAGAAACAGGGGTCACATGCAGGGGTCATGCGACCAAGGAAAAGGTCCAAGATTCCATTAACACCCAATGAAACTGGCAAAACATAACAGAGGCCAGCTCTCAGTAAGTTCATGTTTTACTCTGATCTTTATTGCTGGTGTATTTCTTTGCAAGCACGGAGGTGTAAAATGGAGG
>JABFDZ020000066.1:8746070-8764313 GCA_019775955.2 Pollimyrus isidori | reverse complement strand
CCCCCCCCCCCCCCCCGATCGAGAAACAGACCCTTCCGGAAGGTGCCGCTCGCAGCATTGCACTGACGACCTCCTAAGGGGTTGTAATTACATTCACGCTGTCATTCAGCATCCACATACAACACAAGCAGTGCATTTTCTTCATATATTACCAGTTCGCATTTCACATTGTTTCTTAAACATAGCGATCTCTCCTTAGACTTAAACATGGACTTGACCACGATTTCTTGAAGATTAACATCCCACCTGCACCTGCTGCAGATTCGTTTACCTACTTATCTACTGAACCTAATACTCAAGGTTTTTTTACGCTGTTGCTAAATGCAAGGGTGGATTAACTTGTCAAGCAGCCCTAGTGTTTTCCTAGTGTTTCTCGGCATGGACAAGTGAAAACAAATATTTATTCAAAAATGCTTTTTATCGCGTGCTGGACGTGATTGAGTGTCTGTGGTGTGAATGATGTGCGGATGCTTTTTCTAATTTTGTATTTTACTGTCTTATTACTTCATCCCAAATTGTACTGTGGCCCTGCAGAAATGATATTTCATATCAAGCATAGTTCGCAAAAGGTGCATTCACACATTTATGTACCCCAGGCTAAATACTATGTGCTTTGCAGCAATCCTAGTAAGAGAATAGATTAAAGAATGTAATCATCGTAAATAAAAGGTGCATTACGACATGTTCATTGTCTTTCGAAGATGCTGCAGCTGCCCCCAATCTCCGGAAGAGCTTGTTGACTCACTTGTTCACCTGCCTCCTGTGGTCAGGATGCCCCGCCCATGTCAGGATGTCACAGGTGTGAGTTACATCAGGCCACCCACAAACCCAACCTTGCTCGATTTGTCCACTACGCTACTGTCCCATACTGGCATCGAACCCCAACTCTTAGGCAGCCAAAACAACGCAAAACAGCAATTAAAAAGCAGTATTATTATTATTATTTTTTACTGTAACACTGCATCCTACATGCTGCACGGACACAAGGGCGACACTGTAGCACTGACCTCAGAATGACACTGGCAGCCCTATCCTCTTTCACCGTGTCCCCCCCCAGCTTTTTAAGCAAAGTTGTTTAATTGTTTTCTTTACCCACCTGCTCACCGGCTCCGTTAACAGTACCGGGGATGATTTAATGTGGTTTTCACAGGTGTCGGGACGGCTTGTGACACACTGGGCCAGAACGAGCACGCTCAGTTGCACGCTAGGGTTAGCGTAGCCTTCAGCCCCGACCGCCGCGAAGGCCGTTCCAGGCAGCGCCGCTGCGGGGAGCGTTTCCTTCACTGTAGGCTCTTCCCTTGGGCACAAGGCCACTTTTCTGTAGGTTTCCACTGTGGCTGGGTGCCCAGCATCCAGCTTAGGGAGCAGGAGAGGGGACTAGCGGAGAACTGTCATGACAACAGACGGCCTCTGCGTAGCCGGTGTCCCAGAGGCGAGGACGGGCGCTGCAGTTGCCGTGCCAACGCTGACCTCGTGGAGGAAAGCTCCTCACTCCCCCGTCCACGTCATGACTCACTTGCAGCACATAAAGGGCACTCGGAGAAAACCCGGGCTGCACTTTGAGGTGACTCGCTCTGCTTTGTCTTAATTCACTCCAACAAAAGAAAAGAAAACAAGAAGCTCTGCGAGATTCCACTTTAAGGCCAGGTGATGGTTGTGTTTTCCTTGCAGTGACAGTTAAGAGTCTTCACCCCCTCGGAAAGTGGAGCAATCATGCAGCATTCCTCTGGATATAGATTTCAAAGTCTGCCGGGTCATGCACAATACAGAACGTCCCACTGATATGCCACCAGCTGGCTGTGTTTTGCCACAGAGGTCAAACGGGACACCATGGGGTGACCAGGCTGTGAGAACACGGCGGTGGGAGTGTGGTTAGTTGCATCCTGGGTGGAACCGGACACCTCTGGGAGGTGGAGAATGGCCTGGATGGGCAGCTTCATCTCCTCTATACGCATCCACCCCAATACGCACTGCACCTTCTCCATTATGCTCCAGCTACTGTAGGACAACGTGTGACGGAACTGATCATGAGTGTTCTACAGATTACTAATTAGTACTTACAGTTACTTTTGAGCTTGAGTCTTTCACAAGCGCGGTCCAGCTTTTTGTCTTTGATGAGTGTTAGATAAGTTTCACTTCTAACAAAGTAGTATATGCACTTACCATCTGACAAAATGAACACTGCTAATGATTGTATTACTGCACACATGGTACCTGATGATTATTCAATGAGTACAGCAAACTTTTACAGTAGTTCCCTAACCCCTAATACATGTCTCATGATGCTGTTTTTATTATATACAATATATTTCGAATCCATCGGAATGTACTACATTTTATCTCATTATGTGAAAAATTAATAAAGGCCTGTGTTCCACTACACTCAGACCAACTTTCATCTGGTACGTAATATTTCATAATACGATTAATCCTACTTCTAATATGGACCTGCTACAGTACATTTCTTCCTTCATGATTTCTTCCACATTTTATTTTTTAAATTCAAAAATAGTTCCATGCTTTAAGGCAAAGGAGATGGTAACAGAAAGTTTAAAATTTTCTAACCAGCTGAAATTAGCGTCTCTCGCTTGTAGTTTACTATAGCGAGTAAGACGTCCAATTTAGCAGCAGTTTTGAATGATTGTGTAACATTAAAATGAATAAAAGAGCACTGTTTTGGCCCCAGGATTTGAAGAGTCATCTTCAGCCATAAGGTTCTTATATGGGTATATCCCTGCATGCCCTACGGTGTCTGAGTGGAGGCTAGCATAGCCTAGCGACATCCTCGAACGTGCTCTTCAATAGCAGCTAAATCCCAGGGCTTTAACATCAATAGGACAAGAAATTTGTTTTCCGAGGCACTAGGATTACCAGCGTCAGGCGTGTTTCGGCCTGTTCTGACACTGACAGTGCTGTAGACCACAACCATGATGCAGCCCCCCCACCCCCCAAAAAAAAGATAATGCAGGTTGACATTTGTGTCTTCCAACGTAGAGAAGCCCGCATCCAAATTTGGTAACTTTATTTGAAAAACAAGACACGTAGGGGTACATTTCAGAGAGTGACAGTGGTAACCTGATATTCCCCATAGCATATCTGCATTATTCGAATACTTATGAGTCCGTGATGTATGACTAAATTCTAACCACAGCAGTATTCTTTAATGGCAAAAACAGCCCGGATGCTTCATCTAACCTCCTAATGGCCAACTGCCCCTAAATAATTAAGGAGGGAAATCCATCAGTCACCATGGGACTTGACATGTAGGTATTGATGCTCTTTCAGTGGGGAACAAGGAGGTCTGCTGCCCAATACATTTGGGTTAGTGGAACGGAAGCTTCCATCCCTTGACAAGCAATGGGTCACAAAGGGAAACGTTCAATGCATCGGACCCCTTTGGAGAAGCGGAAGCTCTCACTGCCTGGTTTGTACGGCCTACAAGTTACGGGAGGCGACGTCCAATCATCTAATCCAGAGCTCTGTAGCACATGTAATCACAAAGAAACACAAGACTCCCCACCCTCCAAATGGCTGCACATAGCAAAAAGAGGCACACTTGGGTCCAAGGCCGACGTGAGGTGGCTCCTGCTGGTGGCTCATGATCTCCATCATCTCCTGACCTTGGTCACATGACCCCGGAAGTCCAGAGCAAAGAGCGCGGTGGCTAGGGCGGTGTACAGGTGAGATGTGTTGAAGCGTAGGCAGTACACAGGGCTGCTGGTGGATGGGGACAGCTGGAATGACTGCAATAACCGGACCCAAGGGTGGAGAAAAGCCAGAAGACAGGTGGAGTCAAGGCTGAGGCACACCATGGTCTCCAGCAAGCGCACGTGTGTGTGCTTCATGCTCAAGGCTGTGGACAACATCGACGCCAGCAAGTGGCTCACCTGCAAGCACCGGGTGTGCCGTTTGTCCCACAGACGCACAACGCCGTAGTAGGAGGAGCCGCTGGCGATCATGTGGTTTCCGTCACTTTGAATGCAGTACAGAGCGCAATCATGAGGCTCCTCCCACTCCATGACACAATTCCTATTAAGGAAATAACGCAGAATGATGAGGCTCCTCCCACTACATGACACAATTCCCAGTAAGGAAAAAGTGCAGAAAAACGAGGTGAGGAAGAATGCCGAATGAAAAATGGATCATTAGCCACAGACATTTTTATAGATTATGAGTACAGATTTGCACGGACGACCATAAGTCTGCCATGATATATTTATACCCCAAACAGAACCCAGCAGTGTTGCCACACAAATGAAAATCTCTTTATTCTTTTAAACCTGAAATACCTTAACATTTAGTTCAACGCATGTAAACACACTGAACTAGTTTCATCTATCATGCTTCGCTTTTTCTGAATGAACGACTGTAAACGTTTTATTGAGGCCGATGATACTTTAATCTTTGATGACGACCTTGGTCAACCTAATGCCTGCTCTTTAGCTATCTGGTGACAGCACTTGGATCTGTGCTCGACAGAGAGAGAGAAAGGAGGGAGAGACACAGCCCCTTGGCTCTGGGGACAGTGCAACCCCCTACTCTGCTAGGGGACAAGGACGTCTCTGTCAAAGATTCAAAACTGATGAGATCTTTAATCTTGGCCTGTCAATGTACATGTATGTACACACGCAGGATGACATATCATTCTCCCTAAGCCCTATGCTGCTGCATTTACACGTTCACTAAATGATATACTACATACTAACAAAAATGCATTAACTACGAAGCAGATAATGCTGAAATCTCGTAAAAACGGTAAGTTAACATTCAGCATTCATAGCAGACATTATAATTATGGCTAGACGACTGTCAGAGCATCTCTGAAGTGGCGAGGCTCACGGTCAGCGGTGTCGGACACTTACTGGCAGTGGTCTGAGGAGGGAAAAATCCATCAACTACCGGCTAGGTGTTGGGTGGCCAAGACTGGTCAATGTGAGAGGTGAACAAAGGCTAACCATCTAATACATCTCACACCTTCACGTGCATCCGTATTAACAAGATGATCAGCATTATCTGCTTCACGTGGGGGGTAGTCATTATGTTTTGGCTCATTGGTATAAATGTCGCACGATACATTTATACAGTGACTAGAAGATACGCTACTGGATGTGGTCGGGGGGGGAAGCATGAGGCGATGGTGATCAGTGTTATTATTAATAATTATGTGGTGGGGACTTCAGATGCCTGGAAGACAGAAGACAGCAAACACGGTGGCCTATAGGCACCTTGGGTGTCATCTTGGGGGGGGGGGGGCACATTCGCTCGCCTCTTTGTCAAACTGCCGCTTCAGAACAGCTCCCCCCACAGGGGACCATCAGACCTGTGGCCCCTCGCACTTTTAGGCATCTCCCCGATGCGGGATCATTGTCTGATGTCACGACACAGCGACGGCAGCTCAATGAAAGCACTAAGCCGCCCCTGTCTACTGCGTTTCGAACGCGGCAACACCTGTGCGGGGTCCAACGCTCCGCGGCATGATCTCACGCAAACCGCAGCTCCGCACCTGAAGTCCCATGCGGGCTTTCACCTCCCACCGGCAACTTACTGCTCAGTGCTCCGCTGTTTGTGCTCGCCACCCGCTCCACTTAGCCTTTCCGTTAAATGTTTTAATGATTACATGACTCACATTTCACTAAAATGTTCTCTCTCGCTACACCTGTAAGCCATGTTACATTTTTGATGGCGCAGCATATATTTTATATTAGCATCAACAGGAATGACAGCAACCAACAGAAGAAATCAATTAAATTTAATTTAAGGTGATTGCTAAAAGGAGACTGCATGAGCCAAATTCAGTTTCAGATTTTCCCAATAAATGAATAATAATAATATCCTGAGTTTTCTGATAATTCAATTCAATTAAAAAAACTTTATTTGTCCCCGAGAGGCAATTTAGAAGGCAGAGAGGAGCAACACACACACATAACGGTGGTAACATTAGACACAACAAATGACACACATTAGACACGCAATGAATTATGAACAATAATAAATAAATGGCTTTAATACAGAGAATATAAGGTGCATAATGATGAAAGTGGGAGAAAAGAGAGAAAAAAAAAGGGAAGAGACTCATTCTTAATCCGTGCTTCTAACCCACTGAATCAGGCTATGGGGCAGACACCGGTTTTGAAAACAGACTTCCTGACACATAAGTATGACGTGCTTCAGGACCTTGGAAGCAGGCTTTGCCAAATGAGGTGTGACCCTACACTGCCAGACTATGCAATGCATTATTGATGCCTAAAGAGGGAGCCCATTTGCCTCCCCCCCCACCACCGATTTCCCGGAGGCCCTCATCCAATCAGCTCTCATTTGTGTCACTTGACCAACCCGGCGTCTGTCCCACCTACAAGTGCATAACTGAAATTTTGGGCCTGGACCGATCGCAGAAATGTGTGGGTTGTGGACCCCCGTGTTGGGTGTTAACCCCAAACCCACCTGGCGCTGGTCCTCAGGTCCCAGTAGCGAATGTAGGTGTCATGGCCACAACTGAGGAGCAGGGCTGGCGACTCGAACGCCACGTCCAGTACACCCGCTCCGTGCCGAAACTGCCCTCCCAGACACGTTACCAGCTGACCCCTGTGCGGGGAGGGGACAAAAAGGTCAAAGTTAATCCTGATCCAACCCCAAGGGGGTACCAGGTTCCCTGATGCACCTTCCTGTCACTTAGTATTTGGCAGGAGAAAATGAGCGATGTGTGTGGTTGGCTTTGGATGTGCCAGGCTCAGTCTACACCACCCACCACCCCCACATCTCACACATACTGTGAGGCTGTCCCTACCCCCACCCCACGACACAACCCCAGCCTACTCTGAGGTCTGGCGCCCCCTATGCGCCGGTGAACGCCGAGGCATCCCCCTCCCTGACGCTCCCGTCTCTCGAGTCCCGCGTCTCCGCTAACAGCGAGGCGTCGCGCTAAGCCAAACGCCTTCATCTGCTGACCTAATCCGTCATTACCACCCCCCACCCTCCAATCCTCTGCAGTGCTCTGACCATGACTAGGGGCCACACAATGGAGAAATCCACTACCAGGAGATGTTGGGGGGGGGTCCTGAATATGCCCGGGACGGCAGATTAGGGGCGGTGGCGTGTCCCAGATGAGGGCGTCCACAGCACGCTTTCCTGATCACAGCCACCCCGCCCCGCACTCCAAAGCAGCAGCTTATCTAGAATAACTATTTCTTTGTCACCAATTCATTCACTCCGTGACTGCAACTCGCAGGGACCCTGATACCTGGTCCCTGGCAACCATTGAGGAGGGCCCGTTGCCCCCAGTAACCAGCCGCCGCCCCCCTCCCCATGCCAGCCACTCCGGTGTGCCCCCATACGGAGGCAGGACGAGTAATCCCTTGCTCTACTGTTACCAGCTGGGGGTGGAGTGGTAGACTTGTCGGGCCGGGCCTTTCTCATGGCTCATCGATGGGAAGCAGCCCATCGTCACCCCCTACAGAGACACTGCACTCTGCTGTGGGAAGAAAGGGAGCTGGAGATGGGAAGGCTGGTAGGGAACAGAAAGTAAAAGCTCTCAGGCTACTTCAGCTGAAGTAAGGCGCAGCTGGACTTCCAGGCGTGTGGGGAGTGACACGTCGGTTTGGACTCCAACAATGCTGGGAGTAAACGCCCCGCAACCTGAAGAAACCCAACCGTCATCAACTGGGTGAGGGTTACAGAAATAGCAAGCTTCAGAGACAAGCCTACTGCTCTCTCCATCCATCCAGTTCGCTCCTTACAGATGCCTGGCAAATGTCATTTTTTTATTTATCCCATTCAAAATGATAAGAATTCTTACATTTTAATGAGAGAGACTTAAATAATGCAAACCCTTCCACATTAAGGAAGCACAAAACCATCCACCTACATGTGTCAATTCCTTCTGTAGAAAAAAAACATCAGTACAGGGCACAAAATCTATAAGCGGCATAAAAGTCTCTCTTGCCCACATCGTTGGACTGTCACAGAATAACTAGAAACTGCATCGTTATTAGTTTACAGAGATAGGAGGATTGGTGGGGTGGGCGGGGGGTAGGTCATGGTGATGCCTGACTATCAGAGCCCGCTAGCTGCATTTGCAGACGTCACCCCCCCCACATTATTACACATTTGGGCCACACACGCGTTCCCTGAAAAGCCTCTATTACTGAATTGATGCATTTTTTAAAAAGGAGACACTGTGGGCATTCTCCTCGTCTGAAGGGACCATGGTAGGAAAGGTCAGTTTTTGTCTGAGCTCTTGTAAGGTTAAGTCCAGAGTATAAACTGGTATGTACCGGCTATGGGAAACAGTCTTTTTTGTAAAAGGCCTTGGGACAGGTACATAAAGAGTCCCGCTGAGTTTTTCAGGGCCTAAAACAAACATAAATGGCGTGCTGCCCTCAGCTCGTCCCCCAATTTAGCGGTGGGTCGGCGCAGCACAGCCTCTCGGCCCGGGGGCCCCTGCATGCCGCACGCGTTCTCTCAAAAACAATGAGATTGCAATTTGTATAACACAGCAACCCCCAAATTCAGACATTTAACCCTCTTTTTAAGTGAAGAATCTCAGGAATTTGGTAGCGATTGTAAGATTCTTTGATGGGTTTTTTTTTCCCCCTTCTCCTTTTTTCTCCCCCACTTCTATCCATAAGCAGAGGCCTCGTAAAGAGTCGGGGGTCTTTGTGCCGGACCCCTTGTGTGGGATCTTTGTGTGCCCAGGATCATGGGCCATCCACAATGAGCAGCACAGACAAAACAGGGTCAGAGCAGAAAAGAGAACGGGGGCCGTTTTAAATTAAGAACCCGACACAACAATGGGAGGTGGGGGGGGAAATCGCTCCCAACTTTCTGCACCACAGAAGTCACTGTTTTTTGTTGTTTTGTGTGTGTGGGGTGTTCAAAGGATAAAAAAATGTCAAGATAAATCCACTCAACATGTCTCAGTTAAAAGATTGTACAGATGCTCCCTGGGTTATGATGGCCTGTGTTACCGATTTGCTGACTTTACGGTGGGTAAATGCTTTTCACTTTCAGTACATCATCCAATACTCCTATCTGAGTACGTGCAATAAATCTGATAAAGTTGGGATTTCCTTTATTTCATCCAGTCTGAGGGGTCAAAGGTCAGACACCAGCTCCAAACATGCCCTGTGTTGTGTGCATAACTAAACCTTTGGGCCATCAGACATTAACAGTGTATGTAGTGTTGCCTCCCTGAAGCGGAGAATACGCCGTCATGTCACTGCTTAGGAGACTTCTCCTAATGTATCTTCTGTTATGTTTCACAGGCTCTTCCCTCTGTTGTGGTTTTTCTGGCTGATTTCTATCAATGCCCATGTCACCCCCCCCCCACCACCCCCGTTACATACAGTTGCATGTTATGGCCTGCTAATCAGGATGAAAGGCAGCCCCCCATGCTCTCAGCCGCGCTGCACCGCCTGGCTGCTGTGGCATGGGGGCGGCAGGGCCGGGGTTCGACGTCGCTCTCAGAGTGCTCCCGCCGGTATAATCGGGGAGGAGATAAGGATGTTTTCATTCCCATGTCGGTTTTGAACTTAAAAGAGCAGCACGCCAAGGAAATCAGCAATGAGGCTGGGCTGAAGCGTCCAAGAACAGCACCAAATAAATACAGAACGGAACTACAGACAGCGATGTACGCGTCCGTGTGGCGCAGGATGTAAAACCTGGAGGTCTGCCTCGCCCCCACCCGGGGGTGCGCCGCTACCGCAAGGATATCCCGCGATCAGTCCCTCTGTTCCCTCCGATTATCGCTCTATGCACGCCTAATGCCGTGCTGTCCTCATCCCCGTCCTGGATGCCAGTCTCTCCAGTCTCCTAATGGTTTATTTTTCACTGTCCTTGTTGAGATGGGGAGGGGGTACACTTCAAGAGAAAATTTTCGAAACGTACTCGGCCCATTTTTTTTTTTTGTTCTTCTTGAGATGAGACCTACAGTCAGGCCTCATCATCAAACGTTACGGCATGAGGAACCAGAACCGACTCCAAGTAGAGGTTTGCTCAGAAACGAATCTCGTGGACTGGGATTTCCGGGAATCTGGAAGGTCCCTATATCAGACGGGAGTGTGGGACAGCATTGTCCTTATGGCGTCGGTACGGTGAGCAGGCCTCAGTACAGGGGCAGGGTGACCGGGGTAGTGCGGTAGAACACAGCTTACCGCTAATAGCTCCCAATGACTGTGGATGAAGCATAACCCAAACAGAGATTATTTTTAGCGGAATCACCCCACCTACCACCGACTCCACCGGTGCAGAACCCAATCGCCTCTGCCAGTCGTGGTAAACCCGTGCGGGCGGAGGACTGCCACAGGTGCAGGGGGAAAAACAGCTCGCCCCCATGCAGCCCGGAAGCCCCCACAAAGAAGCACCCAGTAGATTCGGAGCCGGATAGCCGCTGCGTGTGGGTGCATCTCACCCCTGCGACGGAGCACGGCAGGAAGGGGTCCGTGTCACCACCCGCCCTGGGAGCCACAGCAACGCCATTACCTGGCAAGCATGTTACCCAGTAACAGCGTTACCGCCCCTCCTACTCACCTAATAAGGCAGCCAGACATCCGGAAGCTTATACCGACTTATCACCAAGACTGGACAAACTTAATAGTTTGTTCCAACCGCAGATAGGAATATGGATATGATTTGAGCAGATATAGCAGATAGAAATTGTTATATAAATCGACCATCCATTTTAACCTGGTTAAACATGACCGTCTGGTTCGGGTACCTCATCCTGCGCTGGCTAACATTTCCACATCTCACCTTAATTGGACCCCCCCAGCTCTTAGAGACCCACCTACCCAGAGAGGCAGAGCCCTGGAAGCCCACTTAACTGTAAGTACCTGTGTAGCAGTGGGTGGGGCCCCGCGGCTCCTGTCCATCAGCCTGTCACTCACAATCTGCGCTTGAGAGATCAAACTGAATCCCCCCTGTTCCTCTGCTCTAATCCCGCTCAAAATATGACTCCCACAGAGAGGTGCCCAAAGGCCCCTCCCCCGGCCATCTCACGTTTCCCTGCCGTTTTGTGCCGGAAACCCCTTCATTTCTGCCATACAATGTGTTAAAGGTGTAATTCAGCGGGCAGGCCTTGGGAATTCCGTGGGGCTGTGAGGCTGTATCAGGTTTTAAGCCCCCCTTTCATACCAGGAATGCTCCGGCCCTCTTTGAACTGCGCAAACAAAGTCCGCCCTTAAGACCTGAAAAGGTACGAGATTGACGACTCTCGTCCGAGAAGTTCCCTGCTTTCCACCTATCTAATCAATTCCGCCAACAAAAAGGAAGTGAGCCCACGCCTTTGTAATGGCGGCCGTCGTTGGTGGCTAATGGGCCATTCACAAGGTCCGACACATACAGGCGAATGTAGCCCAGAACTCTTACAGTTCCACATTCCAGATGCAATCATTCCATTGTATTGCGCTGCTTAGAATCCATCTGTGGGAAATGAATTTATAGACGACAGATTCTCCAGTTGCCCTCAGCATCTGGACAGTAGATCTTTCCCAAGTCTACTGATGCAACTAAAGTCAAACTTTTTCATAGGGATACTTTTGAGCTCTCTGGTATTGCACTTTGCCTTTGAAGCACCTGTTTTTCAGCACCACCAGACTCACCAAAATTAAGTTTTTAAGGGCCGCTTGAAGGTCAACGCCCCCCAATGGTCCTGTTCATCAGCACTATAAAAAACTGCATACATAGAATTGGTTTGAACCACGCCTGATTCAGCTCCGATTGGGTGACCTTTCATGGTCACATGGGGCTTTGTGACCGCACACACGTGACAGGTTGGTCGCTTCTCCTGTGTTACACATATGTGGTTACCTCTCTGTGTCCCAGATGCGCAGAGGAGTGGGGTTCTCGCAGCACGCTGTCCCTGTCACGAAGGAGCTGTAGGAGGAGAACGGGAGAACTCCATAAGCCCAGTATTCAGATCTAAACTAATAAGACTGGGTACTTCATTCCCAATCGCTGCCTGTGATTAAACTGAGGGAGCTAGCTTGCGGTCCTGATTAACGCAACCAATGAGACCACAAAGACCACTCTGACATTTTAAAGAAGTTAATGTGATGTAGTCGGCAGCTCCAGGGCCATCAGGCCACCCAGGGGAAGCAGGTGTTCAGGATGTCTATCCCATACGGCGCGGCCTCACACAGACCCAAACCTAAACGGGCTTAGTCTCTCACAGGCTTGAACACACTGTCACCTCAATGGTGGCCTCAGGCAAAGTGGGACGCAAACTCACTGGGAGTGTCCTACTTTATAAATAGAGCCCCAATGACTAATGCTACAGTACAGATAGGAGCCTAAAAGGGGCGGGGCCACTGAGAAAACAGCCAATCGGAAAGTACTAGCGATGGAGGAGGAACACACTCGGACACGGGGAGGCGGGAGGGCACACGTGGTTTGGCAAAGCAGCCATGACAGCTGTCCTGGATTCAGCTCTGGGGGCCGTGCTGCCATTTTAATTGCCGTGGGGTAAATGAAGCCGATGTTCCGTCATCAAATGCAGCTGGTCCCTGACCTCCACTCCGAGGACACGAGCTGGAAGAGAGGAACTGGTGCTGGGCTGTCTCACCTTAACCTTACTAACGTATTGCATTTACTCATCGGCCTAATTACATCCATCCAGTTTCTAAATCCGCTTCTTCTATGCAGGGTTGTGGAAGCTACCTGCATTGATACCAGGTGACATTAGCCACTGCTGGATTATCATAACAAAAAGGGCAGCTATGCTTCATTTTAAGGTCTGCTTCATTTTGCATTACCTCCTGAGTGTGTTACATCATGCATGTCCGCTTCCTCAATATGCATACTTGACCGTACTTGTGTTCCTGTGCACCCATTTTACGTCACCTTCCATTGCCTGTTCCAATAGTAAGAACAGATGTACGGAGGATGGCAAAAATCCCGGATGCTGGTCTTGCTTCTTCCCGAATAAAAAGGATATATCTGCATCCTCACCAAAGGAGACCAATCCCATAATTCATTGTGGCCCAAGTTCATTCTTGGGAGGCAAATTAGCAAAACCGCAAGTATGATCTTTGCGTTCTTGGTATTGAGAAATGCCCATGATCCCCTTTTTGAGGAAACACTCTGCTGATGTCATTACCAGGGGCCAATGGGAAACTTTTAGCAGCTCAAATCCCACATAACGGTTGATCTATATCAAATCCTCACCAGAGACCATGGACGTGTGTCAAATTCAACGTCTTTGACTATTCAGGAAGTAAGAAACACCTAATCAGAAAGTGTTCTCTGTAAGTGACACATTAAAAGGAATGTTCCAGAAGTAGCACACACACAGGTCAACTTGACTCAGTTTAAGTCTGTTAATCCAAATGAATTAAAACTTAGACCGATTATAAAAACCTAATTAAACAATGCAAACACCAATGAAGGCTTTATTAAACTCCCTGATCTAGGTATTAATTGCTGGAACTTTCAATATCGCTCCTAAAAAGGCATAACGAGCCATTGGGCTCTGATCTGTAGGAGGAGATTTAAAGACACCTGCATAATGGGTAGCTGATCCAGTAGGAGCTGTGGCTTCCCAGTGAGGTTAATCCCATCCTGAGGCACCTTCTCCACCAAGCAGCATGAACAGAAAACAACAGTACACAACAGAATACAGGTATAGAATAAAGGAGAAGCTGCCCTATGGCATTTGGTTTGTCCTATTTCAGCTCTCTACAGACTAAGTTCTCTGCCATAACCTGGAAAAATAACCAAAGATTCAAAGACAACATCCAAGTTGTTCCAAAGAAATCAGGAAGGTTCACCTTAGCTCCAACACTGACATATGCTCAGGTTCTCTGCTGCTACCTAGAATCTTCACAAAACTCCAACAAGCAAGCATGTCTGTCATCATGGTCGTGAAAGTCTACTGAACCCCAACAGCAGATCTGTACTCCATTGAAGGATGCAGATGGTGCAGACAAAGATGATTAAACTGGATGGAGGACACGAGAAGCAGGGGGGGGGGGGGTCACTACAACCTGGTCAGTGGCTCACATTTGAAGCGAGAGCAAGATGTTGGAAATGTGTCCATGTGAAGAAGTGTCAGGTTAACCACATTGTGTTAGCTTCTTAATAATACAGATGGACATATGGCCAACAAAACAGAACCTGACAAGGTTACAAAACACAGGTTACAAAATAAAAGGTCTACCTCTAGCGCAGTATTTTTGGAATTCTACCAAGCACACCCTCTTGATTTTAAGGTCCCCTACAATGAATTCTGCCGGCCTTCTTCTTGCAGACATAAGCTACTCAAGCAGACTTCTACTGAAGAGACATTTAAAAAGAACATCTAAATGGCATGTTAAGTGGTTCTTGAATGGATCTATAAGTGTCCTGAATGTCTTGAAATTAAGCTAGTTCCGTCTGTGGTGAGGGCACGCTACCACGCACTCCTAGCATGCACTCCTAGCATGCACTCCTAGCATGCACTCCTAGCATGCACTCCTAGCATGCACTCCTAGGGTCAAAAATCAGTTTTGCAAAAAAAAGTCACAAAAAAGGAGGGGGACAGAAAGGGCATACATTCCTGGTGACCATTTAGATTGTGGCGTTCAGTGGGCAGCCCCAATGTGGGGCATGTGCCTCTAATGGCTGGGGGGGACTGCTGGGAATGGGCAGGTCTGCTGCAATTACTGGGGACGCCTCCCGCCAGCAGAGACCTGGCCCCTCGCTGGGCTTTCAGCCACAAGCGCCCTGTATTTAACGTGTGGGAACTCCCGCCCCCCCACCCCCCCCATCCCTTATCGCTTTATTGTTGCAGACTCTTTCTTTCCTCTTTTTCTAACTAATTGAATTCTTGACTCCTAAGACACAGCCCTGCTCGGCCAGGCCCAGAGCACACCAAAGGCTAAAGAAAGATGCAAGGTTTGGTTTTGCTTTGCTTGAGTGGGGCGGAGCAATGGCCGGTGGGGGCAGCGGTGGCTTCCCTGTACTCTTATACAGAGGTCAGAGGTGACGGCTCCTCCGCTGTGAGAAAGAACCGAATCGGGTAGTTTATCCGACTGTCATTTTCTCTCTCTTTTTGCAAATTTAAAGAGGCCCTGTCCAACGACAACTTTGTAGTTTTGCTTGATGGGTTCTAGACAAAACAAAACCAGAAAAAAAGCCCCCTTTCTCACCTCCCCTGGAGGGGGTACTCCTCCACACCAATGGTTCCCTGTCCCACTCCTTCTCGGCGCCTGGTGTTAGGCATGCTCATCACTGGGGGGCGCACTCCAAGGCCTTGGCATACATGCCATTCATCCCTTCTATTCCCTGATGACCTACTGCTGTCCATGGCCTCAGGCATAACAAGCGCGGCCGTGAGACTGGGATTAAGGTAACCGAGCTGAACCACGAAGAGAGACTAGTTAGTGCGGTTCCAGCTTGCTTTGGTTTTCCACTGCGGTACCGTCGGCTCTGTAAAGGCAATGCTGGATTTTGAGAGCAACAGTTCTGTTCTGTAGTATTTTTTAATAGCTGGTCAGAGTTATTGGCACAGAGTTCTTGAGAATGCATCAACACATCACAATGTGCAATAAGGAATACTAATGAATAATACGCAGAATGTGCCTTTTCCCTTCAGATAATCCAAGCATATCAACACAGATCACTGGTATCTCGGGTACGGCTCAGTTTTTGGTGGCAGTGGAAAAGTGTAGATCACTGGCACATGGTACATTTACTTATTTAGCAGATGCTTTTATACAACATAACGTAAAAGTATGGATCAGAGAGCAGGTGCGCAAAACCCCAACTGGGACACCACTCTGCCCGCCAAGGGATTTGAACCAGCAGGCTTCCGATCATCAGCACAGAGTCATAACATGCTGAGCTACAAAACGCCCCATTGGTTAGCACTGCCTGTCGTCCCGCTACAGGTGAAAAGGGGCATGCAGCTTGGAATCCCTCATCAAGCAGATAAGCTGTTTCCACTCCTCGTCTTTCTCTCAAACGTCCACCATCCACAGTCCCCACATCCGCCATACTAACCACAGCTGTATCGTGATGTACACGCTGCTGCATGATGTTCGCCTTAAAGGTTCTACTGTGGGAGAATAAACGGCACAGCAAAGAACCAAAATCAAATTTCTATGCCAATGGCTGCCCGAAAGCCAATGATAAAAACAAGAGAAAAGGAGAAAGAAGGATTTAAGCAGCTCTCAGTTCATCTGCTGAGGGGCTACGGGGGGGTCTTAGAGCACAAGCTAGTGTGGGGAGCTGCAGGTGAAGCTCTGCTGCTGGTGTGATAAGTGCGTGCTGGTTGCGGAGAGAGCCGGGTGCTGCGGTGTGGTGGTGTAAAATACGTAAGTGCTCATGGCATTAGGTCACGTGTTTCCACACTGCTACAAATATTATCATTCCTACTAGACCAGTAACAGGAAATCTGGGATCCTAAAACTATTTTCAACTCATCCTCTCTATCAAAACATCAGGCTTTATTCGGCGTGGTTCATATTTATATGGATACTCCTGTCCTGTTTAATGACAAACTGTAAACATGCAGAATAAAGTTTTTCCACTCTAGAAACTCGAGTTAGTCAAACCCAGCCAGCAAATATGGCCGTTCACCTGGCCCAAGTCCACCGACCAGCACCGAGCTCCCTGGATTGTAGGTCATTTTACTACCTTAACTCTGGAAAACTCTGGATGCCAGATAAACCCAAATGATGCAATATGTTGCGATCAATATCTGTCCACCTACACGCTTAGATAGAATTCCAATAAGGAGCCTGTCAGACTTCCCAAAGCCATTAATTCCTGTCACTCACATGCAAGGCTGGACTTTCGGTGACTGAACACAGTTACCTCCACACTCAACAGCAGGGGGAGGCCTAACTATACATATAATTAAGCCCCCCTTTCCGGGCCCCTCTCTGAGTTTAAAATGCTGTGTGTGAAGCCAAGGAAGGGGGGGGTGACATTAAGGTATCCACAGAGGCTTCCGGAATGGTGAACGGAGGCCAGGACACTCCAAGGGACATTTTACATACTTTCCTGCTCCGTCAAGGCAGTTGGACCTGCATGCTGGAAACACAAAGACAGCACTTTTGTGTCTTCAGATTACATTCCCCCCAGACCATGTAAAAGGGGCTGTTCTGGTACTTTCTAGCCATGTTTTTAAGCTTCTGGCAACAATTAGCTCAAGCATAACAACAAATACCTGACAGATTTTTTCTTTCCCCTCAAATATACATAGACAGTTCAGTCGCAATAGGTTTCCATGTATAGTGTATTACAATGCAGATTTGATGTGTTGATCTGTAAACGAACCCTGCAGGCCATATCGGAGGCAAAGGTCAGCGCCTCGGATAGTTAAGCTGATTAAAAGCTATCGTGATGCAGCCATTTTTAAAGGAAAGGACAGAACAATCCACAGCAAATGATGGACCTGTAGTTGATCTGAACCGACAGGGGAGCGGTGCTGACACTGAAGAATTATGGGCAACAGGCCCACACCCAGACATAGTTCTGGGGGTTATAAGCAAGAGCCTCGCCTCCTATGGAGTGATATGTCAGAGGTGGTGGGGGGGAGGACTCAGAACTCAGGTGGGGCCCCCACTCAGATGAGCCAGTGCGGCCCGGGAGCGAGATGAAACGTGGCCCCCGCCATTTCGCTGGATTTATACGGTGCGCGGAGATGGGAGACGTGACGCGACGAGGGGGGGGGTTCCTGTCACGGCCTCGGAACTCGATAACGTTGTAGGATGTCGGGGCCCACAGCGGTGGGGTCTGGGCCAGACCTGGGCGGCCGAGCGTGGCGGCCTGCATGCGAATCGGAGAAGAGGCCGGCAGAGTGATGGGTGAAAGGCGAGCGTGCGGAGCAAGGGGGGGGGTGGCTACGGCACCTGCGCGGGGGGGGTCCCGGGTCATTCATCTACACACAATGTGCCCCCTAATGGATCCTGGGATGCGGCTCCCCAGAGGAGACCAGCAAGCTAGATCTCCTTACACCCGGCCCTTTCTTTCAGCCTGGATACCAGTGAAGCCCCCCTCCACACACCTGGGGGGGGGCACCTCTCACTCCCCACAACCCGGCCGCTCCCAGCTGCGCCCCCCAACCCCA
This sequence comes from Pollimyrus isidori, assembly GCA_019775955.2. Classification (NCBI taxonomy): domain Eukaryota; kingdom Metazoa; phylum Chordata; class Actinopteri; order Osteoglossiformes; family Mormyridae; genus Pollimyrus; species Pollimyrus isidori. Next base: position 8,746,267 of record JABFDZ020000066.1, on the reverse strand, counting down.
TCCCAACTCAACCCACCCTAGCCCTGTGCTTTAGATACCTCGAGCGTGAAGCGGGAACAATGCCATTTGCAACACAAGGGACTCCCTTTCTTCTGGGTCTGGCCGCTCAAATTAAAACGGGGGGGGGGGCGGGCGGGGGGGGGGGGCGGGGGGGGGGGGGGGGGGGGGGCGGGGGGGGGGGGGGGGGGGGGGGGGGG
>JABFDZ020000066.1:8703303-8714790 GCA_019775955.2 Pollimyrus isidori | reverse complement strand
GGCCCGTTCACCTCTCCCTGGTGCTGTGGCAATGGCTCAGACCCCCACCATCTCTAAGACCCCCAAACCTCTATCTCTACCCCTGAAAATAACCAGCTGTGGCAATAAAAACAACTAACACTAATTATACTCATTTATTCCAAAGACATACAAGTCTATTCTTATTTTCACATTACTTTCCCTGTAGTCTTTGCGATACAGTTCATATATGTGCCACAAGCTTACTTCATTGATATCAAAGGTGACATCAAACCCTGTTTATGGGGGCTTTAGCTGCCCTATTTTTTGGTTCAGCCCCCAGAAAGATAATTATTCTAACCATTTAGCGATTTATCCCATATTTGTGTGTATAATTTTGTACCCTCAGCACACACACGGACGTATTTAATCCTCGTTAACTTCAAGCTGGACTTTGGAATTCTTCTTCCTATCTAGCTGAACTAAATCAGACCACAGAAGGCTGGTCTACCTCTATTTCCTAGAATAAGTAAGACTATATTTGGTGGCATAGCCTTCAGATATAGGGAGAGTAGCCTATCTGTTAGCTAGTGTGATGGATGCCATCCACTTTTGTGTGGCCTACGCCAGGTGATGCATTCAGAGCTGCTGTCTTCTGTATGTATTACATTTATGTGTGTCTATGGTTTATCGGTCCACAGACTAGCCCCCTATATCAGTGTTTCCCAACCCCGTCCTTGGTGACCCGCAGACAGTCTATGTCTTCGTTCCTCTCCGACCCCCAGTAGGGAGCAAAAATGTGCACCGTCTGCCAGGAAGCTGAGAGGGAGTAAAAACGTGGACCATCTGTGGGTCAGTGAGGACCAGGCTGGGAAACGCCGCTCTATATGTTTGTCGTGTTCTCTCCGGCGCTTGGACGCGGGCGCAGTGTGTACTCTGCACATGGAATTGACACAAACAAATATATAAAGAGTGTACTGTATGTAAAGACTGGACCTGTAAGCTGAAGGTTGCTGGTTCCAGTCCCAGGAGGGTCTCTGCTGGAATATTCCGGAAAAAGATATTCAATTACATGAAACAAGACGAATCGTATTCTAAGTAATGAAATAGTCAGTAGATACAGCATGGTCGCGGTCTCTGAGGCCTGCTTTTCTAAGCCTTCCTTCAACATCCCTTGTGATCAACAAGCTGGTTTAAGCGTGCGATCGTAATAAATAAACATATATACTGCTTGTTTTGGCTTGGCGTAATAGCTTAAATATGACATATCACACACGAGGATTGCCAGCTGAGGAGGACCGGCATCCGGCTGCCCCTAATTACTGCTGTACCTGGCAGAGGAAGTTGAATTGAAGTTAAATTTACAGAAGTACAAGCTGCAATTCTTGCACCCTTTTCTTCTATTAAGATTTAATGAAAATAATAACAAAAAACAACATTAAAAATGGGAACACGACTATTCAGTTTTTACTATGCAATTAAATAAAAAGATAAAAGATAAATGTGGTGCTTGCATGATACATAAATAAGGTTTCTTGAGTGTCAGAGGTAGCTGGGGGCAAGGGGCTGTGAATTAGGAGTCTGAGTGGAGTTTGGGTATAATGCTGGTGCTGGAGAAGGTGTACGTCTCTCCATCTTGAATGTCCTTAGCAGTCGGCCTGATTGACGTCACAAACAAGCCGTTTTCAGAATGTAAGAAGTCACTGTTGCCCATTCAGCAATATGGTGGACTGCAGGAATGAAGACAGTGTACCAGTGGGTATGATAGGCACGACAAGGACCTTCCTGTGTTGTTTACTGTGGTTGTATGTTGATATGAGAGTGGTGGTGTGTGTGTGGGGGGGGGGTACAGCTCGCTGAAACCAGAGCCTCTCAGCTTGTCGGGGGCTGGATTCGGAGGGGCACATTTGATAGGGAACCGCAGGAGTCCTGACAGGAGCTGTCAAGGGGGTAGCAGGGTGCTTATCCATCAGCCGGGCCGAGCAGAGGCTGTGTTTGGACAGGGGAGGCCTGTCGAGAAACCAAGCGTCATCCAGACACAGGGGCGGGGATGGGTGTCATCGGGGGTGTCATCAGGGGCAGGGGGGGGCAAACCGCCACAGCATCATGGACCACGTTCTGTCTAATTTCTGCATTATTGACTCAATTGTCTTTGGTTTATGCCATTTTGTCTGTGTTACTGGGCGTGGCTCAGTGGGTTCTAACACAATGGCTATTAACAGAAGGTTGCAGGTTCAAATCCCAAAGTGATTGCGAGTAGCAAGACCCCCAAATACTATCTGAACATGCTGTCATGATATACATCTGCTGACTAACTTGCAATTTCTTAATGGAAGCGGCTCTTCACAAGTTTCATTATACCAATATATACAACTTGAGATGACCAAGGATCCCCAAAAATTGTTGCACAGTGGTTGCAAGCTACCTGTGCTCACAACAAACATCATCCTGTGATCTCAACCCTCTGCCACCACCCACTTGCATGGGGAGGGGGGGGGGGTCTTTGCATGCTGCCCCACCTGTATTTGGTGATATTCACTGTTTCTGGCTGCCTCTAGGAGAGTTGAGGCCAGGCCTGCCTCCGGCCTGCCAGCGGGTTTCTCCGGCCTGCTGTCGCGGGCCAGTTGGACAGATCCTCAGTAATGGCACAGGGGGCAGCCAGTGGCCGACTGTGAATATGTAAAGTGAATGTGCCTCATAAATACAGCATGAAAAGAGCCCCGGGGAGAGCAAAGGGGACTTATTAGCCTCCCTTTCACAGTGAAGTGATAGCATTACAATGCAACTGTATACTTAAGGAGGAAGCTTTCAAACGGCACAAAGAGATCATTAAAAAAAGAGTGAAGATGTGATACTTTGTGAGGGAATTCAGAGAGAAACAGTGTGTTTTTTTTTGTTTAACTCACACATTTGAAATGCAAGTAGTTTGCCCAGGTCCATGAAAAGGGAAATGTTTTGTACTGGAATGTGTTTTCTTAATCTAATATAAAAAGGAAATAAACATTTAGGCAGATTTAAATGGCCCGGACATGTAGTGATTAGAGTCCGAAACAAGGGCAGTGCTAGTCAATATAATTACCCAACACATTTACACAAAGTAATTTACAGTAAGAGGACTACATTTTATGTACATTGCTTGGGATTCAAACCCACAACCTTTTCCTACAGAAGCTGGCAATTTTATAAATTTACCTTGCTAGATATTTGAAGGCACATTCCCGCCGAATTTGGTGCCTCTTGTTGTAAATCAGAACTATTACAACAGCAAATTAGTGTGACTTAGCCCTGAAACACTGAGCTTTCGCATCAGTTTTACAAAGGTATTGCTGAGGATATAATGACCCTTTTAGTGCTTTTCGCTACACTGATGGCAAACCTTGAGGATCTGTTAAGCATGAGACAGGCTTGCGGAGGGGCCCTCGAAAATAATGGACGCCACGTTTTGGAATCACGTGAGGGTTTTGGTGTACGCAGCCCTGTGTGGTATAACAACCCCCCGACCGCGGACAGGTTACTGCAGTACAGGAGCGTCTGCAAAAGGAATAAATGTAAACAAACGTGATCACAGAGAGGGGGCCCTCGGCGCGCTTTGAGAGGAAGAAGCCGGTGGCCCGTTGCAGCTGGCCAGAGATCATGTGATCCTGGGTGAGGAGACATTAGCACCCTCACCTCCTTCCAGCTATGGCCCCCATCCCATTTGCTGGTCTGTACCTGTTTAGCTTTTAATAAGCCAGCCACTTGGCTGTATGTTACAGTGCGTCTCTCAGTGTCTCATGGATGCCGCTGATCATGTCTCTTAGGATCGTCTAGTACTGCCTGGCACTGGGATTGCACCTGTGCAGCAGCAGCGATGGAGGACATATAAGAAATAAGGTAAAATAGGGGAAATCCCAAATAATTCCCGTGGTGTCTTTGCTGGGCAGTTTAGACAGATTGTGGAAAAGCAAGTTAGGCTTCCATGGCTGCGATTGGAAGGCTGGCGATTCAAATCCCATCCTCAGCAGCATATAGTCACATCTCTGTTGGGCCCCTGAGAAAGGCTCTTAACAACCCCCCACCACCACCAAAATGTCTCAGGGGTGCTGGAAAAATGTCCTGGTTCTATGCTATGTATGTGTGAGTGTAGAAAGAGAGCATGATGGGATACCTGAACACAACCTTCTCACGTACCTGTACTCGTACTTGTACATATGGCAAATAAAACATCTCATTAATAATCTGTTTAACCACATTCTTTATCTGCTGGTGACTCCATCGTGGGACTCCAACACGACCACAAGACTGCAACATCCAGCATCCTTTGGGAAACACTGCCAGATGCACCAATCACAGGGCAGGCCTCTTAGCGGTAATAGAGCTTGGCCTCTGAGCACGGCGGCGGTGGCTTGGAAGCGGCGATAGGCTGATTCTTGCAGCCCTTGTCTCTCTGGAGCACCTGTAAGAGGGCAGGAGGCCGTTTCCGGTAAATAGCGTTTACTATTTACCGGAAGGTCTACTTCAGTTTCCCGCTCCCCTCTTCTCCTCCACCGTACTCCCTGCCTCTGATGCCTCGATTCCTTCGCCTCGGTGGCGACGTTTATTTTCAAAGGGAAATATTGGAGAAAGTAAACACCTCCCTAGAAACTGCAGGCCAGTCGACGCCCACGGAGGCTGGGAACGACAATGGTCATAATCTAATTATAGCGCATTAGCATTAGTTTCCGCCGCGCGCGAGACATGGAATGGGGTTCCCCTGGCCGCGCTCCCATTGGGCCCCCGCATAGCCGAGGCCCCTGCTTTGTTCCCGCTGTAAAGGGGCCGTAAAGTAGCCCTCGCGGCTCAAAGGGATACGCCGTCAGACGAGGTGGAGAGGGGGCGACCCAGCCCACGGGCCATCACACCCCAGCGCCGTGCATCCTGGGGGAAAAAAAGAAAAAAAAAACAACTTTGGCAATTGTTATTCAGACTGGGGCAGACAGAGGGCGGGCTGACGGCTTGCAGGTACTTGCGAACTGCGGCCATTTGTCGACTTTCAGGCCCAGTACACAAAGAGAATGGGAGTACAATGACTTCAAATGGGCCCTTGTGGGTAAACTCCCTCTTTAGGGCGGCAGAGAGGGAAAGACAGGCCACAGACATGCTCGCACCTTGCGTATTCTTGCTGTGTATTGGCTTTTTGTCTTTGCCTCGTAAGCAAACGAGGTGGAGTGCCCTGGCAGGTTGTAAAACCCAAACTGCACTTTGTCTCCTATTCCGGGTAACTTATAACTTCAAACAGACACGGCGCCCACCCCACCCCCACGCCCCTCCCCAAGTCCCATCCACATTTGCATCTCAACTTTGCCGGAGCAGAAAGTGACTGCGACTGATTTATACGGTGGCAAGTTTTAGGAAGCGATGCAGGTTAAATACCTCTGGTCCATCCTGGGACTGGAACCAGCAGCGTACTGGTTTATACTTTTATTTAAGTTAGGACTGGTGTTAAACTCTACATGCTACCTCTGTATGTTACATTAGCTTAACAGAGACTCATCTAAAGTGAGATGCGTTTTTGAAAAAGTGGGGTCAGACAATCCCTAGGACAACTGGGCATTAAGGGCCCTGCTTCAGGGCCCCACCGCTAAAAATCACATTGTCAGGTTTGGGATTGAAACCAACAACGTTTCAGCCACAAACACTGCGGCTCAACCTGCTGAACCACGCACTTTGTCTCTTTATGAGATGGATGAAATTCAGGTGGGCGGGGCTAAATGGTCCAACGCTCCGTTGATAATGTGGCCACATATTTAACGTTTCCATTGTACTGTAAGCTTCAGGGTGCTGCAGTCATAAACATCATACCTTTTGTAAGCTCGGAGCCTTACGATGGACCAGCTCCACCACCCCCGCATCCTGCGTTTACTGGGGGGGGTTCAAACCTCAGCCCATACCGGATGCGCAGATATGTATCGATAAACTCAAGCAGAACAAGATAATCAGGAAAAAGTAGCCAATAAAGACGCAGGCAGTGACACCTCTTTTAAGGTGGGTGATTTCCGCTGACGTCCACCGGCGTTAAGGGAAACACATCGCGCGGCAACAGCAGCTGGCCGTATGTGTGACCACAGCTGTAGGCATCACCACCCGTCGACCATCTTAACTATGCCCCCAGATTCACGGCTCAGAGCTGCAAATTCTTTAGACGTCAGGCATTTATATTAACGGTCCCACAAGTATAACACCGTTCGACCGCAATAAACTGCTTTTATGTCCTTCCTGGTCATACTAAATAGTCATTTTAGTCCCGCTAGAAAACAAGGTGAATAATTTTGATGGGTTGTAACAGGGCTACATTTTACAGCAATAGTTCCAAAAAATCTGATTAGTAATTGGAAAATTGTTAAGAACAGATTTGAAATAACTCAATTATTGAAATGGTGATGCAGGACATTCTTACAGTGATATTTCTCCCCCTTGTGGGGACTTTTGATAATTACACAAATTGTTTTTCCTTTTTTTTTTTTTTGAGATGACTTTGATCTTCAGGCCTAGTCCAACCACTTATCCCGGTCTGCATCATGGGAGGATTTGGAGTCTGGAGCCCACAAATTACAAGGGAGGGGTACCCCATGGATAAGATGCCAGGGAGGGGTACCCCATGGATAAGATGCCAGGGAGTGGTACCCCATGGATAAGATGCCAGTCATTTGCAGGGCACATACAGCTGCAGAAAAAATTAAGAGACAAGCACGATCTTCAGTTTCACTCATTTCTCAGTTCATGGCCGTGCGTCTGTGAATAATATATATTTTTCGGCAAACTGCAGCCTGGTTCTTCCCCGTTTCTCATTGATGAAGAGCTTCTTCCTTGCTTTATGGGACTTCAGTCCTGCTTCTAGGAGCCGGATACAAACTGTCCTAGCAGGCCACTTCACACCTGCACTTAATGTTTCCTATTCCTTTTGTAGGTCACTTCATGCCATCCTACGATTCATGAGAAACAGTCGGATAAGTTAACGCTCATCTCCGGCATTAGACTGTCGCTTCCGCCCTCTACCTGGCTGGTTTCAGGTCCTTCCCAGTGTCTCCTGCTTCACCTTATTCTTGTGTACTGCTGTCTTAGACATTTTGAGCCTGAAAGCATCCTGCTTCTCAGTGTAGCCTTCTGCCAGCCGAACCAGGATTGAACCAGGATTTAAAAATGCAGATTTGTCTAAAAATATTGAGTGGTCTCTTCATTTGTTTTCACGGCTGTATATGCAGACTATCAAGCAGCACAGCCAATTAAAAAAAATGCAGTGCCATTTGGAACACAGGGTCACCCGGTGTACCATTGAAGCAAATGGGTATTAAGGGCCTTCCTCAAGGACCCAAAAGCAGCAATGGTCTGTCAGACCACGGGGTTCAAACCAGTGCCCTCCTGATCCCAGGCACAAACAGGAATCTTAATTGAATTATCCACACACCACTCTTGAAAAAAGCACCTCTCTATCACAGATGGGATTTGAACCTATGCAGGGAGACCACATTGGATTTTAAGGCCAACACCTTAAGTGATTGGTCACCGTGACTCAAGACAGCATGCGACACACACATTACCATCTGTGTCTTTGAATTTTTTAATTTAACATGAGAGATTCACTACCTGCGCTCAGCAACTAACTCACATTTGTGTGCTGGATTCACAGACACAAAGGCCCTCATCCTTATCATATCAAATCAGCAAGGTGTAAGTGCAATTGGTTTTAACTGTTTTGACACTGAGACAAAGTTATGCATCCTAAGCTTAAGCCATTCATTAGAAACAATAAAGCCTCTACAGTCAATGCAGACTGGAATAGATCTGTCCAGGTGGGACTGTCAATGACTATTGCTTGTGACAACCACTAAATTAACACATTGTCCTTGTGTAATTTCCAGGTTTAGCTGTACTGGTTCTATAGTGTAGTGGCTATCACATCTGCTTTACACGCCGAAGGTCCTGGATTCAAGTAGAACCAGTTTCTTGCAGGTAGTGTCTGCTGCAGTGGGGCCCCTGTTGCTTGGGGCCCTGGTAACATGTCTGTAAGGCCCTCCTACAATGTCTTGTGGGTGGCTGACCCTGTGCATAGAGTGCTGAATTTACTCTCTACTCTGTATATATGTCTGTGTACACCAGAGCTTCCTGACCTACCTCCTTGCAGAGCTTAGCTGCAGCTCCAATTTACACACCAGGGAAAGACACTCCGGCCCATCATATCAGATTCACCTTCTGTGAAATGCATACTGCATACTTGGTTCAACATAGCTGACTCACATACTGAGATGCTACCGAAAGCCTGAATTACCTCTGTCCGGTATGTTCAATTATGGCTGCAGCAAATGCTAGGATTGTACCGCATGACCTTTAAAGTCTTTAGATTGCTGTACCGTTCACACTACGCAACTTATTGCCTTGTAATCAGGAATGTTGAAGTCATTGAGGGTTTGCACACTACGTGACTGATCAGCTACAGGGGTCACAAATCACAAAGCATTTCTCTGGGACTGTGTTAGGCAGCCCTGAACCCGGAGGGCTGCTATCCAGCAAGGTTTTCCATCCTACCTGGTCTCTGATGAGCCACAGCTGATCTCAGGCAGACAGTAACTCATCAGGTAGGATGGAAAACCCTGCTGGGCACCCGGCATTCCAGGATCGGGACTGCCCACCCCTGCCGTAGGAGCAGGCCCGTCACGACAAGGCAGGCAAACCAAGCAATTGCTTGGGGCCCCGAGCTGGCCTGGGGCCCCAAGACAACAACTGGTTAAGAATAAGATGCAGCGACAAACTGTGTGGGGGGCCTCCATGTCCATTTTGCTCGGGGCTCCCAAATTCCTTCAAACGGCCCTGCATAGGAGGAGTCCTTGACGAGTCTCTCGGTTCAAGCTACGCTTCGTTACGAAAGCACACACGAGAAGCGAAACAGGGAGATGACACGATACCACGTGTGAGACTGGATTTTTGGTGAAGCCATGCTTGCTAATGTTGCTAATGTCCTCCCTAGGGAAACTACTTGACGGGTTGGGTGAAGCATAACTTTGGTCTGCATTTGTCCTTTCTGGACTCAAACTGCCTCTAATGGATTTACTGTTTTGAGTGACATCTACTGCCCACCACTGCAGCTCATCACCCATGGTGCTTGGAGCCACAGAATGCCTTTGGAAGCACATTAGCGGAGGTCTTGTCAAAGAAGGCCATCCATCTTGTTATATTACTGCAGTGTGGGGCTGTTCTGGAGAAAGAATTGATCTGTCAGCAGCCTTGTTCACCGATAAACATTTCTCATTCTGGTTTACCCCCCTCTCTGCCCTGTTAATGTTGTCATTGCCAATCTCCTGCCCCCAAAGCAACGTGTTAATGTCATCATCTAGAGAGCCCAGGGGACAGAATACATCCGTCAACATAATACTTCCAGAGCCTAGCGGGCAGCAGATGCCGCCTGTTTGACGTGAGAGCGCCAATCCGCCTGCAAAGTGCATTCGGGCCGCATGGCAGCCCTCTGCCTATAGCCTATAGAAATTGCTAAGCTAACACACTGACAGACATCATATCGTAGTTTAAGACCAACATGAAAACCATTTAAAGACCATTTTAAACACTTTCTTTGTTTGTCTAAGACTATCAGACAATACTGTATATGTTCAGGTCTTTGGGAATTGAACTACTTTGTGCTGAGGGGAGTATGAAATGATTCAGTTTACTCATTGTCCACATTCCTAGAATATCATTGCCACCTGCTGGCTGACAGCTGCACAGCACCTAATCTCTGAGCATCCACAACTGATGCAGAAAATATCCTATTGGGATTCCTACCAGCTTCCAGGGCTGTACTGGCCATCTGGCATACCAGGCATTTTCCCAGTGGGCCAAGGGAGTTGCGGGCTGGCAAAATTTGCTGGGGGTGACCCTGTTCAGCCGGTGGGAAACCCCGATTGGAATTTTATTGTAGGTATGCATGTAAAACAGGCCTACGTTGGCAAAAGCCCAAGGCCAATTTTTAATCCCAGTCTAATAATTCCAGCTGCCCATATGCTCAAACAAACAAACAAACAAAAGCACATTAATTTCATCCACAATGATTTAAAAATAATTTTATTCATTATTAATGCTATAACGATTTGGAAAAGCTCTAATAATGCAATCTGAAACATATTTATATACTTATATTCTATACACAATTGTAACAAATGCTGTTTCAGAATATGTAGAATAACCCCGTGTTTGTGCCAGGTAGGTGTAAAAGTTGGCTTTCAGGAAGTTGAGGAACTTCCTCTCAAAAAAAGAAAGAAAAAGATCAAAATTAAAACTAGCACCAGATCAGGAGCACCTCAGATATAAACACTGCATTCACAAAGTGCAGCTCACCTTTGTGGCAGACTATCACATTGGGAACTGAGACAGAGTGGGAGGGCAGATTTCCACAGCTTTGGGCTGATTGGCTCTGGGCATGTGTGAAGACACCTTAGTGCAGCCAATCACATGCTGAGTTTAGCTGTAGCTGTATTTGCAATGACTTCCCATTTACTCTTATTTTAATACAAATATCAGTCTCAAGCCCATGCCAACAAAAATATCAACAATTGATTATATATTGAAAGTATCAATGCTTCTAGTTTCTTTTTAAGTAGATGAAATTGAAAAAATGTGTGTCCTTGGTAAGTTTGTGGGAGTTTTACAAAAATATTCCGAGGGGAGAAGGAAAGATGACTGGTTCAGAGAGATAATCAATCAGGATTGTAGAGGAGGTGGGTCCAAGCAACTAGAGGAGGCAGGACCAAGACATCTTATTTGTTGGCCCTGCCTCTTCTAGCTGTTTGGACCCACCTCCTCAAAAATCTGATTGGTTCTCTCTCAAATCAATCAATTTTCCTACTGCCCTCAGAACATTTTTGTGTAAGAAAAACTCCTATCAGTCCTTGGCTATGACATCACAGAAGTGCAGGTACACACATGGACAAAATATCGCAGACAAAGACCACACACAAATCCGGTCAGTAAGGACTGGTAAACTGGTAATAAGAATAATAATATCCTGGAAGCACTATCATCAGCCAGCATGCATTATAGATGAATATCTTTAGTTCATTTTAAAACAATCCTGATTGTCTTCACAGGATAAGACAATAAAGCAGCTTGTGGGTAAGAGTAATGAAAGGAATATTATACAAAATGGCTGTTTAGAAGATTCCTAAACACAAATGAACATTTAATTCATTACTCATCCTCCCTACAACTGCTTAACCCAGTGAGGAACACTAGGAGGCCTGGAGCCTATCCCCGGCAGCAAGGGCACAAAGCTAGTATAGACACTGGCTGCGATTCCAGTGAGGAACACTAGGGGGCCTGGAGCATTTCTGCTGCAGCACAGGGCGCAAAGCTGGGGTACACGCCGGCTGTGATTCTAGTGAGGAACACTAGGGGGCCTGGAGTCTATCCCAGGCAGCAAGGGCACAAAGCTGGGGTACACGCCGGCTGCGATTCTAGTGAGGAACACTAGGGGGCCTGGAGTCTATCCCAGGCAGCAAGGGCACAAAGCTGGGGTACACGCCGGCT
>JABFDZ020000066.1:8653803-8670840 GCA_019775955.2 Pollimyrus isidori | reverse complement strand
CCCCCCCCCCCCCCCCCCCCCCCCCCGGAAGGGTGACCAGTCATTTGTTTAATGAGATATTATTGTTGTCATCTGTTACAATGTCACCATTAATATATTTATGAGGTGGTATTTATGCGTTGGAAATACGAATGGATACTACTAATTAATTAAGATAAATTAGCCCCAGTGCAATGCAATGGTCCAGTCAATTTGCTGCCCCGCTTGCGCAGAAGGCATGTAATTACTGAATCTATGTCAAAGAAGAACTATTATTCTGGAACAACATTTTTCTCTCCAGTACCTATAGTATCAACAGTGTTCTGAATGAACTGCAGAAACGAGAGAAAAAAATAAGTAATCAATGGATGAATTATGAATGACTGACTGACTGACTGACTGACTGACTGAATGAATGAATAAATGAATGAACAAAAAACAAGCTGATGAATAAATAAATTAATACATATAGTGTATAACCCTGCAATGGGTTGGTCACCTTTTCTGGGTTATTGTTTGTCTTGTGCCTGTTGTCTCCTGGATAGACTCCAGACCCCGATGAACGTGCGTAGAGTGGTATAGAAAGTAAATGACTGAATGAATGAATTAATAAAAAGGATAAATTAAAAATACATGTAAATTAAACACAAGCATTATATACAATATGTGTTTACTTGTGTGGATAATATTTTAAAGGCATTGTTTAATTTGTATGAATTTCTTCAATATTTCTTCAATATTACCCAGGAATATTGGGCACAGTCCTATGGGTGGATATCTGTAGCCAGTTTGACCAGTCAGTATTATGGTCGATGGCTAAGTCTCTGCATATTACAATTAATGTAAAGATCCACATATCTGTGCAAAGGGAGTAAGACAGGATTTTAAAGGCAGTCAAGTAATTCTCCGACTCAGAACCTCAGAACTGAATGTTCAGGGAGGTTTGGATGACTGAGGGGGGGGGAGGGGGGGGGCACATTGTTCACTGGAAAGTGGACCAGCTGTCCAACACAGGAATTTCCCTGCACAGAGCTGGGCTGTGAGGGAGTCACACAAACAGACCAGTAGCAAGTGGGATGAGCTCGACCATCATCGTGAAGCGAAAGCCCCCCAGCTTGGCCCCCGATCATGATGGAAAAGGGAAGAGGGGTTACCCCACTTGTGTCCTCAGAATCAAACAGACACGGCAGGATGCGGCCACATTTAAGATTTGTAAGGGGGGGGGGGGGGTCTGGGTGGGATGGACAGCCAATGGTAACCAAGGCAGGAGGTGTATACTGTCAAGAAGTCAAGCACAGAGTGAGTCCACATGGTGGTAGGGATGGGGGACATTTCCCATGTGCTTCTGGGAAACCCTCTAAGGCATCCATCTCCAGGCTAATTCACTCATCAGGGATCTTCACTCAGTGGACGTGAGGAACTGGCTCGACACCCAGAGATTACATTTCCGAGAAGGCCGCGCGTGAACACATGTTGGCAGGCCGCCTTTCACGGACGCGATGTCCGCTTCTAATCGGACGTAGTCCACCGGCTGCTTTGAACGCAGAAATAAAAAGTCGACATTCTATAAATCAAAATATAATTGCATTTTCCCTCAGATCTAGTACTCAGTCTAGCTTAATTTATCTAAGCAGAAGGAAGAAAAATCAAAACTACCACGATATACAACCTGTCAGTAACCATAAATGATTCCATTTCATTATAGAGCAAGTGTGCAACGCTCCTGAAACTTATCGATCGTTTGTTATGTTCTATTCTTTTTTGTTAGATTCGGGTCATTTCCAAACGTTACTATGTTGGTAACTATAAAATATGAACGAATAATTAAAAAGTCACTAAAAACAAAGCTAAAACAAAAGGTCGTGGGCATCGTTAGGTCTGATCACTCGGGGGTGTTACGGCAGCGACGATTTTAAGCCGAGCGCCGAGTATTCTAGCTCCAATGCCAGTTATCTTCCTTCTGAAAAAAAAAGTTAAGCCTCGGGCAAACTTGACTTAGCACATGGTGTTTTCAACAGCTTGAAAAACCCCTGCAAAAGACCATAAAGAAAGAGACACTATATTGCTTACACCTTATTGTAACAGACAGATAATGCCTGTTCCCTACTATCATAGCAGACTCGCCCCTCTTCACCCCTCTCGCCACCTTATTTAACCTCAGGAGGGTTAGGAGGGCGCGTGGCTGTCTCATGGACATAAACAGAGCAACATGGGTGATCAGAGATCTGCTGAACCGGGGTGTTACAGCGCGTTCCAGAGAAGACAGAGTACGGGCCATAGTTAGTGTCAATTATCCATTTATTCCTTGTTTGCTGATTATTGGCGGTCTTCGCCTACTCCTGTCAATTGGACTGGAGCAGTTTGGGGGATATTGACACCTGTCATGAAGAAGAAATAAATCTCATGAATGTATTCCAGTTCCCCTTTTATATTAGGTTGCATATTCTATAAAAGAGGTGCACTTTGCTCTGATTGAAACATAGTAGCTATTTTGCTTGATTTGCTTGAGTACTGAACACACTTATTACACCGTGTTGGAATTGTCCGGGTGGACAAAATGAGGTAGGCCTATATCAATCAATATCGTATCAATAATGCTTCTTACAGTTTGAAACACGTGTAATGACGCAGTTTTTGGATGAAAGGTTTATTTAAATAATTCAGTTTTGTATATAAAGTACAATGCGCATGATGTTTCGTGTTAAAATAAGAAAAAAATAGTATGACAAACAGACCACGCGGTTAGTCGATTTGACTGACGGATTTAATCTTGTAACACTTTTCCTATATAGCCATTCAGCTCTTTGTTGAGTTAATAGTTTGAAATGGTTGTCTTCGAGATTAGCAATCCCCCCACCCTCCCTTAAAAAATGATTTGCAATTTGAAAGGCTCAATCTCTTTTGTGTTTTTTACGTGCCGCATCCATTATGTCAGAAACTAAATATATATAGTTAGCATTCAATCTAATTTGGATAGCAAATGCAACTAAATACAACCTGTCATGGTATGCTGGATACATTTTGACATTGACAACCCGACTCAGACAACGTATGAGGGAAGGGTTTGAGTTGGCCTGGTTCTTCATGCAAGTGCCCCCGGCTCTCAGACTTGTCTCCACGCGCTTTCCCGTGACGATTCTCTGTTAACGCGTTAAGAGTCGCGGACTAGTTGATGGACCTGGCGCCAGGGAGGACCGACCAGGTAGACGTGGGAAAGGCGATACTTCCAGAGGGTCGAGAGCTGGATGGAAGACAAACAAAGACAGAAAGAGTCTGGCCATGATTATTGCCTAATTATTCTGGTGAATTTAGGATTACATTAAATATCTATCTATCTATCTATCTATCTATCTATCTATCTATCTATCTATCTATCTATCTATCTATCTATCTATCTCTTTAAATTTGCACTAGATTTTGTATATAATCGATACGTTATCAATAACCGAGAAAATTCAGATTTTATACGTTTAATAGAACACTTACATAGAGACGTCGGGTAGTTTACTAACCTTGATTTGAAATAACTTAGATACATGTTTCGGGTCCTATAGAGAAATACAGAAATATATAACGGTGTAAAATGTAAAGGGCAGTTGCTGCTTGATTTGCCTTGTTTCACGCAATATGCTGCATCGGTGGGCCTGCATCCGGAGCATTATTTCATTAATTATCTAATAGGTGCTGGACCTTTATTCACCTTTTATTTATACCTTTATTTTTCCGGTGCCAGAGAGTATACGTCACACAAAATGTCGCAGGGCGTTTCATTAAAGTTTAATGTGGGTCAACTGGGCAGCACGAATCCCCGAATCTCACATCAAATATTAATACTTTAATGCTTCTGTTAAATAATCACCTCCCTCAAGCTTTCAGTTAGGAAAGAAATCAAGGATACATTGTATTATTTCCGTTTAATTGTAGAACACCGTTATCTGTCATTTCCAGCAAGCAGTAGGCCTGTGCCTATTTTTTAGACACATAAAGATTTATTATTTGCACCCCAAATAATTTTCCTTCCAATAATTTAAATGTAAGCATTTAACATTTTGATGCTTCTGTAATTACTAGAGGATGAACAGTTACTTAATTGAGATGTATATCTGTTCATGAGTATTTGCGATAGATAGATAGATAGATAGATAGATAGATAGATAGATAGATAGATAGATAGATAGATAGAACATTTGCGCATCTAACAACTGCAGCGAATCAATTCCACGCAGTTTCATTCTCTGAAAAAACGAAGTATTGTATACCTTAGTGCGGATAATGGCGCTGTCGAAATATTATTTTTCCAAGACAAATTATCTGACAAGTAACTTAGCTAGAATCGACATTAATTTTCTTCGTGCACAGATGGTCCCTCGGCTCATATTACCCATACCCACATGTAACAGGCTCAAATGACTGAAAAAGTTCTGTAGACGAAACATCGCTGCGCAGTGGTCCCTTTCTATTCGAATATACCCTGTCTGAAGACTATCTTAAGTTTTTGAAACTTTTAGGGGTACTTTAGTTTTGCATTGATTACTGCTGGTTATGTTTTAAACGAAGAATCCTTGACAATAAAACCAAAGATATGGCGGTGTGTTGCGCTTGTTATATTCTATGCAATGGAATAAAAATAGTTAGTGAAGACAAGTATTAGGCTACAGGTTTTCAGCATCTATTAATAAATTGATGAATGAATAGAAATAACAAATATTTCCATCCAGTTTAATGGCCTATTTACTGATGATTGAATTTGCTTAATTTCTTTTTTCTGTCATTGTCAGCATACATTTCTGCGCCTGATTGTTACAAAACCCATGCCCTGCAGGGCTTCCGTAAACCATAGCTATTCAGATTAGACACCAAGAACAATCCATCTAATTACAAACCCTTGTACCGATTGATTAGCCGTATTATGTTCGCTATTGGAAAGGCAAAATGAAATTATGTGTTTTTGAAACATTTCGTGTCTTTCAATGAAAAATCTACGCGGAACATAAGCGTTATCGCTTATGAAGAAATATTGGGTCTGGATTGATTTAAAGTCAAGAGGGAGAAACATATTCAATCGATGCAACACCGTTATTAATGACTGTATTACGTTCAGGCTTTTTCTATAGTGCCAAAAGTATCTAATTTTGTACTTAGTTGAAATTTCTGTAGGCCGACTTTAAATTCATATCTGTAGACGTCGTTGCAACATTTGCACCGGATGATGAAAATATAATAGCAATAGGCTACTATAATTGTTATTTTAATTGTTATAGTTTGTAGTTAGTATTGCTCTATTCTCTGCTCACAGCTTGTGTGTATTCATTGCTAACCATACAATTGTGTCTATGCCTGTTCAGAACCCTGATCGCTATACGTGACACTTATTTTCATCTTTTCAGTGATATTTGTCTGGAGAATCTCGAAAAGCGGCATTTGTATCCGTAAGGTTAAACAAGGATCCGAGGTTAAACAATGCTCCTGCATTGGCCTTAGTAAATCGAAAATGCGCTTAATTAGAAAGTGTTCAAGTATGTCAGTTGTTCAAATATGTCTCACTAATGTAAAGGAAGGAAATGTGGCGGCTGGATTGAATTGGGGCCATAATCTCGCACAGCCTCTTTGGCATTTTGATTGATGCTCTCGCCGTTCCAGCGGGCAGGCTCCGCGAAGTAAGGAAAAAAAGAAGGGAAGAAGGAAAAAAATAGACAATCGACTTCAGTTAAGCCTTACTCACACACATCCACTCACACCTATTTGGGAACAACTGATGTGAGACGACGTCGAAGTTCAGAGGACTCGGGCTGCGAGAAGGATCTGCGTGTTTTGCGTGAGGGTCGAGGACACGATGGATCACATTGGAGTTCATCTCCACCACCCGCACGCAGAGCCCATAAGTTTTGGGATCGATCAAATTTTGAACAATGTTGATCAGGGGAGCTGTATGATTTCCAATTCCCGGCTACAGGATTCGGATTATGGTTTAGGCTGCGTTGTCAGCACTGCCTACAGCACGATGACTGGTAACTACAACGCCAACAATTCCGGAGGTTACGGTGGCAACTCCTGCAGCGTTACGTCCCTTAACGGTTCTTACAACGTGAGCACCGGCTTGAATGTCAACGGAAATAATCTGGGCACGGCTGGCGTGATTCGCGTGCCTGCCCATCGACCGCTGAGTGGAGTTCAATCAATACCCACCAGTATGAGTACAGTGCCCGGCGTGGGCAGCATGAACGCCATCAACAATCTCACGGGATTAACCTTCCCTTGGATGGAGAGCAACAGAAGATATACAAAGGACAGGTTTACAGGTAACTGGGCTAGTTTGAGACCAGTATTTCTGCTTGTAATTGCCACGAATCACATATACAACATTTAAGTAATTCGTGCACAACAGCTACACAGTTACCAATTTCTAAAGGTGTTCTCGAGCTTTTGTCTTATAATAAATATCGGTGCACAATTTAAACGCCAAGAATTTCGAGAATAGGGCTGTTCTCAATCAGAATATGTAAAATATTAAATTAGTTATTGGATACAATACCTTAATTAATTATTTGATCATTTGTTTGGTATTTAGTCATTATTTGGCACAGTCTCAGAATTAATCCAAGGCCAGTGAGATAAATTTTAATATGTAAAAATTTATAAATAAATTGCTGAAATGTGAAGTGTACTTGAAAATGCAAAAAGAAAAGTACTTGACATACGTGAGAGTAAAAAAATGTATTTAGTCATTATTTGGCATGGTCCCAGAATTAATCCAAGGATAGTGAGATAAATATAAAAAAATATTAATAAATTGCAGAAATATAAAGTGTACTTGAAAATGCAAAAATTAAAGTACTTCATATACCTGACACAGTAGAAAAATGATTACCAGTTACTCGTCATTACAGGAATTGAATCCTAATGGTGAATTTAGTAAGTGTAATAAATACAGCTGATGTAACTATTTTAATGAATGATGTTTTTATATATTCTAGCAAAGCATTTTGTTTGTTATCTATTTCTCAATTAGAAATATCTGTGCTGTTCTATATAGAATAGTCAATATTTCTGTGTGATTGCATCAAAACACATACATTTGGCAGACAAACCAAAAAAAATGTTATTCTAATTGGTATTCTGATTGAGAAATTCATCACAAACAAATAAAATGCTACACTGATATCTATAAATGATCCTTACTCCAGTATGTAAATTTTAGGATATTTACCCTATAACTAACAAATGGGCCTTTCAAATTATTACCAGATTTTGTGAAGTTCTGATATTTTAATAGCAATTCCTTAGCTGTCCTCACAATCAGTGTTTTAATTACCACATTCTAAACATTGGATGTGGCATTATTCATTTTTTATTTCCTTATTTTTTTTAAATAAGCACGCAAATACACACACACAACACACACATTGTATATATTATATAATTTTATATATTATATAAAATACCACACTTATTGGTCTTCTTATTTGAGGATTTTACTGTAGGCCTATTATTTTTGCAGTTACACATGCCCGTTCAAATTTAGGCCTCATTCATTTCCCTCCCCGATCAGTTGTCCACCGGCAGGCCTGCGGCGGATGGTTTCGATCCGCCGGAGGAGGTTGCTTATCTTGCTGACCCGCAAATGCTTCGCTGCCCTCTCGCTGATCTCTGCCGCTTGCTTTCGCCCTGTCTGTCTCCCAATCCAGTGGCGCTCTCACCCTTCAATGTAACACGCCGTATAGGTCACCCGTACCAGAACCGGACCCCGCCGAAGAAGAAAAAGCCTCGGACGTCCTTCACGCGACTGCAGATCTGCGAGCTGGAGAAGCGCTTTCACCGGCAGAAGTACCTGGCGTCAGCCGAGAGGGCGGCCCTTGCAAAAGCACTTAAAATGACTGATGCTCAAGTCAAAACATGGTTCCAGAACAGAAGGACAAAATGGAGGTGAGAATATAAGTATTTAAACTATGCTTGTATTTTGTCTTTTATTGTCAAAATATGGGTGTGTTTCTCTCATTTAATATGTTGGCGGGTTCGTATATTTTGAAAATGAAAAGGATGGATCATAAAGGGATTTTTATATTTCAAAATTTAAGAAAGAATTTCCCACATATCAGTTTTAACCAATGAGAAGAATTACAGTTCTATGGAGACTGTCAAAGAGTTTTAAATTAAGAAATCGCATAATGGAACGTATTATGGGAAGTGGAGGTTATGCAGGCTCACAGTAAAGAGCGGAAATATACCGTTACGACTTATTTTCAGATTGTAATACTATAACAATGTAATATAGCCTAATAGTAACAGCGAGGAATTATTATTGTTATATGGCGATGTTTTTTTATGGGGGGAAATTTTCTATATTGAGATTTTCTATATATGGCAATAGCGGTATCATAGTTTCATATAGGTACTGCAAATCATCCGAAAATAGGGCTGCATTTTTATATGCAGGAATTTATAATATAAATACAATTTCAATGCAGACGTGACATTAATCATAATAATGTACCAATATAGTATTATATGCTTGTACGTGTATAATTATGTAATGTGATGATCCTTGAAAAATAATTGATATAGAAAAATACTGATACCGACCCGAGTTAAATTAGGATACTTTGCATATTACATCCGATGATAAAGAAAAACATTTTGAAAGTTTTTTCGACAATTTATACGCATTTACTTTGATACTTTACATAAAAGCATATTCTTAAGAAAAGATATAACGACCGCTGAACAATGACGTATTTTCCTTGCTGTGATTTAGTTCTGTGCATCTGTGTTTGCTCTATTAGACGGCAGACAGCAGAGGAGCGGGAGGCCGAGAGACAGCAGGCCAATCGGATTCTTATGCAGCTCCAGCAAGAAGCTTTTCAAAAAACACTGAACCAGCCGGTCACCCCGGACCCGATCTGCCTGCACAACACTTCCCTATTCGCTCTTCAGAATCTTCAGCCTTGGACTGAAGACACCAGCAAAATCAGCACGGTGTCTAACTGTGAATAACGGAAATGAAAAACAAACGCTTATTTGTGACGTTGTAGCGCAAAACAAAAGGAGAAAAAAAACATGCGGTGGAGAAAAGGATCAGACCAGCGATTTCGTACAAGATACACAGCGTATCAAACTGTACCTTAAAATCTGATGTCAGAAACAATAAAAGACTTTTATCGGGTTATTATGCAAACTACCAGTCACCAGGATAACGAAACTACCTGGTACAGCTAACAATTAATATGAATTTATACAGCATCTTCGTATACCTGTAATCGAAGTTACTCAATCGTAATGTGGAAGTGTGTTGTAGACATCGCTTACTGACCGTTTCACGCACGCATATTTTCAAAATTGCTAGTACTTATATTTAAATCACGGATGTGTATAATTTAGTATTGTAACAAAATAAAAGCACATTTTAAATAGGTTTAATGTATAAAATATGATTTTAATCCACGTTTGTATCCATTCTAAGAAGTAGACTATGCATAGATATCAATCTCTCTGTCCACGTCGATTGCTTTTCGGTAAACCCTGTTGCTAATAACCGGACCTAAAGAAGTTTTAAAATGACATAGGTCTGTGAAAGGACATTGTTATCTTTCTTTTTTAAGTTTTATGATGAATTCAGTTTTTGATCTATGTAAAAGTGAAATGTGATCGAAATTACGTCAACAAAGTTTCTACTCATTTTAAATGATATTTTATTCTTTCTAAACATTTTTTTTTCTTTGCCGCAAGGGCTCTTTTATAAATGAAACTCTCCATGCATACATCATTTGCCCAAAATTAACATCACTGTTTTCAGCATTCAGAAAACCAACTGAAGTAAGCATATACGCGCATATGTATATCTTTTACAATAGTGTGCATAAACATTATTGTAAAACGCAGGATAGGCTTACATAGGTACAGTTTGTATGATTTTTGTGCTGAAATAATTTTAAACATTCAAAGGGTGGCTTTCGCGACTCAGTTATGACACAGACTTTTCCACATAGACCTACACCAATGGGGTGAACGATGATGTTTAAACCCATGGGAACCAGAGGCTGTGCATTTTTTTAACTTGGATAACATTGGCCTACTGTTGCATTTTATCATCCACTTGAACTTCTGCCATTAAGTGTCTCCACCCTAAATATCTTTTGGTGACGGCCCGTTTCACGGATGCTTAACAGGATTAACTGAGCAAAACATGTTGTTGTGAGAACAGAAGCAAACACTGAAAGGATTGCAAGGAATCAGGACATTGTTTGCTTTTTCCTTCCAGGCAAAACTTTTCTCTAAATTGACTGATGAACAGTTCAGGATATAAGGTCTACCAGTCGTTGATTTTTATTTTTATTTATAACATGTTAAAAAAATAAATAAAATAAAAAACTTTAAAACTATCAAGGGAAACTGTTACATTTTATTCACTGATTTGACACTTTTATCCAAACTTGCTTATTAATTTACATAAGCTTTGCTGGATTTGAACCCACATCTTTTTTTCTTTATCAAGGCACCAGCAAATTTGTTGAGCCAAGTGGACAAGCAGCATTTGCCTTTTGGCTGCCTGATCATACATTTCAGTTAAAGGCAGCAATAGTCTTTAAACACTCATTTACAAATTTCAGCTTGAAAGTAATTGGAAATGCCATGTGTGTTATAAAAAAAAGTAATAATATACATGTTAAGGCCGTAAACCAATGAACATGACAATGTTGTTTGATAGGCTACGGCTGATCTATTTTCTTTATTTACTACTATATCTATCTAGGGAGAGAGACTGTTGTAATGAAAATGTTTGGAGATGTAAAGTTAAGAATATTGTGAATTACCCACATTGAATTGTATAACTGAGAGAGATATATAATAAGTTAATTACACATCCGTTTAGTTATTAAAATGTGCACAAAAATCCATATTGCATTCATATATTCGACTGTGAGCGCATGCACTGTGAACCATGTTCATTAAGCGGCAAGGCACGTATATGTCTGTGTGTTTCTACAAGATTATTTTATGTGATACAAATATGTAATGTTTCCAGTATCTATCTCAGGCCACCCTGTCCAGTATCTATCATCTTTTAGTTTACACATCCAGCATCGTGTGAAAACATCTCTTGTTTAAAATTTAACGTTAGTCTTCCAACAGCATCATATAAGCTGAAACGTGACATCATTTCATATCTCATAATGATTTCATTTTAAAGATTGAAGAACAGTAACTGTACGCCTATGTTTTGCACAACGGGCTCTCGCTGTTTATTGAAGGAAAAGATGATGTTAGGAAATACGTGAAACCTTATAGAGAACCTGATATAAAATCAGCTGTTTTGTAAGATGCGTAACACCTCTTCATTTATTTCTGTAATTAAACGCCAGCGTTCCATCCGCAACAGACACCCCCGCTCTCCCGCCGCCCCCCCAAAAAAACTGTTTCCACCCTTAACATCAGGCACCTGTATCTTTGAGTTTTACCTGTCACGTTGGTCTCATAGTAATTGTGATCAATATGTTTATTGCGGCAAAGAAGAGTATATTTGTACAATAATTGATAAAAATAATTTTATGCAATGATATTGATAAATACTTTTTGTTTACATAAATATACAGAGTATGGTACATCGAGATTTATGTAGTTTTAACATTTTTAACTCATAATGAAAGCTTTATCACAATTCTTAAATACTGTGTTCACGTAAATTATAATTTGGTTATTCACGGTAAATGGGTTCAGAATTTATATTAAATTAATGGATGTAGCGCCTATAGACACACGCATGCGCAAGCACAATTAGACCTAAAAAATGCATTAACTTTACCTTGAAAATTTAACTGTGTGCTCCACTTTGCAGTAATCTGAATAGAAAGTTGAAAGTGACAAAAATGTGACGCGTAACATGAACAGGTCGTAGCTCCCCTATTGTTTCCCTCAGATCTCCAAAGACAAACTGTAAATCGTGCATGTCTGTATACGCTACGATGGACTGGTATCCCGTCGTGGGGGTAGTCTACAATCTCTACATCTGCCTTTAGTTCCAAAGCCACCCTTATACTCGGTGAATTAAAAAAACATGGCCACATTCAATTCCGTTTCATGTGTGTCTATGATCTAAAATCCCATCCATCATTATCCAACCGACTTCCAACCGATTATCATTCGCGAGGGACGGGAAGCCATCCAGGCACTAGAGGGTGCAATCTATCACTCCTTCGCAGACCTTAGTTGTGTGAAGCTATCGTACCACCACCATCTAAAGACCATTTATCCGATAATTCACTTAATTGCTAAAGAGAAACCGCTATCATGTTTTTATTTTATCATTTAATATTTATGGCACAACGGCTCTTGACAAACCACATACAAAAACTCCAGACCCAGCTATCCAGTAATGATGACGCTGTTTACGTCATCAATCCTCGACGAAACATGGTTGCAGTTGCTGCTTTACTTTCTGCAGAAGGACGAATGTCAATAATACGATACTTCACATCAAGTCGTCTGGTTTGCCAGGCTTTAACTGTGAACCCAGTTTTCACGGGTATGAATGGTATGTTTTGTTATTTATAACTTCTTCGCCAGAATTTTATCAGTAAATCAGCATTAATATTCAGATCTAATTATTTAACGTTTTTATAAACATTCGAATAGCTAGATCATTTACAAGCGGCGTGATAAAGGACAAGGAGCCACTAAGAAAGCCTAAAACCCCACTAGGCCGGTTTGATAGTTCCGAAAAAGAAGATGCAGAAAATAAGGACGTCCTGGAAAGTAAGCATCGCATACATCATGCGGGCTCTCCGCGTTCATTTGAACCTTGGTGTTCTCTCGAATTGAATTGACTTAGTACGACACATCCAGTGTTAGTTTTTATGCCAAATAATCGAATGATGTTGGACGTTTCAGGATTTCCGGACGATATAAACCCGACAACGAAGGAGAAAGGAGGACCCAGAGGCCCGGAACCGACTCGGTACGGTGATTGGGAAAGAAAAGGAAGGTGCATAGATTTTTAAAAGCCTTGTATAAACACAAGTAGAAACATTTAACTAAATAGCAAGTACTTACAATTTATTGTGCGATCTTCCAGCATAGACTGTATTAATAAATATGTATATCATTGTTTGCACGGGCTGATCAAGGATCAATCTACCCTGCAGTCAGCAATCCTAGTTGCCCCTGTTTCTACTTTAGAGATGAAGAATTGTCACAAGTGAGGCTGTGTTCGTTATTGTGATTGTTGTTTTAAATTTTAGTTTCTAATAAATGTTTATTTTTAATATTGCCTGAATGCAGTCTACTGAAATGTGGAGCTACTTAATTAAAATTTGCATTATAACTACTGTGTTCACTTTCTATACACATACACTCGTTTATAGATGGATGTAAGGTTAACTTGAGTAATGTACAATTCTGGCTAAGCTTTATAATTATGGTTTGTGTTTGCCACTCATTTATGCAATTTTACGGTACAGTGAAGCTTCTCTAGTTAGGAGTCACATAAAATATTTACATTACTTATTGAGGATTTAATTTGATTGTGGGACATCAAATTTATTTAGGGTAATGAAATTGTGCTCTGTTTATGATTTGCAAGTACAGGAATCTTGGTGTATTTTTTCACGTATCCCATCCAGCTCTCCTTTGAGAAATACACATACATGTACGACTGAGAGCGAAGCTTGGGTCTGAGCACAGATCCGGGACGTCACTCCAGCACCCCTGGACACTTTGGGTGGTAGAGTGCTGTAGTCAGGAGCACTGGTCACAGACACAGAGGCCTTACCTGCTGGGCCACGCACTGTCCCATTCTTCTTGACATATTCTTGAGAAGTAAAGAAGCAGAAAACACATTATTTCCAGTGGTTAGTGATACAAATATTGTAAAGTGTGTTAATATGAAATGTGGTTATAGATTATTATTATCATCCCTTAATGTGTACCAATAATATGTGTTTATTTTTCATCCATGTACACATCTTAAACTCTAGTCTAGTGCATGCGCCAACTGGATGATTTCATCACGAATTGTTGACCCTGTGGGCGCTTCTGCCTCTACCGGTAAGAGGAACGTCACATGACTGGAGTTTAAACGCTGCACAAAACGGATATGAAACCACCGCTTTCTGTTAGTGATAGGGATTTTCTTGATCTCCTGAAAAGAAGTGATGCGTTGAAATTTTCGAGTAGTTCCCATTCACGTGTGCCTGGCATTTTAGCAATGACGTAACTACTTAAACCATTAGCTGTATGGTAAGACAGGCAGGTCACATACTAGACTAGTACGATAACAAAAACTTTGTTCCATACGGGAATTCTTAAATTAAGATTGAAAAATGAAACTATATGAAAATAATTAAACTTAAGTAGTATTTACAATCAACAAAGAGACTTATGTGTTGACATTTTCAATCAGTCAGCGTTAGATCATTGATTATTTGCAGCAGACAGACTGTAGGTAGCGAGTTTTGCCTTCACCTTTGAACACATTACGGTGCGTTAGTATGAGAAACAAACAGCAAACGAAACCTTAAACCATCCCGGCCACTAGTGTGCGCTGCAGTTCCTGTTCCGGGTGTTTCCGCGCTTTGCCACATTTAGAGCAGCTTCTCCTAGCCGCCTCGTAGTAAGCCGTGCCGGGGGATGGTCCTGTCTCTGATTTAGTTTAACGTTACGAAGAAAGAAAAAGGAAAGCCGTGTGTGTGAGTTGTGCGGAGGCCGCGTTAACGGCGGAACAGCGCTGCCGGCGACATGACGACGCGTTCGGAGCGGGAGAAGGCTCAGAAACTCAACGAGCAGCACCAGGCCATCCTGTCCAAAATGCTGAGGGAAGAAGACAACAAGTACTGCGCCGACTGCGAGGCCAAAGGTATGGCGGAGTGTGTTAATAGGTGCCGGTATTTCTCTGAAAACCGTCGCGCCGCAATTTCTCTGATGTCCCATTCATTAACCCGCCGCTGTGCCGGCCAGTTAGCTTGTCGGCTAACTGCTAGCGCTGTCTGTCAGTCGGGGGCGTCCCGTTGCTCGGCGTGTCGCCCCCAGACGCGGAAGACTCACGCTAGGCTGGATCGTGGACTTTTACCGACTGCTGTTGTGTCATGACTCAGGGTGTTTTATCCTGTTTCCCAGACCTGTAGCACCGGTGCTGTAACCTCCGCGTCCCAGTTTCTCCCACGGTCTCCTATTTTGTACTGGGACTTTAAGTGACTTAGCGATGTCTCTCTCCAAGAAAGAAAGAGATCGCTTTTGTTTTTCTGGTTTTGAAGAGCAGCACTTGTATTGGTATTAAAGTTTGGTTATAAGGTGATTGTACGTAGTTTTGGGAAATGACGGACCGCCCCCCCCCCCCCCCATTAGGTCCTGGCTGATCTCTTTCCCGTGGGAGATTATCGAAAGTTCCTGGGGGCTTTTGTGTTTCTTCAACTGAGATATGAAACCCGTTTTCGCTTTTTCTGGGTCATGTCTCTCCTAGTTCATATTATATCAAATATTAGTTGATATTGCTTATCCTGGGGCGTCGCCTGGCTCCTGGCGGTTGTAGTGAGGAACCTGGTGAGCAGTCTGTCACGTCTTTTTACTGAGGAGCCAGACTGCGGTGGACCTCCTGAATAATTTACTCTTGGTGTGTCGTTTCTTGGCTATACAGAAAACAGTATGGTGCCTTTTCTGTTGATTCAGTCTGTAAAGGTCAAGTCACTTAAGGTGACATTACTGATTGTTGTAAACTCTCTATGCGTGTGACAACCCTGCACCTTCATGACTTTTGCGTTAGGTGGCAGGCCTCCTGGACAGTTCTTAGGCATTAGTTTTATGCACACGCATATCTCTCCCCCCAAGTATGTTTGACAGTTTGGATACCTGGGAAACAATGTGATATTGCTAGCCAGGGGATGCAGACGTAATGGCAGGAGAACTTTTCCATACGCTGGTATATGATATTGTGTACTGAACTCCTCTTGCTTGTAAGACCGTAAATAGTTTATGAGACCTAGTTCACTGGACACCCTGTGTCTACTTGCTTGAGTGGAGTCAGGACATTGCGAGGGTGATGCCCATTACCATCCTCCGATTCTACCTCATTTTCTGCCCCCTCTGTGGCCTGAGTTTGGGGTGCTTCCCTTTGGCCTCTATGGGTAAAAGTGCCAGGCCCTTGATTGCTTCGCCATTAATGAAGTGTGTGCGCCATGCTGCTCAGGAAATATCGCATCATCTAGATTGAGTAAACTATGCTTTTATTAGCTACCTCCTAAGTTATCTTTAAGTTCTTTATACGTCTACATACGAAGATGCAGTTCAAGTACCAGTTGGCTGATTAACAGTGTCGTAGAATTACTAGAGGCTTCACAGCAGAAAGTAATTATGCTGTCATGCCTAGAGCACAGTTTAACACTTTGGTATGCTGGGTGAGTTCTTTCACAACATTACTCCATTCAATATACACGCAATGAGGCATTGTTTGTATAAGGGTGCAGGTGCTTTATTTTTATCTGTGTGTGTTGACTTTGTATTTTTTTAAATGGCCCTCTAAAGTAATTGTATGCCTTAGATGAACGTGTATTTGTTCCCAGCATAGTGCCATGGGGAACACCTACCTAAGAGTTTAGCAGTGAGCTGTGCGAGATGTGCCTTTTAGTCGGGCTGAGGGTTGGACTCTCCGGTAGAGCAAAGAAATTCTTCTTCTTCCTCTTCTGTTTTCTTGTTGCTGGGCCCGTTTGGGCCTGTTTGGCTCCCATAGGGCTGGTTGTTGTGACGGAAGGCTTGACTAGACTTGTGTGACTTTCAGAGGGAGTTCCTCAGCATTTCCAAGATTAGCACAAAAAAATTTGGTATTGTAGTGTGTGAGCACACGTCTTTGTAATTATTACATTGTGGGCATTAGACTTGATCACAATATGATGAAGCCATTTTTTCAGTCCACACAAGGATAACCTCAATTCTATAAAAAAAAAAATCTCTGAATACAATCAAAAAACTAAAAATGGCACTTGTATTTTACTTTGTTACTTATGCTTAAGGAACATAAGGAACATAAGAACTATACAAACGAGAGGAGGCCATTCGACCCATCAAGCTCGCTTGGGG
>JABFDZ020000066.1:8642203-8653703 GCA_019775955.2 Pollimyrus isidori | reverse complement strand
CTCGCTTGGGGAGAACTTAACTAATAGCTGAGAGTTGTTAAAATCTTATCTAGCTCTGATTTAAAGGAACCCAAGGAAAGGGATGGGTAGGGGTTACGGTCCTCATTGTTGCAATGAGGGTTTTGTATGTAGATTACGAATGGCGTGTCCCCTTAAAGCAGGGGTCTCCAACTCCAGTCCTGGAGAGCCACTATCCAGCAGGTTTTCTATCCTGCCTGGCTACTGATGAGCCACACCTGCTCCTGGTATTTACCTGAGAACTGGTGTGGTTCATTAGAAGCCAGGAAGGATAGAAAACCTACTGGACAGTAGCTCTCCAGGACCGGAGTTGGAGACCCCTGCCTTAAAGCATACATGGAACATGCTCCTGAGCATGCATGTGTGCTTGCGTCTGCATGTTTGCACATGCACTGCTTCTGTAGCGTTAGGAATGCCTGAGCAACCGGTCCCGCCGCATTCATCCATGTTTCTCACTTCCTGTTAACTCAGACCTCAGGGTTTGTGTTCCCTTTTGTGTCATCGTCCTCGTGTGACTGAAGTTTTATAATAATCTGCTTACGTATGTCTGTGGCGTAGCCACGTCT
The DNA here is from genome assembly GCA_019775955.2 of Pollimyrus isidori. NCBI lineage: Eukaryota > Metazoa > Chordata > Actinopteri > Osteoglossiformes > Mormyridae > Pollimyrus > Pollimyrus isidori. The sequence goes on along the minus strand of JABFDZ020000066.1, from coordinate 8,653,119 downwards.
TATAGCCACGTCAAACGTTAACCCTTTCCTCACAGTTTTTGACTTCGCACAATGAAACACTGGATGTGTGTCCTTTTTAATGAAATATTTAATTGTATAATTTAAGGATTCTAGTTAGTGTATACACACATACAGGGACACAGTGTGTTTGTCTGTGTGCATGTATAATATATATATATATATATATTTTGAGTATTTGTGGATACTGAGATCAGTCTGACATTTTCCCCCTTTATCAACTACCAAGTATATTTGCATTTCGGTTAACATGACATCAGTTAACATCTGTGTTTAGTGTTGTAATGACTTTGAATAGGAAATATAATGGTCATGTTGCTAAAACAAATGGTTTGCTGCTACTGTACAAGAAGTAATGCACTGCCAGCATGATTCGCACAAGTCTGCTTTTGTTTTCCGCAACAACTTTCACAAACATGAGCAGAAATATTTTTAAAAGTGCAAATTCTGTGTTCTGTTCCCAAATTATATAAAAACAAACCAATCATAAAATTCACTATATACCCCATCTAGTCATTTCTTGTCAAAAAGTAAGCACAATTCTCCAGTTCAAAATATACAACAGAGCACAGATAAAACCCGGAAATAGTAATTAACCAAACTTTACAAGGTATACTAGTCTGAACATGTAGTTTGTGTAAATGTTACTGTGTTCAGACGTAGGAATAATACGCACTAGCATAAAGTACTGTAGCCCCTTCACTTTCACTAGGGTTAGAGGTGACAAGTCCCCACGAATGTGACAATTTGTGAATAATACTTGGGTATCCCTAAACTCCACCTCGAACAGTCTGCTTGTCTGAATAATAATACAGTGGTACCTCGGTTCTCAAACTCACTAGAACTCAAATTTCTTGAATGCCAAACAAACTAGTTTGACCTAGAACTCGATCTGTATATCAGAAGTCAAACCATGAACGCTGATAAATTGCACGCACCAAGAATGCGTTGCTTTAAGCCAGTGCTGTAAGAAAGTCGAATACACCCAATGACCGTACTGGGGAAAAACACGGAAACGCGGACTTAATGCAGAGGACTAATGACAGCAACCAGGAACAGCTGATCACATCGGGATCCCACACAAGGTTAATGAGGGGGCTTGGCACACGGAAGGAGCGGATGATCGGGGCAGGACAGGGGTAATGTTGGGATAAGATCTTTATCGTTTTGTAAGCCATTAAGAAAATGCTCTTGTTTTTTCCTGTTCATTCTGTGTTTAAATGCTAAAAATATATATTTAGGTGTAATTTTGGGCGGCCAGGAACCAATTAATTGGTTTTTCATTATTTCCTATGGGAAAAATTTGATCAGAACTCAAACTTTTTACGATTCGATCCAGAGTCCAGAACAGATTACTTTTGAGAACCGACGTACCACTGTAATAATAATTAAGTTTGTTTATTACCGATTTCTAAAGAAACAATACTATACTGTACACTTTGCATGTGAAATTACTTTGTCATTTCTGATGAAGACCTGTCGATCCACTGGGATTTTCCCCCACACCCATCTCTAGGGTTTACAGAGATTGAATCAAAAAATGAAAACAAACCAACCAGCAAGTGGTGGTTCTTTGGGCAAAAATGCCATGCGGCATTTTGATGGCAGAAGTGCGAGAAAAGAATAGCCAGACTGGCTCGTGCTGATAGACAGCAGTAACTCAACCACTTGTTACTACCAGGGTACGCAGAAAAGCATCTCTGAATACACATTTCAAACTGTGTAGCAGATGGACTGCAACAGCACAAGAACTCACTGGATGCCACTCTGGTCAGCTAAGAAGAGGAAGCGGCTGCAGTGGGCTCGCCTCACCAAACTTAAACAATGGCAGTTGAAAAAATGTTGCATGGTCAGATGAGTCCTGATTTCTGCTGCAGCATTGAGATGGTTGGTTCTGAATTTGCTGTAAACATGAAAACATGGATCCGTCCTACTTTGTATCAGCAATTCCGGCTGGTGGTGTAATAGTTTTGAGGATATTTTCTTGGCACCCCTTGGGCCCCTTAGTACCAATTCAGCATCGTTTAAACGCCATAGAGTATTGTTGCTGACCATGTCTGTCCCTTTATGACCACAGTGTACCCAGCTTCTAATGGCTCCTTCCAGCAGGATAACACGCCATGTCTCAAAGCTCATGTCATCTAAGACTGGTTTTTTGAACATGACAATGAGTTCACTGCACTCATTCATAGTCACAAGATCTCAATCCAGTTGAACACCTATGGAATGTGCTTAAATGGGAGATTTGCATCATGAAGGTACAGCTGACAAATCTGCAGCAACCACTATCATGTCAACATGGAACATTAATTGCTGTTGTCACTGGCTCCCAAAGGGATACTAAACAAATGCTTAGAGTTTTGTTATTGCAAAAGGTGCTCCTACTTAAAAAGGACCTAATAAATCTGACATGTCTTTGAACACCTTTTCGAGCTATAATTTTGGTTTCAGTTTAGTCGACCCTTCTGATGACTTTCCCCGTCATGGTTTTGATGTATTGCGGGTTGGCACCAGAAATTAAATGGGAAGTATTTGAGAGTTTTGTGAAAGTTGCCCTTGAGACAAGAGAGCCAGCAGATGACTCACAAAATGTTTAGCAACTCAAGAATGGATGAAACTGATGGTGTAGGACCAAGGGGAACAATATGATCGCGAGGACCTTCACCCCTAACCCAACTAGTTTCTAATGTAATTTTTTAAACACATTTTTGCTCTAAAACCAGTTCATCTAGCAATGTTACTAGCGTCGGGGTCATTTGGAATGCATTCATCAATTTCAATCCAAATCAGGAAATGGAACTGGAGTAGGGATTGGAAAACAAACTGCGGGGAACAGAAATGGAATTGAATTTGAATTTCCTGATTTGGATTGGAACTGATGAACACATTCAGGAATCACCCTAATCCTTTTATTCATATATATATATACATGGAGCCCGACCGATACAGATATTTGTTGGTTTTAAAATCCGATGTATATTAACAGACTTCCCTAACATTAATTTTTTGTAGTTATTTATGAGCTTTAACTAACATAATATGATAATGCATTTTAAAAAGAAACTTGTTTCTTTTACTTGTCACAATGGAACAGAGGGACATCAAAATATATTAAAGTCCTGATAAATAAAATGGCCCGGTAGTTGTCATCACTAACCAGCATAACCAGACAAACTGTGGATCCAATTTCTTGTTACTACGCTGCCATTGTTTCCACGCACAACAATCTGCGGTATGGTACATTTTACACATTTATACTGCTTATACCGCCCACCCCTACTTCTGATCCTCCTGTGTCACATTCTCATTCTTACCTCTTGTTGAAGCTGTCCGCTCATCCTCCCCTCCTGCCTTCTATCCGCACTCGCGACATCACCGCTCAATGTGCTGCGTGTGCGGGAAACAGGAAGTAGCCTACCGCGATGTACTGATGCCGCATGTTGGCAGCGCGATAGATGGCTTCCATCGTTTGGGCGAGATTTATCGATCATGACATGATTAAAGGGTGTTTCGTTCGTATTTATTTTTGAAATATTCATTTACCGGCCATTATAAATGCCGATATCGATAGTTTGGAAAATGCTTAATATCAGCTGATAATATCGGCCTGCTGATAATTCGGTCGGGATGTAATATACACACATACACACACCTAGTTAAGCCTGTGCCACACGGCAAACAAGGCCTTTCCTTGTGTGACTGACATTATGCCTGATGTTGGTTGTTGTATCTTGCTACCATTGTGTACCGAGTAGCTTGATTTATATGAAATGTGGGGGTGTTATACCTTAAGCTTTAGTGGCTAGTTTGGATTGAGTTGGATTGACACCCCATCCTGAGCCCTTAGCCTTCAAGATGGATCTCTACAACCCTGCATAGATCATGGCTTGATCGATAGTTCGGGTTTAAAGTCAGTTCCCTAGTAACCTTTCTAAGGGCTGCTCCACGCTTCAGAGGTGTTTCTACATGGGCCAGCAGATGGAGCCAGAGCTGTTTCTTGTGAGTGAGTCTTAAAGAAATGGGTCAAATATTAATTTGTATTTCAATGAAGATGAATTGTTTGTATCCAGACTAGTTGTTGATGTGTACATTTCATTGTTATCACAACTGGCAGTTTACAAGGTGTGCTGTTGCTTTGTTTTGGTTTTCCTTAGACTAGTGTGCATTTTGTGGGCAAGTCCTGTAAGACGGCTGTGAGACCGGTTGATGTACTCTTACATGTTCCCTGATTATGACATGATTCGGCTGACGATGAACATCCCATGTCTGGTGCGCAGCCACTGTATGGAATGCAAAGACCAGTAAGCCACATCCGGGAATGGTTCTCACTGCACTGCATCCTGCTTGCCACTTGTGGCAGCAGAGAGCTTAATTCATATTTTATGTTCTCTGACCGTTTGAAAGTTTCACAGCACACCATTGACCCAGAGTAGGCAAGTAGTACGACACAGCCCACAACAAGAGATGACTTTGTACACCTTAAACCAGGATTTTTCAACTTACACCAAATGCCTCTGCAGATCCTATTTATGGAACGCCAGATTATCAGAATCAGTTTTACTGGTCAAGAAAGGTGACGGTTGCAAGGAATTTGACTTGACGTTTCACTGCAATACCAACAAGACACTGAACATTAAAGTAGGCATAAAAAATACAGCTATAGGGTAATAAATACCCTGCCACAATACTGAAAACAGTAAATGTATGTGTTCTAGATCGGCAATTCTCAACCCATAGGTCACAATCCAAATTCTGAAAAGGTCACGAGGCAGAGTTGCAAATTTAAGCATTTTAAAACCAGTAAGTTCCCATGCCGATCCACGATAAGATTTCCCAGCCCCCATTTTAGAATTAGAAAAAGGTCTTGGTTCTGCAAGTCCTTGGCACACAACTAGTGGACACTTGTCCAATCCAAGCAGCCAAACCACAGATGCTTAATTTAAAATTAACTGGCACATCTGGATTTGTGCTATAGGCATCAATTGGTGTAAACTGCAGAGTGCATTGCACGCTTGATCATAGCGTCAATTTAGACCTATAGTTGATATAGGGTCACTGAGCTGGCATGGTAAAAACTGGGCTGCAGTGCAAAACGTTACTACTAAGCTATTTCATATATATAACATTCAGGTCCACATATGGTTGGCTGCTCTGAGTTCTTGTCTCTTTTCCCTGGTTCAGATAAGGATGAAAATCCCTGCTGTAAAGTAGCATGCACCCTTTGGTGTGGGCAGTGATTTCTATACAGTGCTGAGTCCATGTCCCTAGATGTAGGATGTCTTTTTATGGACCATTGAGTTATCCATGCGTTTCTCAATCCAGTCCTTGGGGATCCACGGCTAGTCCATGTTTTTGCTCCCTCTCAGCTGTAGGCAAGGGACCACTGTTTCATCCTCGCCTTTAGTCATTTAGCGGCTGTGATCCGCAGTTTTAAGATGCTTCCTAGGGGGAAATTTTGTTTGCATAAAGGAACATAAAGTTCAAAGGCACAAATGCAGCTCGAGACAAAGAACTGTTGTAGCAGGCAGCACTCAAGGCAGTGCCGGAAGTAGAATTTGACAGAAATAATTACTGTGAAGTGCATGTGAGTGTATGACTGTGGTAAAAGCTATAGACCCTGCGAGGAGCAGAGTTGGCATCAGAGCCTTTCAAAGTGTCTGTGGACAAAGTACGATAAAGTGTTTTGGTGTGCTTTTTTCCCCACTTCCAAATACTTGAGTATTGAATGTGACCCAGCCCCTTCTGCTGGCCGTTTACAGTATTGCAACAGGTTGTGTGTGTGTGTGTGTGTGTGTGTGTGTGTGTGTGTGTGTGTGTGTGTGTGTGTGCGTGCAACATCTTTTTGCACATAAGCTGTCGTCTCTTGTTTTTATGCTACAGCCACGCTTTAGGCTTAGTACCCTTACTGCCATGCAGGGTCCTATCTTTGACACCAGGGGGCGCTTTTGTATTGTGGCGCACTCCTGCCCTCTCAGGCCATTTCCCTCGATTCCCACTTTGATAGACACAGCAGGGTCTGTTCTCCCTGCGTGATCAAGCATGCAGGGCAGAGGGGCTGCAAAGAGGGACACGGAGGTAAGGCAGCGGGAGGGGGGCAATGCTGCAGCGGAACTGCATCGCTGCGGCACGTCGGATCTGCGTGAGCGGCGAATTAGCCACGTTAACGCAGACCTCCAGCCCAAGGGGCTCAGGAGAGGACGGCCCTCCTGTGTGACGGTGTGTGACGGCCACTGAGTGTTGCTGGCTCGGGATACTTGGTTTGGAGGGGAGGTAAAGACAGCCCCCCCCACCCCACACACACCCTCAGCTGATCCACCACACAGGAGGGGGCTGAGCCCAGAGAGGGACTGGGATGCTCGTGCAGCACATTTTGTTCTGCTATTTTTTTTTTTAGCTGTTGATGAGCAGCAAATGGTGAGTGTTTGCAGCTACTCCTCCCAGATGATGCTTTTCTGGGGCTCCCAGCAGTCGCAGTCCAGCATGGGTGTGGGGTCTCCAACTCATAGCTGCATCCCCCTCCCCATCGGCATGGACATACAGACATGCAGGTTTGATTCGTAAGGGCTTTTCCGTTGGCTCTCGTTAGGCAGTAATTAATCACCCTCTTAAACCCAAACCAGCAAAGCTTGAAAAAAGAAATGAAAACTGCTAAAAAAATAACATTTGATGTTGTGTTAATTTTTAAAAGATTATCCCTTGTGCCCGCAAGTGTACGCATGGAGGGCACTGGTGCTGTGTGTGTGTGTGTGTGTGTGTGTGTGTCTCACCCTCTCCTGCCAGCTTGGTTCTGATCGAAGCATCTTGCATGGGCTGTTTTTTTTTTTTTTTTTTTTTAATCCCTCTTCAGTTTTCTGCCCTCTCTGTCTATTAATACAGCACTCAATGTTCATAATTACTCCTGGTGTAATCAGATTTCCTCTGCATTATTAAAAGGCGTGCTCTCTGTGTGGCCAGGACCCTTATGTATGAGGTGGGTGGGGGTAGAAAGGTGGCGGACCTGCTGACCTCCTCCGTCCCTGTTTGCCTGGAGTTCTGCTCTGTGACCTGGTCTGGGTACGTACTGGGACACACGGTACCTGGGTCTAGAAGAAGGGCTTTTTGGTCAGTCTCTGAGTGCTTTTTGAAGTTTCGGTCCAGGGTCCTGAATTGTTATGGTCCCAAACACTTCAATGCAGGTTCCTCTGTTCCCACGTCGGGGAAAGGCAGCGGCGCTATGGGGGACTAAGGCTCGGTCCGGCCCCGCCTGCACGTGTGCCCGGGCTGAATGGTGGCTGGTAGAATGGGCCCCTTGTTGGCCCTGACAAATGCCCCCTTGTTGCACCACGGTGACACTGACAGAGGGGTACAGGCGAGCTTTCAGGAGCTTGGACCCAGAGAGTGACTCTGCGTGTGTGTGTGTGCGTGGCTTGGCCTGTCCCTTAGCTGTGGTATAACTTGGCTGTCAGACAGACACACACACACACACACGCACTCCATGTACTTATTCTGTGGGTTGCACTCGCTGCCTCTCATGGTGTAATCGCTTCTCTTGGGATAGAAGTGCCTGCAAATGGGGAACGTCTCCCTGGCCGAGCTGTCGCTGTGTTCCCCATCGCCGGAAGGAGCCAGCTTGCAGGGTTTATCCACTACCAAGGATATTGAATTTTTCATATTATTATGCAGTATTTTTGTTCTTAATGCTCTGTGTTGAACTGTGCGGAACAGGAGTGATAACATCTCAGTTAATCAGGTACTTAGCGTTAGCTGCAGAGGGTACGAGAGGGGAGGGGGGGCGATTCATTACGCTAATCTGCTAACAGCCTGCTGAGGTGTAGTGATGGGGGGGCACCCCCTCCCAGCTCAATCTCCTGCACCCCCCGGCTCAGTCTCCTGCACTGTCCAATAGCTGGCTCTTGACAGATGCCCTCCCCCTCTTCAGAATTTAATCTGTCCCAAAATGGCTGACAGCTCCAGACGGAGGAGTAGGCGGCCCAGTGCCCGGAGAAATCCATTTCCCGGCAGCAGGGGTGATTTATGAGCCGCCAGTCAGCGCGGCCCAGCCTGTCAGGCTCTCCTGTGCCGCCGGGCTGTTGAGCCACGCGGCCATTTTGACGTCGCTGAAATCAGTAGCGTTTTTTTCCCCCTGTGCTTGAAAGGTTGGCCGGTCTCGGGTGAGTGGGATTAATGTCGGCGCCCTTGACACGCGGCAGGAGGGGGGTGGAGGCCCATGTGTTTTGGGCCTAAGGGTGGTGTTTAGATGTGGGTGTAGCCATTGCTGGATCGCCATGATCACGACCTGATTGCTAAGGGGGTGTAGGAATGGAGCTAAGCTGCAGCGTGATGCGAGTCCTTCTCGTCCTCCGCACAGGGCCCCGGTGGGCATCATGGAACCTGGGCGTCTTCATCTGCATCCGCTGTGCTGGAATCCACCGCAACCTGGGGGTCCATATATCCCGAGTCAAGTCTGTCAACCTGGACCAGTGGACGCCAGAGCAGATCCAGGTACCGAGGGCCCCTGCCCACACTGGTCCAGCTATAAAGCAGAACTGATGTCATGTGACCGTTTTAAGGGGCAGCTTCTTCTTTAGAATCTGATGCTAACTTCCGGCCATGTTCTGGCAGTCGCTTGGTGGATCAGTTCATCTTCACAAGGCTCTCTGTGGAGGTTTGCATGCTCTTCCCATGCTTCCAGTTGGTTTCCTCTGCAGTTGGGGGAGTTTGTGTGTGTCCCCTACACTCTACAGCATGCTAATCTAGACTCTCCTCTGCATCCTGGGACAGACGCCAGAGTCTCTGTGTATAGTTGCATTTTGCATTTACATTTTATTTATTTAGTAAACAGTCTTATCGAAAACATGCAGGGTCAGGCCGTCCCTGGAGGGATTTGGGGGGGGGGGGTGGCATGAGGGGGCGTTAAGTGCCTTGCTCAAAGGTCCGAGAGTGAAATCACTCTACCGAGTCTGGGATTTGAACACGCGACCTTCCGATCGTAGGTACGGCATCCTAACCCCTCTGTTTGATGTCCTTCTGCTGGCTTCTTGTCCCCTTGCAGAGCATACAGGACATGGGTAACACCAAGGCCCGGCTGCTGTACGAGGGCCACCTCCCAGAGGCCTTCAGACGCCCCCAGACCGACCAGTATCCTTGCTTTATCTGTTCCCTCGTGCCGTGAAAGTGCCCCCGACCCCCCCCCCCCAGCCCCTTGCCTTTGTCACACTGCGGAGCCTCGTGGCGGCTGAGTGATTCCATATTCTCCCCTCCACCGCCTCTGCTGGCCATAATTGAATTCCTTCCACGCGACCGTCGCCTTATCTGTGGCCATGTGCTCCAGGCACTCGCATGCAAATAGGCCCTTTGTGGGGCTTGGCGCTCCGCAATATTCCTTAAGCATCAAAATATATTGATCTTGACGGGCTCGGCTGGGTGTCCTCATCCCATGGTGGAGGTTTTCTTTTGCTGGTCTTGCCCCCTCCTCCTAGTCCAGGAGATGCAAAGATGCTGAATTCAAGTAGGACCAGTGGACCTGATAGAGGGTGTCCGTGCCTTTATATATGTGTGTTTGTGTACACGCTTGCCCCCCCCCCGTCCCACTCCCTCGGAGCGCTTTCTGCCCCCGCAGCCCGAGGCTCTGCTCTTGCTCCCCTTTGGCCAGCAGCTCTGGGCTCAGAAGCTTCCAGGCTCTGCCTCATTGCCCCCCTCTCACCCCACTGAGATGATGCATATTTCATCACTTAACATTGTGCTGTAATCAAAGTTTCATGAAGGTGCCTATCCTTTAAGGTGGGGGGCGATTCCCTATTCACAGAGCCCGTAGGACAGGGGCGCCGGCAGCCTGCTTACCTGCGATCCCAGGCTCTGGGTTCGAAGGCGTCGTCTCTGGACCCTGTAATGTAGATTAACAGCTCTGTGACGCTATCGCCTTAACCCCAAGCACAGAGCCGTCGAGTTCTTCATCAGGGACAAGTACGAGAGGAAGAAATACTATGACAAAAATGCCCCTAACACCAGCACGGTGAGTGTCCACCAGGGGGAGCGTGTCTGTATGCAACAGGGCCCCGGTAACCCCCCGGAACGGTGGTCCTGTCCTGTTTTGGGGTGGGTTGTGCGGTCCCGCTTTCGGAACTGCCTGGGTGGTGGGTTGCGTAAGCAGGGCTGTTGGTGGGCTCCGTGGGAGCGCGTCTCCCTGAGCATGTGACTCCCATCACATGACCTCTGACCTCAGCGCTGTCCTAGCTGTGATATTGCCGCCTTGCTGGGTAACTTTTCCTGTCCTCTGGCGCTGATTCTGTACCTCTGCCCCGGAGCAGGGGACGTCACGGCTGCCTGGCCTGGGGTTTATGCCAGGCACAGGTGTGGGGTGGGGTGGGGGGGTTGGCACTGTCAGGTAAACATTTCATTCTAAATCAGTAGGAAAGAGATTTTAAAAACAAATTGATCAGACTTTCCAAAAATGCACTACTACTTCATACACACAACCCCCCCCATCCTCATTCCTGGATTAGATAATCGAGGGCTTTATAATTAGCAAAGTTACTGACAAGTAAAATTAGGCGTGTAGGTGGTGGAACAGAACAAGTGATGTTTTTTGTGAAAAATGTCTTTTTAAGAACTCTGTGCTGTTATCTCACGGCTGCATGAAGGCCTCCACACTGAGCGTGCTCAGACTGCACTACACGCTACTGGGGGAAGAACGCCATTCCTGCTGAGGCCTGCGGATGGCGCTCTCCGCCCCCCCCCCCCCCCATGCATATCCCTGTAAATGGGGCACTGTTTGACGGGCAGATTTGCCCCGCCCCTCTTCAGGGATGCCGCTTGTTTGTTTACGTTGCTCCCAGAATGACGCAAGGCCTCGTTTCAGGAGGAAAGGTTTCCCCTGATGCCCCAGAGTCACAAAGACATCAAAAAGTAGCCAATCCCCA
>JABFDZ020000066.1:8606703-8619547 GCA_019775955.2 Pollimyrus isidori | reverse complement strand
TTTGATAAAGGGACTTAAACAGCTGTAATATATGGAACAAATTGCAAGTTGCTTGATGTGCATGCCATATATATATATATATATACTACTACTACTGCTAATAATAATAATAATAATAATATACCATCTATTTTTAATGAGTATTTAGCAAACGACAGATTAAACAGAGTAAATGTAGAAGTACCAATGTTTTTGCTAGATGGAAGGGTGGACTTGGACAGCAGACAAATACATTACAAACCTCTTTTCCTCTAGGTGGCATAATGATAGCAGGCGATTTTCCCTCAAAAAACCAAAATGATCATTGTTAAACTTTGGCCGAATATCATCACTGTGACTGCTATCCCGTCTTCAGTCCTTGTTCCTGTCCTTCCTTATTTAGGAAATTATGAGTAGGGGTGTCGTAGGGGCCTGGATACCCTGGCAGATTCAGGGGCCCCAGCGCTCTACAGGGGCCCCAGCACTCTACAGGGGCCCCAGCACTCTAGAGGGGCACCTGAATACATAAAATTTGGCATCTGGAAATCAATATATGTACAGTGAATGTGTAACATACAGCTTAAGCATCACATTTCACCAGCATTTATACTTAAATGTGGAAATCAATGTGAAGTATTTGAAGCAAACTATAGACAAGACTTACATGACTGGTCACTTATGAACGCGACAGACTTGTACCACTGCATCTGGGTAGTCTTCCTCTCTGTACTTTCTGTCTGCACCTTCTGCTGCCATTTACCATGGTGTGGCTTTTGGGCTGAGCCTCTCTGCCTGTGATTGAACGGCTGCAGGTTTGAGCCCGGCCTCAGCAGAGTAGCTGTATGTCCTTGGGCCCTTGATCGAGGCCCTTACCCCCCAGCTTTATGGGTGTGGCCGCCCTTGGCTGCCAAGCCTGCTCTCAGTGATACATGTGACTGTGTGTCACAGCAAGTTGACGCAGGTGAAAACAGAAATTCCTCATGGGGAACAATAAATTACATGTCAGTCTTATTACGATGCATATTTCACAATAATTTATGTATTATTTATTGTATTTGTATATTTTTATTTGCAGCTGATTAGATGCTAAGAGTATTTCATTGGCTCAGGACAAACTCAGCACATTAAGAGTTTTACTGATTTTATTTAGCAGTTAATTAGTAATTAGTAATCAACTCTCGGTTACAGGTATACATTTATGGCGTTACTTTTTATGATTAAAGTATCAGTTTGCGAAAGAACACAATGTAATCTTAATCATGTGATAGAGTAGATAATTTTCTCAAGTTGCTGCCGGGAACACTTTCCTCACCCTAAGTATGACGTAACCCCTGGTCGAAACCAAATTGGACGCGTAAAAGTCATATGACCGCCCGGACTAATGACGATTGGCTGTCTAACTCATCACCACCCCTGGAAAACATAGAAGAGATTGCGGGTGGTCTTAGTTTTGTTATGACTGTATATATTATAGTGGGGAGTTTTGATTTGCTTTGCACACGGTTTTATTCCCCTGAGATTATTGAATGGCTCACGGTGCAGGATGACCACTTAAATTTATAGTAGCATCTTATCGCTTGTTAAGTGATAACCGTATATTCGTCGGCGAAGTATTTGGCTTAATTACCGTCCAAACATCCACTCATAGCACTCTTTCTTATACACAGCAGTTGTTGGCGTGAGAGGTGGCTTTGTGACAAATAGTACACAGTACATAACCACATTAAACGAATTTAGGTAGGCCTATAGCGCTACACTTAACATACACTTAAAGTTCCTAAAATACTTCAAACACCTTTTTAATGATTGTATTTTGTGTTGTAACATATTAATGTATGCAATACTAAATAATGGATGCATTTTTTACATATAGCTTTATTGTAACTAATTGTATAGGTCTGCCTTCATAAATGAGAAGAACGCTTGAACTTTAAAAAAGTCCAACGGAAATATTTTGTAGGCCAATGATAAATAAATATTCATAGTACATAGTGTGGGGCTATAAATCAACTAAAATACACATTTTTCAACAAAATTTATGCTCACTACATTGTCGTAGTTAAAGCTTTTATTTGGTTCTTATAGCATTTGGTGGTGTGCCAGCGATACATAGAATTGGCCCTCGTCCTGGATTTGATATGACCAGCAATCGATGCAACCTCGTTTATAGATAAAAACGTCTAAGGCAGGGGCTAGGAATTCAGAAGAATGCGAGGTGTGGCGTCATTTAGCTTCAGACTTCTTTGTTTTGTTACAGAAAGTAACCTCACTTTCTGTGTCGCAGAAAAACAATTTTCCATACCTACAAAAAATTCAAGTGGTGTAAGTTCTCAAAAACAAATACCAAAATAGTATTTTTAAAATGGAGTTTAAAAAAATCCTAAAATCACCATTTATTTAATTACATTCACTTAAACGTTATCCTTAATTATGACAAAAAGACTCTGCAGTTAACCTATATAGCAAATGCACGTGCTCACTAATATAGGTTAAACGTAAAGGCAAAATAACGGCGGCCATCCCTTTCGCTCTTCAAGAGGGCTAACTATATACGTAACTAAAAAAACGGTCTTATGATAATCGGTAGGGAAATTTGCGTTTTTGGGGTTTTTTGCGGTCTTGAATTGCACGGCGACGTTGACGCTATGCTTTTTGCACCGATCCTGCGCCCCTTTTACGCTGAAGGGGGTGTGTTCAAGGCGTTTCGATCGAGCCATCATCTGGAAAATCCCTTCATCCCGCCTTTAAAAATTATCCGTCCACAGTCCAGGACCGCGGGTTCCGCTGCAAGGCCACGGCAGCTGGGGGTGACCATGGACTGTCCGGGAGTTTTAAATATGTAGTCAGGACGCACCAGGCACTGAATGAGCGGTCTCTGAAATCGGTGCGGGCTTAAATGGGAAATCTGTTGGCCAGCTGGAGGTATAAGGAGCCGAGCACAGTGGAGGAATGTGACTCGACCTGGGATACGGACTCCGATGGCGAGGATCAGGGAGAGGACCGCGGCGACAGCCCGATCTCTTCCCGGCAATGTGAGCAGGCAGACGCGGCACAGCAGGTATTTAACGCGGCGATCCAGCTCCAGCCGAACAAAGGATGTCAGCGGGGCGACAATGGTGGCTTTTTTGGCGTTACGAGTGCAGCTGTCAACGAAGTCGCATGGCGAGATCTCGGCATACATGCTGCTAAATGAAATATTATTGTTGTCTACTTGGAAATAGGAAATTATTTCCCCCGTTGACCGACGTTAACACGCGGTCCCAGCTCATGATGTTGCGCTTTAAAGAGGATCGGTGGACACGTTGTTGCTTTAGCTGCTATGATACGCTGCAAAGCGTGGCTACGGATGCTTAATGGTCTAGTTTTCTTTTCGTAGATAAAACCAGGTATTTGAACAATTTAAGTCGTCAGTAATACTACTGCTTTTGATAGACTACTGTCTAGTCCACTTTTACTAGCATAGAAGTCTACCCCATAGCAATTTGGCTATAATCAGTTAGGCTGAGTTAATTAAATGTCATTGGTTTAAATTGACGTTCAATTTCAAGTAATTCCTGCGTTTACCGTGATCACTAACGTATACTAAATATCAAAAATTGAGTTCGTCGATTGAAGGATTACTATACTGTAGTTTGATTCATGTATTTTTTACAGACATAAAAAAATATAATTTTTTTGTGCTACTTTACATTTTCCCCACGGGGGAGTGGGTGGGGCTTTGTGGGATTATAAGAATTATATGAGTATAGCTTGTAAAGTTTATCGAGGGAGACTTATGAGTCAGTGTCGTTGAATTGTAGTGTTTATATCTTTGGACGGAATCCATTATTTTTAATGACTTGCAAAGGGGAACTGTTTGTTTTTACTTTGTTCAACCATCTGTAGAGATGCACGTGGTATAGAAGCAATCCAGGTAAAGAACTTTCTGAAATAGTCTAACTGCAGCGGCTCCGCTGGGAAAACTCGCCTACAGTCCTGCTTAGTGTTACACATGCTTATCTGAGCGCGCGCTTGCACAATGCTCGGCACCGTTATTATCGGGCTCCGCTAATTCCAACCCACTCCGTGTCCCTCAGCACGCAGACCCACACGACCCCGCCGCTAAGGTGAAGAGGAGCTTCTATGCAGCCAAGGACCTATACAAGTACCGTCACAGCTACCCGGTAAGCCACTCCTGCCACGCGGTTCCCTTTCTTTTACGACAGGGGAACGTTACACTTCCCTTTAGGCTGGTTATTCCCTCTGGATATGACCAGTTCTGCGGTGGCTTCTGTCAAGAGCTACACATGATTGTGTGCTTAGTTAAAACGGGAGTCAGGGACGGGTGATCTCGAGATCGCTGCCGTGATGATCGCGCACAGAGCCGCCTCGGAGGAGATGTCATCTGGGCCCTGTCTTACACGGGGATTTCTCAGGCTGATGCAGGTTTGTTTGTCTCGAACGAATTTTCACGCTGGGAGCGAAGCGTTAATTAGCACAGTTAACTGAAAATCAAAAATGCCCCAATCAAAGTGCAACTTTCACTATGGAAGAAAAATTGCAAACTGTTAAAGTAACCATAAATAATGCTGAAAATAAGTAATCGCGGCTGCGAATCAGTGAAGTTTTCTCACCTATATCGTGCGGCTACGGGTCAGCATCAGGACACATAACGAACTCCTAAAATAATCAAGAATAGAAAATTTACAAAGGAAAAAAATGAAATTCTTACACATTTTGCACAGAAACACATTTCTGCTTTAATAATCAAATAGTAAATTCAGAGGTATCTAACAGTATTCATTAGCATGCTGGACATTTTACATTTTGTTCATTTATCTAATGCTTTAATCCAAAGGACTTGCAATAGAGGGAAGGGGTTACAATTTTTACATAGGTCCATGATTGGATGGTAGTCTACTGAAGATGGAACTGTTGTTTGTCAACTACATTGGCATATACAAAGTTTGTCTAGCCAGTGATAAGACCCAATTTTAGCATTAAACAATGCTCTCAGCTACATGGCTGAAGCAGCAAATGGATTTCTTTACTTAGTTAATAACATCATACACTATCTGCTAAAAGGCTAATATTAGCTAGCTTATGCTAGGTGCTAATGCTAGCCACATGGTTAGCGCAGCTATGCTGTTGATGAGTGAGCTGTACTGACTCACCCTTTGGCCACACAGGCAGCTCTAGGGCCATTGTCTTTGCTGTAGGCGGGTTCAGTTTCTGTGGACGTTATGAGCCTTGGGCTCCCCCATCTTTCCCCAGAGCTACAAGGAGCCGCGGCAGCCGAGTGACTTCCGCAACCTGAGGTTCTATCTGAACAAGATCCCCCTGGTTCCCGATGGTAAGTTCCCCAGGCAGACAGCAGGGGGCATAGCGCCCACGCGGTGGATAGCGCGGAACGATGTGGTTGCCGATTATTTGCTCAGAATGTGATTCGGTCGATATCATGGGTGGAGTTTTGGGTGGTGGGGGGGTGGTGGTAATGACCCGCCTAGTCACCTGAAATGCTTTGGGTCTATACTGTCAAAATTGACCCCTCCTTCATTACGTAGATCACGTTTTCCGTTTAGCTAACAAAGTGTTGCTGCTGTGAGGTTATTAATTGTGTTTTGTGTTGCACCTTTGCACGAACGGTTTGTTGGTACGCTATACGTGTGTTTACACACAGGGTAAGCAAGATGGGTTTTTTAATTTTTTCTTTGCCCTCCAAAGTGCAAACATCAGACTCTGCCTGTGGTCAATATGTTTGCTGTGGAAGTGTAACTTGCACCCCTTGTTGACACTACTTATGGATGCGGTGTGGTCAGGGGAGCGACCGCTCCTCCTGTCAGGGAGGAGTCTATAAGAAAGAACAGACCGCCTGATTGGGGACCACATGGTTCTCACTGCCCTGCATTGCACATGCCGCTAACCAATCACGAACCTCCTTACATAGATGCACACATATGCATATATAAACACTAACAGACTGAGACACCATAAACGCCACACACACACGCACACACAAAGTAATTAGCTTGAAATTGGCCTCAGGGCCCCTACAGGTGGGCCACTGGGGGTCAATGCAATGCTTGAGGAGACACAGTTTCAGTTCAGCGGCAGGAGGGGGGGGGGGTCAATAATCTGTTTGGAGAAGGCCTTAGGAGTATTAGAAAATTCACTCTTCAAACATTTGTTCCGGAAAGAATCCATTTGTGGAGCATTTCGAAAGGAGTGCTAGGGTTAGTATCTAGCTATGGGGGGTGGGGGCACACACACATAGACACACACGCGCACGCACAGACACACACACATACACCAGTGACTCACACAGCGCCGTAGCTGTTACAGAGTATCTGCTTGTCCCCTTCTTCCCTAAATTCGTCCTCCAGACATTCATTTCGAGAGCGGCCTGGAAAGGGTCGTCTCGCTGCCCGGGGGCCCGTTCGACCGCGGCGGGGCGGCAGCACCTCTGCCTGCCTCCTTTCCCGTCGACCTGCGCGGCCCCGAGAGCGTCTCCCGTCTGTCGGACAGGTGGGGGCTGCGGGGGCCTCGCTGGTGCCGGTTCCCGCCTCGGCCCCAGCCAGAGCGACCCCTCTGCCGTGAAGGACGCGCGGCTCCCGCAGAGTCGGGGCCGGCTGCAGCTCCCGTTTAACACTCCTGTGTCTCCATGCAGGTATTTACGTCGAGGAAATCCTCACGCAGTGGAGAGGCGACTACGACAAGCTGGAGCACAACCACACGTACATACAGTGGTGAGCCTCCTTCCCAGGCTAAATACGACCTGAGCCTGAGATCCAGTAGATGATATCTCCTCCTGCCCCCCCCCACCACCAAACACTGGCAAGACGTCTCCCCCCATAAAACAGAAGACAGACCACGAGTCGTCCATGAGATGGGCACGTGACACAGAGCTTAAAAAAAGACACTTGTCACGGGGCTGGGGAACATTAGCATAATCCCAATTAGCAACTGTAAAAGCGCAGATAGCTAAAAACTGCGAGGTAGAGCGGCGCCTTCCACGGCACGGTCTGCCGGGGGGGGGGGGGGGGTCTGAGCGCTGGAAGAGATGGCGCCAAGGGTATGGGGGTGAGCAGCAAGGTCGGCGTTTTCGTGGAGCGGGGAAGGGGCCGCCAAGGAGCAAGGAGCGCGGGAGAGCGGGAGGTGCCCACTGAAGCGTCTCCGTCTGCTGTGTCGCAGGCTGTTCCCGTTGCGAGAGCAAGGGCTGAATTTCTACGCTCAAGAGCTGACTCAGGATGAGATTAAGGTACGAGGACTCCGCCGGCATTGGCCGTGCTGTTGGCGCCGGCTTGTCTCCCGTTCTCCTAAAGAGCTGGTTGGACTTAACCCTGATAGAGAGGGGTGGGCGGGGCTTCAGTCGTGTGCATGTGACCGCTGTGAGCCTATCGCTGCTGCCCGGCAGGAATTCCAGAACTCCCGGGAGGCCCGCCGCCACTTCCTGCAGGCCTACGCCCTCATGCTGGACTTCTTTGGCATCAAGCTGCTGGACAAGAATGGCAGCGTGACCCGTGCCCCCAACTGGCAGGAGCGCTTCCAGCACCTCAACGAGTGAGTGCCAGCGTGCATCCTGAGCCACAGGGGGGTGCAGCCCAGCCCTAGGGTCCTGCCTGAGGCAGAGACAGGCCTCACCAGGGTGTCTCATCAGATCAGGCCCCCCAGGATCACCCCAGCCCCGAACAGGATGCTGAGTGATTATAGAATACACTGGGGTCTGGCTACATAACACTGTACTTATGAAATGAGGATTTTTTCCCTTATCTGCAATTAATTTGTCTTTCTTAGGTGAGGGACGAACATTCTGCAAAATACAGTATTCGTGTAATACTACAAATATCCATTTAATATGCTCATGATTGTTTAGTTGACTTAAGTGTGACTTAACTAATAGAACAAATACAGAACAAATACTAGGTAATATTCCTGCATTGGTTTGTTAGTCTTTGATGGAATTCTACCCTTTAGGTCAACATGTGTGTGGAATAACATGTTTAGTGAAACCATCTATCGACACCGAAGACTAATCAGGGCGTATTTTTCCGAATCCCTAAACCTTCCGACTCTTAAGCTTTTGCTAGTATAACCTCATACCTCGAGCTGTTTCCTGCAGTCGGCCACTAAAGCTCAATTTATGACCCAGAATGTGTATCCTGTGACACGGGGTGAATATGTTGGGAGTAGGGAATGATCAGAGAATTCCACATCATCCTGCTGCGCTGAGGAACTCTTCACCTGCTGCCCTCACAGGTCCCAGCACAACTATCTCCGCATAACGCGCATCTTGAAGAGCCTGGGCGAGCTCGGGTTCGAGGCCTTCAAAGCACCTCTCGTGCGCCTCCTGCTGGAGGAGGCGCTGGTGGGCGAGACGCTGCCGAACATGCGCCACAGCGCACTGGAGTACTTCGTCTACACGCTGCGAGACCGCTCCCAGCGCCGGGGCCTCCTGCGCTTCGCCCAGCGACACTACCTGCCCCCGGAGGATTTCGTCTGGGGCCCCCTGCAGAGGAGGAGGGCGGGCGGGGCCAGGGCGAGGTCAATCAAGGAGGCACACCCAAAGAGCCCCGCCTCCTCTCCACCCTCTGAGAGGGGCGGAGTCGCGGGAGGTGTAGCCAAGGAGGAGGTGGGCTGGGCCGCAGCAGACAAGCACAGAGGAGAGGAGCATCCGGGAAGGGCGGTGAACTTCCAACAGGGCGGCGCCGGCAGGCCGCCTAAAGATTTGTGGGGGGAGGCGGGGCGCGCAGGGGACAGGCTTGAGTATGGGGACTTCCTCCCCGTGTAGGAACCAGGTGTGAGGGAGCTCTGGTTGCCGGAACTATGGCGGAACATTCTGGAATGCCTACTGATCCATGCCTCCCCCAGATGTGCAATGTAGCCTTCCAGTGCTAAACGTGTACACTGGGGAACAGCTCTACTCGTTACTCTGTGGTAGCTATTTTACTTAGTTAATCTCTTGCCATTGTTCTTCCTTAAGCACACATGTAGGTATATAGAAATTATATGGGCTACCTGATTTCCCCAGAATTTCATCACCCACCCCCCCACCGTGAAATATTACATCTATCTCGTCTTCCTTCATGAGGATTTCTTCGCCAGAAGTCTGAGTTAACGATGCTGCAAGCTGCTTATTGGCACCATGACCTTTGCGTGGAACGCGCTTTCCGTGCGGCATACGGAGTGTAACGGCCTCGCGTTTGGTCTCGTAGCTCCTGAAGGATGGATTCTGACGGAATCCATTGTCCGGTTTACACCTCCCGCCCCCGTTTTCGCGACCCCCTCTGTGCGTACGTGCGCCGTGTCGGGGGAGCGTGCAGACGCTTCGCAGAGCCCCGTCCGCCATACAAAGTGCCTCCTTTTAACCCCGCGTAGCGGAGCGGGCGGGGGCCCAAGGCCCCGAGAGGCCCCGGAGAGGTGCCAGCCGGATTCCTGGGGATGTGCATCTTCCCAGGGAGGCTCCGCACGTGGGTCAGATCCTTCACATTGTAAATCGCCGCGTAGTACTTCCAGAGATGTCCATGTGGGGGCACCGGAGTGGTGTGCGGTACCTGCCAGACTGTTATTTACCCCGTCAGGGCTAATACCCCTCCAGTTCACCCCCCCCGACCCATAATTGGAAGCAAGAGAGTGGGGTTCTGTTTGGGCTCAGGGTATATGATGCTGACCAGCCATATTTGGCTAACTTGGGGGTTTGGGGGGGGGGGCAGCAGTGGAGAGTGGATGGAGGTATTCTTAGGGGTTCCAGGGAGCCTGTGCACTCACATGCAGGGCTGGGTGTCACGGTGCTTGTTGCTGGATGTGGGGCGGCAATGCTTGTGAAACACAGGCCGACAAAATAAAACGACAGCGTCCCGTTTCTCCGGCAACATTCCCACACCTCCAAGAGATCTCCATGTATGTGCCTCTTATGTTTATTCTCGAGTTTGTCGAAAATCGCAGTGTTCTAGACCTCTGCATTTCGGTTCCCCATCATTGTAGCCATCATTTGGACGCGTCAGGTATAACTTGTATTTTTTAATTCTGTACTCGTATGCCAGTGTGAAATGTGGCAGTAGTTTCTCTTATTGCATACTGCTGGATTAAAGTATTATATATATGGAAAGAGTGAGTTGAGTTTGTTTTTTATTCATCAATTATATGGTAGTGATAGCCAAGCTCGGTGAACCATTTGCTGTCTTTTCTGACACCACTAGATGACACCTCTGTTCAAAAAAGGCTCAAAGCATGACCCAAAGTAAACCAAGAGCACCATCTGTTAGGGAGAGGAAATACGGAAAGTGGTTGAAGAAGCTTCATGCGGCCATCACTATTAAATGGGGTGCGGAGGCAGACATCTCCACATAAACACAGCCATCAGCAAGATTTGGAAGGAGACCATTTGAACTCATGAAAAGACACTTAAGTTCAAGTTGAACCCAGTGCATTCAGATAAATTCATGGTTTAAATGAACAAGACATCTGCATACTTTATACCTCCCTGGTTTGGGGGTTCGAATCCCTTTCTTGGATTGTGCCTTTACTCCCTGTGCTCCTTTGGGTCCCTCCCAGGGTTTAAAGACATGCAGTTAGACTAATTGACGTCTCTAAATTTCCCATTGCGTGAGTTTGTGTGCCAGTGTGTAATGTGTGTGTTCAGTGATGGACTGGCATCCAGTCCAGTGTGTAATGTGTGTGTTCAGTGATGGACTGGCATCCAGTCCAGTGTGTAATGCAGCCTTGTGCTGCTTGGGCCAGCCTCTGGAACCCAACCCAGACCAGGATAAGAAGTCAGAAGATAGATATAAAGAATGATCTGTAAGGTCTCACAGTGGAACTGTGTATTTAAATAAAATGGAGAGAAACTCCTTGGAAGATAACCAGGAAGAGTGAGGGGTTTTGAAAACAGATAAGATGTAAAGCTTTAGAAATGCTGATTTCGTGGGAGCTGTCAAATGCACTCTGTATTATTATAGTAGAAGCATTGGGCGTTTATCAGCCCACAGAACATACTTATGACAATCCAAGCTTCCGGTCTCTGCCGGAGCGGAATGAGAAGCTACTGGGAGGCCAATAACTCCAGACAACCTGCAGGGTTCCTCCTCTGAGACGGGATACACTGCTCCCCCCATCATCAAGGGCCCGGTTACTGTGAGTGGGGAAAACAGAGTCATTAGCGAAAATGCCCACGCGTGTGTGCAAATACACTGTGAAGCACATCACCGGCTGGAAGGATGCTGGCATCGATTCCCTTCGCCGATTAAATACATATTCAGATGCTTGGCCAGAACTGTAATCGCTCTGTGCGGTAGAAAGCCATTTCAGGATATCACCTTGGTAACACCATCGCCGATGCGTGCAAAGCATCAAGACAGGGCACCATGGGGATGCTTCTTCTTGGCTAGCATTTCTTGTCATCGAGAAGACAATAGATGGAGCACAAGACAGGCCCACCTTTGAGAAACAGCCAAGCCTGCTTCAGCTCTCCATGTTGTCTTGTGATTTTGGAAGCATACCTTCAGCAACACGTTCTATTCAAATTCTAAGTCTGAACTGTAAATGAGAATCCTCAGAAAGATTATGATTTTGGATACTATTGTGTTCCGCTTTCAAACAGCGTGCAGGTTTGGCATAAACGAGAAAATGTACAGTGCAGTTGAACAAATTTTGCATTTCCCCCCCAACTAGCGCACAAGGTTATGAAGTGCCTTCAAGTCGATACTGACTCCGGGTGACCACAGAGGTGGAATTCCCCTAGAACAGTGTTTCCCACACCAGTACTAGGGGACCCGCAGACACATCCCTATTTTTTTGCTCTGTGGTTCAAAGAGATTGGTTCATAGAGACAACCAAACAGAACGTAGTGGAGGTGGGACCAAGACATCTGATCTCCTTGGCTACACCTCCCATGACTCCCACCTCTTGTGCAATCTGATTGGTTTTCTCTCTGAACCAATCATTTATGTTCTGCCCTTAGAACATTTTTGTGTAAGTAAACCTCCCATTGCTCTGGTCTGTCTCATTTACCATCATCTTTTGTAAACATTATGGTGTCTTCCATGTGTAATGTACGTTTAGCAATTCTTGTCAATGAATAGTTATCAACGCATTATTTTTAAATTTAAATGATTAGATTTTCAATTTAGGTTGTGACACAAGAAAGGTGCACACGTCCTGTGGGCACTGTGAATGCAGTCTGCGCGAAAACAGCTTTTAACGGGCTTTGTGACACCCTGAGGACACGGTACAGCGTACCAGCAAAGTGACCCTTCCACATTCCTGTGTCTTTGTGGCTCGCTGTGATAATATTCCCCTCAGCCCGGCTGGTTCTGAAGTGGAGGACTGCGGTTCGCTTTTACATCGGATCGATGCGATTCGACAAGAGGCACTGACTGTATTCTGACCTCCGCTGTTTTGGTTCTTGCGACTTTGGCTTCTGGCGTCAATCCAGACTATTCCTGCTCTCGTCGGTGTCGCGACCTTTTCTCCTGGAGCACAATTACCGACAGTGAGAAGAACTTCCCCATCTTACAACTTCAATTATTAAACCGTTCTACTAATCTAAAGTCATTTCCCCATGTGTACCTGTCTCCTGTCATTCCCCAACCTGAGCTTCCCGTACACGGTGGAAACCCCAGCAGTTGCACTCAGAGGACATACAGGTGAGCGGCTGGATAGTCACACAGTTTCAGTTCCTGTTGTGGTCGAGAGAGAGAATACGCGGCACTTACACCGAAACTGGGGTTTTCACCATCGCAACAGAAACCACGTGCTACATCAGAACACATAAAAACTTCCAGCAGGTCCAGAGTGTCGCTTCTGGGGGTTTCGCTGGGGGGGGGGGGGGGGCCGCCGCGGGGGGGGGGGGGGGGGGGGGGGGGGGGGGGGGGGGGGGGGGGGGGGGGGG
>JABFDZ020000066.1:8551380-8568501 GCA_019775955.2 Pollimyrus isidori | reverse complement strand
TGGCAGGCCTGCTCGGGTTGGGTTAGAGCTGAGCGGATGGACAGAGGAGACACTGTGCCCAGAGACTGGCAGGCCTGCTCGGGTTGGGTTAGAGTGGGGCGGTATGACTGTGCTTCAGCCATCTATATATGTTTCAGGTGAATGCTCTGGGGTTCAGCTCCCCCCCATGTTGTCACAGGGTTTCCTCCAGATTCTCTCCCACAGTTCAAAAAGATACTGAGGTTAATTAGAGTTGCCAAATGCCCCACAGGCATGAATGGTGTGTGTACCCGGTGATGAACTGGCACTCCATCCTGGGTTATTCCCGTACAACTTTTATCAGTCCACCAGGTCCTAAATCTGGACACAAGGCGATCAGCATGAACTATGACTATGATGTTCGTCTTAACTATGGTCAATCTGACTGCATATAGACATGGCGACCTGTTTCAACTAATTTTCACAATTGTGTAATTTCAGCCTATGACAAGGCTTGTCTAATGCAGAGTTATGCCTTTCCAGTGACAAGAGCAAACGCAGGAGCAAGACGGTGAGGAAGACTTTGGCCCCCAGGTGGAACCAGACCTTCCTGTATGGCCAGGTCCAACGGAGGGATCTCTGGGAGCGTACGCTGGAGCTGAGCATGTGGGACCAGCCGCACGCCCGGGAGGAGGAGAGCCATTTCCTGGGGGAGGTGGGACTTCCTGGACAAGGCAGGCCTCGCTGGCAGAGATAGTCTCGCCCACTTCCAGGCGAAAAAAGCAATCCAAAACCCACCATGAATAAATCAGACCCATATGTTTATGAGATGTAATCCTTAATTATAATATTTATTACCGTGTTGTTATTCTGTCTCCGACTGATGGAAAACAGATGGGACTCTTTACCGCAGTAATGGTGTCGTTTATACCAGTATCTGGTCATGGCTGGTGACGTGCGTGAACATGCCCTGCCTGTTGGCTGGCTGGATAGGTCCTGATCGAGCTGGAGACGGCGCCTTTGGACGACAAGCCACACTGGTACCATTTGCAGGCCCGCGACGCCTCCTCGGGTCCGGCACCCCCGCCTCGCAAGTACCACCGTGAGAGTGGCTCTAATGGGAAGCTGCGGGGTACGTATAACTTCCTTGGACGGGGGGGGTAACCAGGATGTCATCCTGGCGGTTGACATTTGGGTATGTTCGGTGGCCAGCAGTGTTGCCCTGATGGGTAGATGTTGTCAATCCCAGAGGATCCATTTGGGTACTTAGTGAAAGGGGGGGCTACAAAATCTGGAAGTTAATTGTTTTGGTCTGGGCTAAGGGGCTTATAGGATCCCAAAATCTATGGGGGCCCCCTGTGTTCAGATGTTTCTGTGCAGTGAAGACCTTCGAACCCAGGCTTGAGCTCAGTGTTGATCTGGTCCCTTTCCTTTGTTTGTGTCCCCCATGTGACCCAGAGTGCAGTTCTAGAGAGAGGGAGAGGCCTGGAAAGCTTTTGTCACCTGAGCCGCAGCCCATGGCACCACAGTGGGATGAGCAGGATGAGGCCCCCCAGCCGGCCCCCGGCGTGATATTGCACAGGTCAGTGCTGCCCCTAGACTTAGCCAATCACAGCGCACCTGGCTGGGTCGTGTTTAAGTGAGCACAGATCCTCCACCATGGGTGGTCCCTGGACACATGGAGCTGATCTCTTACTAAATGTTCTTCTGAAGGAAGCACATACCCACTAATTCAGCAGTTAAATCCTAAAAAAAGATGGCATTTTGTGCGAGAAATGAGCTCTTGAGACCGTTTGTTAGTCGTGGCAAACCTAGACCACTAGGGGACTCTGGTGGACTGCATATTCCTGTGTCGCTGCTGTCTGGCAGTTATGTTGGAGTGTTAGAGTAGAAACAGCAACTAACGTGACTTGAGGGCAGGAGGTTTTGAAAGTGTATCATCATAACAAATGAAGTGCGTTTTTACTTCGTAGTCTAATCTTGCTCCGTGTGATTTTTTGCGTCTTATGTCCATGCCTGGCTTTCATTCCCTGTCTGTCTCCTTTTTTCACGTGCTTTTGCTGTCTGCATTCACTGGTGCCCCCATTGCATGAGCTCACAGTGACGTCAGTGCGCGCCGAGCAGTGCCTGGCACGGGTGCAGAATGCACAAGGTAAATCAGAGCTCAGGTGTTGTCCTCTCCTTCCTTAATGGGGGGAATAACCATGTGCTAATGGGAGCTTTACTTGCACAAAAATGTTTTGAGAGTGGAATGAAAAAAAAAAGATTAATTCAGAAAGATAACCAATCAGATTGTAGAGGAGGTGGGTCCAAGCCACTAGAAGAGGTGGGACCAAGGCATGTCATTGGTTAGACCCGCAGCCTCTACAATCTGATTGGTTATATCTCTGAACTAATCATTTTTCGTTCTGCCCTCAGAACAGTTTTCTAAAACTCCCACGAGCTAATTGCATATAGTCAATCACATATTTTCATTATTAGATTAAAACATTCATTGACAAAGTAAATCCCACCCACAGTGGGTTTGGGGGCCTTATTTTTCACATCACCAATCTCAGGATATGCTGTATATGTTTAAACATAATAGTAGTGCTGATCAAAGCAGAAGCAAACTGAATGGCTGCTATGGGCCCAGTGACCACCAGGGGGCCCCCATCTTGCTTAGTGTCCCGAAAAAAGTTGGTTCAGTTCTGCTTATAGATGAAAACTCTGGAGAATTCCAACTGAGGCTATTTAATTTTTGTTAAAGTTGCACAGTTAGAAATGGTTTTACTATGAATTTGCAGTCGTTACAACTTTTTAAATGACTTTTTTTAATATGCCATTCCTGCATGTGCGTTTTACGTGAATACACCTAGGAACATCTCCAGGCACAATAGTACACTTCCTCCAAAGATGCCCCTGATCATGAACGAGCTTCACAAGGACATGTGCAGGTAAGTTGGGAGATGACCCAGGCCTGTAACTTCCCACTACATCCCCATACGTCAGCCATACCTAAGCACCGTTCCAGTGATCCTATCCTCTGTAGCTGAGGCCGGAAGAGAGAAAAGCTATCAGTGGCAAACGTTGCTTGGTCGGCGATTTGGTTGTGACGCCGCTGCGTGCGGTACCCATGCAGCTCGACCCTCCCCACATGCCTGAGGCTGCAGGTGCAGGCGCGGCCAGATGGGGGCAGGCCTGATCACGGTGCTCTCACACAGCACGCGCTAAAGTTGATGGATGAGGATGGTGCCAGGTGAGACAGCCCCACTAGATGCTAGATGTCCCACAGGCAATCAGAGTGATTTGCCCCTATTAAAAATACCTCCTCCAACCTTAAACAGCATTGGATGTCCTTGTAGTCTCACATTTAACTCTAGATATAGTATCCGATGTGCTTTAATTTCCTTGCTGTTCTCCCTTTGATGCGTTGCTGTGGGGTTAGGGATATTGAGCCATCTCTCTCCAGGGCTAGAAGTGCTAGCATCAACTGTTTGGCTCCAGATGTCAGTCTGTTATCCCCTGAACAAGAAAGGTACACAACCAATTACTTTTTTCATTCAAATCATTGGCCACGCCTCCTCTGAATGTCCATAGTTTATATACACTGCTTTAACTTTGTACTTCCCCTGTTTCACCACTGGGGGCCACTGTTGGCCACTCTCAGGTGGACTCAGTCTCTGCCCCGCAGGCAGTCTGGCAGCCCCAGAATACTAATTCAGCCAGGCTCCCCAGAGGAAGAGAGGTACCAGAGACTCCTCTTCACCTTAATGTACTACTGCCTGATACCCGCTGTTTAATTGTGCTGAAGTCTGCATTCTGTAGCATGCAGCTTATAGCCTGCGGCTCAGATCAGCTCATTTTAGCTATTTTCAATAGCTTAATTGATCCAATTATTATCAGCATTTTGTGAATGGAATGTTGACCCCTGCTGGTGACTATGGATATTCAGGCTGTCAGCATTTGAGAGACACGATTGGGTCATTGTGGCTTTTTGGTCGCATTCACCCATAATACCCTTTATGAAAACTAGAGAAGCTCTTTATGCAGGTATAGCTCATCATCCTGTGCAATGGCCTGTCTTTCTATTTCTGCATGCCAGTACGCCCAGATTCCTGCTGATTCTTCATGTTTAGCAGTTGCCTCTCCCACTTGCTTGCTTTAATGTCCACCACGGGCCTGCAGTGTGTCCAGGATCCGGCCCACTTCCATACTCCGGGGAAGCAGAAGAGCTCCACCCCTGTGGCCAAACGGGGAATCTGGGCCCCGCCCTTCCCACCGGCACAGGTGCCAAAGCCACACCCTGTCCCCGCCTCATTGGCGAGCTGAACTCCGCCCCTTTCCCCCCATCCTGTGCAGTGTCCTTCCTTCTGGCTGCCCCCCATTCCCACACCCAGTGGGCTGTCGCTCTCCCTGTGGTTCCTGTCCTAAGAGCACGTCTCACGCCCTGTCCCTCGACCTAAACCTGTGGGATTTCCTGCCGAACTGGACTCCTTCCCACTGCAATTTTCCCTGTGCTGCTTTGTAAAGCACTTCTGACTGACTATTCTTTCGCTGCTCTTCTGGTAATCTCATCGATTTCCTGCTTACTGGAATTTCAGTTTCCATGGCTGCGAGACAAATCCAGATGCTGATCTCCTATGTAGATTCTTCCAGTGCTGTGTGTATCATCAAGTAGCCAGACTCAAATTCATTCTCGAGGCTTACAGTTACTGATAAATCAATGCTGTGGCGTTCATCTCCCCCTCCCTTACTGGATCTGTCACTCTCCTGCTTTCTATCTCTTTCTCAGGGCTGTAGCACACCCCCCTTCCACGGTGACCCCAGCAGCCACCCGTAGAGCGAGGCAGCTGCCACAGGTGCCCGTGAAAGGCAGCTCCGTTGAGGAAGGTAACCCGTGTAGATGTACTTGTGTGCGTGCATGTGTATATGCAGCTGTGTCTGCATGTGCAGTGACCATTTGAATCCATGTCGCTAACCAGTGGTGGAGGAGCGTACCCGACAGGTGCAGTTGAAAGTCCAATCTTATAGGACTTCTACTACTTGCAATACCACCCATGACCTACAGAGGGAGCCAAAGGGCAAGCGAGAGGTGAGCGCTGTACACGGATAGGCCATCCTGCCCGGTGTCAGCATTCCCATGGCGTAATACCTGTTTCCTGATGCCACCTCAGCGCTACAGGGGTCGACGACGGAGCAGCGACAGCTTTTCAGACAGCGACGTCAGTGATATCTCAGCCGTCTCGCGCGACAGCAGTGCCTCACGTGTCAGTAACGCCAGCTACATGTCAGTGCAGTCAGAACGGCCTCGGGGTCGTGTCAGGTGAGTGTGCATTACCTGGTCACCCACCAGGGGGCAGACTTCATCTGGGCTGATGAAGAGATCCACATCATTGTGAGTCATTTTGTGTGGAGTATTAAACATCATGATTCTCTATTTATTTTGCATGTATTTTTATGTTATATTTCTTTAATTAGATAAAATGTACTTTTTGTTTAGCTGATGCAAATCCCTCAACATGAACTCACATGTTCATGAACTCACTAAGATCAGGATTTTTAAAAATCACATGCAATATCCCTGTTGATGCTCGCTGGCTATTTTCTGTGAGTCAGCACCTCCGTGTTTGCGTCCCATGCCGACGGTTGGGGCTTTGGCGTTGCGGTGAAACGCAGGTCGAAGTCTCTGGAGAGCTGCAAGGGGGTGGAGCGGAGGGAGAGGAGGATATCGTGGGGGACATTTGACCTGGATGAGGAGAAGGGCAACGGGGGCAAGAACCTCTCAAATGAAGCTGGCAGGAGGCATTCAGTCACAGGGGATCTGAGGTAAAAGGCTGAGGTCAAAGGTCAGAGGTCACCGTTATCCAAAGTGATCTATAGACTAGCCACCCGATAGATTGTACTGGCTATAGGATGGCTTGCCTAGCTACTCCGTTAGCTAATTACCAGACATTCATTTGTTAAAATAGACAATAGCATCAAATAGTTGCCCAACTAAGACACAGAAAAAAGTGATTGGCTTGCACATTTCTTCTTCCCTTTCCTTGGGTCAGCTTGGACCTCCAATAGTTCTGAGAAATGGACTCTTCAAGGGCCTCACCTCCCCCATCTCCTTTCACACTCTTCCTCCTAAGCTGAAGCTTCTCCCTCCTCCTCCTCTTCCTCTGCTCCCTCGCCGTATAATAATGTAGGCCTCGTTCCGCGCCTTCTCCCCATCTTTGGTCACCTCTTTGGTGAGACAGGGCTGACTTTCAGCAGAGTTGCTGGCTATGTGTGAGGGCACAAGTTTGGCCCAGGGCTGGGGATCAGTCAGCGAGCTGAACTTTCTCCATCCGCCGGACCTTCAGCCACCCTCCGGGCCGGAGCCTCCTGAAGAGCAGCAGCATGAGCGGGGAGATGTACCCATCAGAGCGCGCCGATGGCAGCCAGTCTGACCCGGCTCCGGGGAAGCCGTCCAAGCAGCGCCGGACCAGCCTGAGCTCACGCGTGGTGGCCGCAGTGGGCCGGCCCACCCGGAGAAGCAGGAGCACCACACTGCTCAGTCAGGCAGGTCCGTCCAAGAACACCCCCCCTTTCCCGTAATGGTCTCACCCTGGCACCCTTGTGGGGAAGGGAAGACGGTCAGGAGCCCAGACACTAGGGAGAGCCAATGAGTGTGTCGATGTGGATAATGGGGGGGGGGGGGCAGACATGTATTTGTGGGTCTCTGCTCATAAAAACT
Organism: Pollimyrus isidori; assembly: GCA_019775955.2. NCBI lineage: Eukaryota > Metazoa > Chordata > Actinopteri > Osteoglossiformes > Mormyridae > Pollimyrus > Pollimyrus isidori. The sequence goes on along the minus strand of JABFDZ020000066.1, from coordinate 8,561,840 downwards.
GTAATTCTACAGAGGTAATCTAAACCTAAATAATGACGCTCACAGACTGCTCTGCTGTGACGCTTTTATACCTCTGTAGTCTTATTGCTTATTCCCCCAAAGTAAGCAACCGTGACACAAAGAACTTTCCAGAATCCTAATTTCGTTTGCTGAACTGGTGCTGCTGCTGCTAAATGGGACAGGGTTCCTCATTTTTTAAGACGTGCCCTCAGGCAGGTAAATGTGGACTGTTTTCCATTTCGATTCATTATCATTCCATTATTCTATTGGAAACATTACTGTTACTATCACGTAACACTTTCCTTATTCTGTTTTAGTTTATCCATCCATCCATCCATCCATTCATCCAGCCAACCATCCATCCATCCGTCTCCCATAACTACTTATCCATGACAGTTTCATTGTGCACTGTGGGCACAAAGCTATCCCAGGAAGCACAGGGCTGCACAAGGCGTGGAGCACCCTGGCTGTGAATGCCAGTCCATCGCTTTAACGTACATTTTCTTTAAATTGACTTGTCCATGGGTCCTGGGAGGGGCTGTAGGACCATAACACTGATGTCACATACAAGCTAAGGGTCATGGGAGAGGCCACAGACCCTGGAAAAGCCGACTGTGAGTGAATGTGCCGTCTGCTTTATGGCCATTGTTCAGCGCTGAGACACTCCCCCTAGAGCTCTTTAAGCCTTATATGGTATGCGTGATCCAGCCCGTAAAGTCTATGGTTGACGTTAAATCTTGTAAATCGGCTGATAGCATGGTCTTGTGCATCATTGCCTCACAGCGTGGAGTCAACCGACGGTGACATTTCCCAAACCGTGAGTAGAAGTCTTTCAAAGTCTTCTTTAAATTCTCCATCACAGTTTGAAGGGTTTCTCTTTAACGGGAGGTGATCGACTGCACTTTGAAGCTTAAGGCCTTTGTGAACTCTGTCCTATAACCTTTTCTTTGTCTCTAATCGCTTCATTAATCATGACTACAAAATGTAGGCTGTCTCTAAGACCTTCTCATTCATAATTCAGATCCACAGAAATGACCAACATCAGTCTTAGATAATTCTTTGTAGATCAGTGATTTTTTTTTTTACTCACATTTCAAATATTAAGGAGCCGTGAGGAGAGGTTCTGAAAACACGTAGCTCTCACTTAGCGAGCCGTGTTGCTGCTGAATGTAAACACTAAGAAAAAGAAAATGGCAGTCTGCCATTTATTGATGTGGTTGAAAAGCGGTGAATGAATGCCTCCATTTGCCTTCGGGGTGACACCTGTGACAGATGTCCCTCTCATTAAAGGTTTAGAAGGTTCTGATGAGGGGTCCTCTTGCCCTTGAATGGCTTCAGCTCTCAAGCTTGGCCACCATTCAGGCCCGAACATGGACCGTTCAACATTCCTGCGTCTCTGGGCCGAAGTGCAGAGGGGGGCCAGAGTCGGCCGGGGTCTTGGCAGAGCCGCTGCTTCAGCCCCCTGACATCACACATGGTCTCTAATCAGAAGTAATGGAGACAGACGCCTTTGAAGTTGGACCTGATATTCTTTAAAGTCCCATATATTTAAGCTCTGCCTATTTATGATTTGATTAATGGATTTCCAAAAAAATGAATATAGTGGAGTTCCTGGCTCATCTCTCTGCCAAGCCTGTGGGTAATATCTTAAAAGGCCTCAGGATGATAAATCAAACTGTGACCGGTGCTGAATTTCACTTTAATTCAGCAGATCTGTATCCACATCGCCCATAGCAGGTGGTCTGGTTTCTCTGCCTCTCTTCTTTACTAGCGGCTGGCCTGAAAGCTACAGACAGGACACACTTGGATCCTAACCATCGCATGCAGAGAGTTACAGTAGGGGCGGCTTGTGATGGGATCTAGAGTGTGTCATGTGATACATCACGTGCTTCCTCTTCACGTGGAAGAGTCTATTCCATATACGTCTTAATGAGTTTGATCTGTGGCACATCATCTGGTTCATTATAAGATGAAGGACATGTCATACCATACACTGAATTCTGAAAATGTCATGAGCCGGAGCTGAAGCCCTGAATTAATCTGAATGAACCTGAATGATTTGTGTAGCTCAAATATTTGAACAACCACACTCTCAGTTTAAAAGCATCACAGTTATCCTAGGCTAGGTCTGAGTTCCAAAAACCTTCAGAGTGATCCTATCATGAGATAGCTACACTGCATTATTTACATTGACATTCAAGTATACATTTTTAGTTGATGATTTTGTCAAAAGTGATGTACAAATGAGGTAAATGGCACATTGCAAACATACATGCTGCTCAGGAGTCAACTAGGCCTAAGGACAGCTAGGCCGAGCTTCCACTGAATGACCAGGTACAGGTGTAAGCAGAATTGGAGCTGATGTGCAGACCTGTACAGGTGGGACAGAAGGATCCTTGGACAGATTAGGTTTCTGTGCCAAGTGCCTGATGTCTTTAGATCCTAGCAACACCCCTGCTGAATGACGTTTCATCATGAGAAGTACGGCTCTCTGGGCAAAAAAGGTCATGAAGATATTGGGTCTTTGGTAGCTCTGTCACAATGAGAGGAAGGGCAGGTGTGAAAGCATGTGACCATGCAGAGCATCCCACTCAAACAAACATCAAAAACTCTGTGTTTTGCGTCGGTGCTCCAGCTGTACTCAGGAACCTGCTACGCATCAGACTGACTTCTCGTGCCATTGGGGATGTGTGAGATTTGCCAGGAGTGGCCTGCTTTGGGTTATTTTGGTATGAGCGAGAAGAATAACCAGACACTGGCAAGGGCTGTGGGGGTACAGTCGAGTAACAGATCAACAGTGCAGGTCTTATTCAACCACATCCAACGATCCACATGTTTCATTGACCAACTCCTTTGACAAGTAGGTTTTGCTCACCGACACATTTAACACACAAATCTTGCTCAAAAGGTATAAAATGTTTAGGTCGTTCTTCTATTTTATCAGATGAAATGCATCTCACATCCTTGACTTTATTGCTTGTCCCAATTTCTGGCACACAGTTTCTGCTCCAAGTTCTTTAGCAGACCTCTGCCAATGACGTGGACAGAGCTTCCCTACCGACATGTTGATACGCTTGTGTTTCAGAGGCCAATAAGAAGTCGAAGGGTCCGATCCAGCGGAGCCAAGAGACGGGCATGGCGGTGGAGTACCCGCGCAGCGCTGAATCGGCCGACGGCAGCATGAACAGCTGCAGCTCGGAGGGGAAGTCAGTACCGCGTGACTCTCAGTGCACTGTTTTTGCCAAGTACAGCCACTTAACGCCCAACCAAGGCTCAGCTTTCAGTCACATACCCATGCATGGGTCCAACATTTTAGCCCGGACTGTTGAAAACAGAAATCAGGGGGTGGTGCTCCTTTCTTACAGATCATTTCCTCGTTTGTCTTAGGATGGGTTCCTTTCCCATTCCTTCTAAGCAAGGTGTTAAAAATAATTGTACATGCTCAGTCAGACCCCAACCACCACTCGAGCTCCGCTAATGGCCTGCAGCAAAAGAAAAGCTTTGGACTGATTACTGACTGATTAATTGGAGAGAGGATGTTAAATGCGTTCATACTGAGGCATGCCAGTGGCCCACATCTCTGCCAGACATTCCTGAAAGCACTAGGTCATGGAAACAAGGCTCACTTTAAAGCTGGCTTTTGTGCTTGTGCGGTGCGGAAATTCAAGTCATGTCTCAGATAGCTTCTCTGTCTCAGCCACCTGCTGTTGGCTGAGCTTGAATAGGTTACGACTGTGATTAAGTTGACGTTAGCATTGAGGGCTTCATCACCACAGGATCTGAATTAAAAAGAAGATAAATCCGTAAATGAATGGGATGCGTTGTCTCAGTGTGACTTCTGTCTCTGGTCCAGCCTGTTGTTCTCAGGTGCCCAACTGGGAGCAGATGGTCAGTTCAGTGACTTCCTGGATGGCCTTGGCCCAGCACAGCTGGTAGGCAGGCAGACCTTGGCCACACCTGCGATGGGTGAGTGATATGATTCCCCTTGTCTCCCCTATTCCTTGTGCTTTATTTCCCAGCAGCCTGAGTCATTGACTTTGGGTCCCTCCCCCTGTATGTACTCCAGGGGATGTCCAAATCGGCCTGATGGGCAAGAGGGGACAGCTGGAGGTGGAGGTGATCCGGGCCCGTGGCCTCACACCCAAACCTGGGTCCAAATCCCTCCCTGGTGAGCCCAATTGGCAGCACCAACATACAACCCTGTGTATCAAAGGGCAACATAGGACAGTGTTTCCCCACCCAGTCAATAAGAGATTCTCAACCCAGTCAATAGAGACTCTCAACCCAGTCCACAAGACTTCCAGACAGTCCATATTTTCGCATCAGAATCAGAGTTCTGTGACCCAACATAACCCACTCTGCCAGTTGAGAACAGGATTACTGGTTGAAAACCCATCTCTAGGATATTCAGTTCTTAAGGTTTTATCAAGTGAGAGAGGAGGATATGCGCATGCACCCCTCTTTAATATTGTCCCCTGAATTTCATACTGGCAGCATTTTAGTCATTCAAGTACTCAGACTGCACTAACCAAGAATACATAACGGATACTTAAAGCATAGCAGGAAATTGGTAATGTGTCAAGTAAGCATGAACTGGTTCATCTTTTGTTTTCTCAAGCTCCATATGTGAAGGTCTACCTACTGGGGAGCGGTGTGTGCAAGGCCAAGAAGAAAACCAAGATTGCACGGAAAACCCTGGACCCCCTATACCAGCAGGTGCTGCTCTTCGAGGAGCCTCCTCAGGGCAAAGTGCTGCAGGTATGAGGCTCACTCCTACAATTCTCTTCTCCTATAGTGCTTAGCAAAAATCACATTCTAATTGCTGTCTGTCACCTCATGGTTTCTTTCTCAGGTGATAGTCTGGGGAGACTATGGCCGAATGGACCACAAGTGCTTCATGGGAGTTGCACAGATCCTATTGGAGGAGCTAGACCTGTCCAGTACAGTGATTGGCTGGTACAAACTGTTTCCTGCCTCCTCTCTAGTAGACCCCACCCTAGCCCCTCTGACCCGACGAGCCTCCCAGACGTCGCTTGACAATTTACCAGGTCCATTGGGTGCCCGTTCCTAGCTACCATGCTGGAGGTTTCAGCTTGCCCACAATGGACCAGTACCAGAGACTAACAGAACCATCAAAGCACTCTTACAGTCAATATTTTATGTTCCTCATGTGATATGTTGATTTAGTTCATGTTCATTAGACATGAGTTAAAGTGATCAGGGAATGAAAAGAGGGAATTGCTACAGTATGGACTTAATGGAATTCAGCTGAGACCTTATGGGTTAAAGAGGTCAAAGGTCTTCATAGTAGAAACTTTGAGTAAACAGGTCAATATGCGGATCACCCTTTATCTAGTGCACTAGCTCTGCTCTCTATGATGTGGTTTAAAATCCTTCTGGTTGGGTCCAGATCCCCCACCACCACCTCCAAACAAGGGGAGAGGGAAGACCAACTAAGCTTCAAATGTAACAAGAGTGTGAGGAGTGACCCACGTCTGCCCTGCAGACTGCAGCCAATAGCTCTTGTGTGCCTGAATTGATTCTGCCGGTCTTCAATAAGTCTTGTTTTTTATTTGAATTCACTTTTTGTCCCATTTTTCCCCCCAGTAGAAGAAGCACCGTACTGTAGCACTAATCAAACCGACATCCATTTCGCTGGTGTATATCGGTGTACCTTGTGGTTGATATTGCTTTGTGTTTGGGGCAGTAAAACTGTGTAAGAAACTTAAGTAAATGTTATGGCACATAAAGGATATCTGTATGTGTATATGTATGGGGGAAAAGTATATTTAAACAAACAGGATCTGTAAATATAAGACAATGGGGAGGTCCGTGGGTATTTAGGGGAGGTCATCGTGTTGCTGAGGTCTACCTCTTGCAGATGATGGTCTTGGTCAGACCACCTCCACCTTCCCACCCTTATTCTGCAGGCCGGGGCCCCAGCAGTGCTGGAAACACGAATGTTTTAGAGAGGGCCCTCGTCTGCCTCATTACGAACCCCTTTCTTTGGCCCCCACGTGGGGCCAGCTATCTTCTGTCACTTGTACGGGAAGCTGACAGGCGTTTGACCATGTGCTCCGTGGCCACACCCAGCAGTGCTTCTTTGTACCAGACGTGCTTCATATGGACTGTACGTTTTATATCAAAGACTTTCATTTTTATGGTTTGCAAGTAAAAGATTGTGTGGATAATGCCCAGTGTTTTGCTGTATTTGTGCACCATATGGAGATTTTCAGATCAGAATGTACAAATTCAGAATGTACGAATCAGTACTTCCTGCACTTCCTGGTGATATTCACAAAGCCAATCTCCTGGTGGTCATTTTAATCTTGGGATTATTTACGTCCAGTCAGATGGACCCCACACCACTATGCTCCACATTATTTGCAAAAGTGATAACTGACTGACACCTGATGATTGGTGGAGGAGGTAAACAGGAACCTGGACTGTACCCCCACCCAAGCAGATTTTGGCATTTGTAGAGGTACACTGGGATGCTCTTCTTTTTGAAATATTCATACAGGTGAGAGTGAAACTTGTGGTGCACATTTAGCGATAGCAATCAAAGCTTAAGGCCCTTATTCAAGGGTCCAACAGTGCCATCAGTCTGCTGGCTCTGGGATTCAAACCAGCATCCTTCTGGTCACAGACACAAGTCCAAGAACAGTATGCTGCCCCCCCCCAGGACTATGAACAGGTTACCGGCACTACAGGAGACAGAACAAGGCCAAAAGACAAAAGGAGACAAATGACTATTAAATCAAGACTTAAAGCACGCTAAACAAGACTCCAACAGACAAGAACATAAAGTCTTGCACTCCAGGAGCAACAAGATTGAGCCACAAACAAAACTTGCTCCCCAGGATCAGAGGTGGAAAATTCAGCTCCAGAAAGCAGAAATTCAACCCAAGATTTTGTTTCAACTCACCAGTTGCGTACCCTGTGACTATGACTCTATACGTGGGGTCGCCAATCTTATCTGTAATGGTGTGTATGCAGGTTTTTGGGATAACCTGTAGGTCAGCTGTTCAAACCCAGGTTTGAGGACGCTTCAGCCAATCAGTCCTCTAATTTGTAATCTAATTAGGGAGTTACAGCGAAACCCTGCATACACACCGGCCCTTTGCAGATAAGACTGGCCACCACTGCTCTATACTCATCTGGTTTGTTGAAACAGAATCTTGGTCTGGATTTATATTTTCGGGACTTGAACTTTCCACCTAGTTCTCTCAGGATGCATCAAACCTGGAAGATCCAGCATTGGTGTAACATTCAGGTTATGCATTTCAGTTGTGATTTTATTTTTTCATATTTAGACTGAAACGATTGTCTGCTCTGTAAAGAGTAATTTATTCCTCGCCATGGGTTGGCAGATAGTACTGCATACGCAGAAACCGGCAGGAGTCAAAACGGAAAGTATCTCCAGTATAAACTCTGGAAGAATAACAAGCATCTAACACTAATTTAGTTACATGCTTCTATGTCATGTGTAGAATGCATATAGCATGTTGGGTTTGTAGCAGGGAGGGTAAGATTTCTTCATAATCCTTCCATAATCCTGCAGCCCCAGTCCGGATGCTGTGTTTGTTTCAACTAAGCTACTAATTAATTATGTTTAATTGTGCTGCTGGTTGACGCCTGACAGTTTTGCTTAGTTCAGCAGCTGGCGTTTTATGGTACCACCTGGTGCCGAAACCTCTGATGCCCTCAGATAGTGTCAGTGGTCTGTGATGTAACTCTGCAGAATAGAACCTATAGCGGTTCTTTTGAGGCCCTGAGAGGGGCGCTCACGTACAAAAGAACTGTACAGTACGCCGTATTTTTCGGTCGGTGAGTACATGGGCTCTTTGGCCTTGTAATTTCAGACCCAAATAAGAATGTGTGTCCTCCCACGACTGGGGATGACATGCATTACCTGAGTCGTACACAGCGCTCAGATTCATTAGGGTACTAAAATAGATACTGGATTTCAGATAAATGGATGTCTTTTGTCACCCCTATCATCTGACAAAGGGGAAATTCTCTAGGGAGATGCTTTTGTTGTTGTGTGGCTTGACAGCTGATCTGTGCGTGGGAGGGACGAATCCCCGCTTTAATATTTCCTTTGTGCAGGTGTTTGCTGTTGCGGTGTACAAAGTTAGGTGCTGAGGCCTGGCGCGGTCCGAAGCCGGGAGCACATACGGGTACGGCGACCGGGGCTGGAAACATGAGAGCTTGTAGCATCTGAGCCCCGATTCTCTGTCCGTCGCGTAGCTGACATTGAGGAGCCGGTACGGCGTGACCCCCTGCTGCGTGGTTGACTTAGGCCTTCAGATTGCTGCCTAAGACTGCGGACAAGCAGCGTCAAACACACATCCACTGCAAAGCAGCCAACTGCAATAAGGACAGTGAAGAGAGCTGCTACCTGGGCGCAGACGCCAACAGCAGACCCCTAGGCCACTGTCTGGGGATCCCTGAGGACTGGGTTAGGAGGCACTGCCCTAAGGCTTCCTAACACTGGGGGGTGCTGGCATTACCATAAACTTATGGTAATTTTATAAGTTTAACTCATTCCATTGCTTTTCAGTTTCGAACAGGATGCAGAAACGTGAGGGGTCGTAAAAAATGTAAAATATATTCTTTATTTTTGGGAATTAATCAACCACTCTGAAAAAACCCGCACCATCTAGCGGCCCTCATAACGTAATTATTGCCGCTCTGCTGATTTTGGCACTTTAAACACCTCTGTCAACATGACGTTTTGGAAGGGAAGAGGGGTCCTGACCTGAGGTGAGCGACATGGAGTTTACAGTGAGGTCCCTGTCCTGGTTGGGTGCAGTGGGTACCCTGCACTGGCTTTGTTCCCTTCTTTGACTAGTATGCCTGAAAGGGCATTGTACTGTTCGGCTCTGATGGGGCTGGTAAATATTTGCTGTATCCACTGAAAGCCATGCAGATAATCCTGCTCCAGCCCATCTGACACTCTTCCACTGAGCAAACACGCCACATGGTTCCTCTCCACTGGGCCAGTGTTCATGGGGGAGGTGGAACAGCCTTATTGAATTATTTTGATTTTATCTGTTTTTGTCCTTCACTCTAGTATCAAACTGGGCTACCTTCCACTAAAGGTTGGTTCCCAGGAGGTTCTTGTACTGGCCACAGTTAAATAATGCAGCTGTCGAGTACCGAAGATTTTGGATGAAACCATAAACCAACTTAGTCCTTGGGGAACTCACAGGGTCTCAGCAAGACAAGAAGGCTGAGCACAGCGCCGCTTTCTCCGGTGGCTTTGACAAACCACATGTCAGCTTTTATTTAGCTGATGATTTTGGTGACGGTATCCACAGCCTGTCAGGAAGCCCGCTTAGATATACACGCTACTAGGCTAAGCTTCTAATCAGTGCCTAGTAACAAGTATTAGGACAACACCAAAACACCAATAGAACCAACGTCAGAAAAGCTATTCAAATAACACTAGAATAGTCTAGCAGGAACCGCATCTAAGAGCAAAACAACAACAAGAGCTGCCAGGTGAAACCATTCTAATGCCACAGTCAACAAAGACCCAAAACTGAGGAGGCTGTACCCTTCACAATTCACAGTTAACCCTATTCCTTGAACTCTAATTTGGACCTGTCTCTGAAGGAAGCCCAGGGGACTCACCCCTATCCAAATACGGTGAACATGCTCTGTAAAATCGATTTTTCTCAGGCCCTGCATGAGTGGAAGAAGATACCCATCTCCAGTGGCTACAGGAAGCTCACACCCCCCCATGGTGCATATCTCTGACGTCTATCGGCTGAACAAACACAACCAATAAAATCTCAGTCTAGAACATCCCATCAGGATAATTAAGGTCAACGTCAGTATTCGGTTTACACTTAATCGCCTAGTAATTTGGATAAAGGCTTGTCTTACCAGCGATGTGTTTGCTTTTAGGTAATGACGGGACAATGACCAATCCGAGGCTACAAAGGGAGTTTACACGCAGAGGCTTCCCTCAGGGTTACCGTGTGTCCGGGTTTCCCTGGAAACATCCTTTTTGGGCCCCTTCCAGGCATCTGGACAGTTTTCCAAAAATCAGTGTTTTGTCCAGGTTTAGCACTGCAACCCGTCTGACCCAGTGATGCAAGTTACAGTGGGGAATCAAGTGAAGGAAGAGGCACCGATTTTCAATGTATGACAGCCACTCGGTATCACCATCCGGAGTTTGCTGGGCTCGTGGACACTTTTACTTTACGAATTAAACAATATTCAGAACCCTGTGTGCCACGCTGCTCAACTCCTGAAAAGCATTGGCACTCTGAGTTTATTTTTATTTTCGTATGAAAAGCGAATCATGATGTTTGCATGAAGCTTAACAAACTTTAGCTTTGTAGCTATCATTGAAGACTTGTAAACACACACCTAAAGGATTATTAGGAACACCATACTAATACAGTGTTTGACCCCCTTTCGCCTTCAAAACTGCCTTAATTCTA
>JABFDZ020000066.1:8535671-8551280 GCA_019775955.2 Pollimyrus isidori | reverse complement strand
GATAGATAGATAGATAGATAGATAGATAGATAGATAGATAGATAGATAGATACTTTATTTATCCCTAGGGGGAAATTGATTTAGGTGAGTGTATATTGTGTTAGTTGTGTGTAAATTGCAAAACAAGAGTTAAGTGTAAGGTTACCATAAGTCTTACAGGATGGTTAAGAAAAACTTATTACATATTCATAGCAGGGGCGCTACCTGATTGGCCAGTGTATATGAAAACTCATTAATATTCTGATCCCTGGCATGTCCTTTTTTTCATCCCACCAAATATGGTAACCCTACCTTGGTCTGGATGTTAAACGCAGAATGTGTCCATTCCCGTCTGTATATAACCGAGTCAGACTGTCGATTCCCCGTGGCACAGTCAATGAGCCTTCGGGAGATCTACCTTCCACAGAGTCCAGATACCAGAGCATAGCCATGGAGAATTCTGCTCCATGAGGGCACTGATTTATGGCCGTCCGTGCAAGTATGTTCAAAAAACACAGCAAGACTAAAGCCTGTCTCTCAGATGAGCAGATTACTGATGTCTCCACGCCCATTACTCATGCTCAGCTCCCTTGATCCTGATGGCCATATAATCTCCTCAGAATTTTTCTGACTGCAGTTATGGGTGAAGGTCGGAGACTGGGCCACCCTTCTGCGCCATGCCATGCCTGTGTGTAGGGCAATTGCATTGAAGGTCGACAGCACGCTCGCTACGTTTCTTCACAGCCGACAATTCATTTGCCAACATCCGCACACCTTATGGGCGGGGAACAGGAAGTCATGCAAACACCTAATATGGCATTTCCTGTCTCACCTGTCTTAATACAAAGAGTTTTATGTTTAATGGTTCCTCTTGTATCATGCTAAAACATGATTGTATCATGTTAAAACATCCTTTGTAACACGCAGCACAGAGCTGGAAATCAACCTCCCCAATTACGGGGGTATGCGGTAATATCCACTGGACCACTAAGCCACCCTAAATTAAATACAACTGTCCATATATATTCCAGAACTGGCTATCCAGTTTTGTGGATGTGATCAGCCTGAATCTTATCCAACAAAGCAGTGTTTCCCAATCGGGTTCACATTTTTGCTCCTTCCCAGTTTGCAGTAGGGTGCTGGGAGGTAGCAAAAACATGGACTTGGACTGTCTGTGGGTCAGCAAAGAACCGACTGGGAAACACAGCAATACAGCATAGGCCACAAGAAAGGGGACGCCCTGTGTGGACCAACTGCCCATCAATGGACACACATGAACACTCACATTTACATATTAAAAACTATTTAGAGACATGAAGTCACTGAACTGCATGTTTTTGGACTGTAGGAGGAAACTAGAGTATCTAGCGCAGTGCTTCCCAACGCTCCCCGCAGCTGGGAGGAAGCACGTATGAGGACTGTCTGGGGGCCCTTGATAGGTGGGAAACACTGACCTAGAAGACACCCCCACAAACATGGGGAGAACATGCAAAGTCCACCCACACTGAGATTTAGACAGGATTTCAACTCCTTTATCTCCCTAAACCAAATATATCTACATTTAAAAGCACCTTCTAATCCTTAGAAAGTCAGAGTCCGAGGTTCTGCTTTATCAACACAATCATTTGGACCAAACCTGCCGGTGCTTTTTCATTTCAACTTCTAAGACGTATCGACCCACGCTTGTTCCCATCAAGCGACACAGTACGGTACATAACAACAACTGGGGTCCAGATCCTATGTAACATATTACATAAACAGTTCCATGCTGCTCAGCCACTGGTAGTAAAGGTTATATGCGTGTCAATTACACTGACATGTTACAATTAGTGGACCAGTGGAAGTCAGACCAGCCTGAAACACATACTCCATGACTTAGACAAACAATGGGTGGGCCCCATGATCTGCAGAACTTCAAACGCCTGGACGTGGTTCGCCTAACTCCTGCCAAAAAGATATTAAGTTATATATCGTCAGCGTGTTCTCTCTAGCCCATTTAATATTACCCCAGTCATCACTAAGGGAATTAAGTGTTGGGAATTCTAGCGTGTTAAGCCGGTGTTTGTTTACCAAGGGCTGCGCGCCATAATGTCATACAGACAGAATGCAATAAAAACGAATACGCCATTTTTCATAAACCGGATATTACATTAAATCTGGCCTCGTTTTGCAGCGTTTCGGCAGATAAGAAACTCTGAAACACACCAAAGCTGACTGCAGTAATGCTCTAACAGGAGCAGCTAATGGAAAACGGTCGGTGCCCACGTTATGTAATCCCATTAAAAGCGCTTTATAAATGGGTTACCTTCGCTTACCCTATGTTCGCTACCTAAATCGTACCTCTTCTGGCCACTAGGTGTCGCCCAAGTCATCAACTTTGTTTTTACACCGTTGATGGCTCCAATTGCCTTCCGAAATGCCTAACACCCTGCTGACTAAACGCCAGCACCTTTAACAAAGATTATGATCGATTTTAATGAACGACTTTGGCTGAATATTCAGCGAGTTGTTGTTGTTCAGTTAGGGCCGACGCCTTGTGTGACACGCGGACATTCTCGTAGTCATAACGTCATCTCAAATTTGTTCTTTTCAAATTATATTCTCCCAAACAAACATCTGCTCCGTTTTTGTTGAAAAACTTTGGACTGCGTACCTTGCAGTAACCTGTCACGACCTTGTTATTTTTATTGATTCGTTATTTTTTTAATGATCAGTTAAAAAGCAACATGCTGTATCCTGTTTCTGAATTTTAAATGCGCCTAACCCCTTCCTAAACTACACACACTCACTCGAAAAGAAAAAAACAGCAGTTAGGATAATAAAACGTTTTTGCTGCTGTGAAAGGCAAGACAAAAAGTCATTTTCAACTCAACATTACCCAACAATGTTGTCTGTCACTGATTTTATTCATGCATGCAGATTGATAATAACGCAGTGATTTTGGCTATCCGCTCTCATGGGCACACCAGCTGAACCTTGGTATCACTAGGCTATATGCTCAGCATGGAGGTGTAAACAAATGTATCCGCGCGCACAAATATAAATCTCCACACCGAGCAACCAAGCCACAGAAGGACAGCGCGTGGTGAGAATGATGGGTGGCTGTCTCCTGGGCCTGGATGCTGCCCCGGGGCTGGGGGGAGCTGTCCCATAACCCTTCCTCCCCATGCGGCCATAGTGGCGTGCCCCTCATGGCTGTCCCGTGTCCCATTGCAGGAGAGCAGCCAAGGCTACGCAGGGCCCTGGAGCTTGACGTTGCCATATGCCCTGCCCTATCACCCCTGCCCCCGCGCCTCCCCCGGGTTCTCGCGGCAAGGCGGCTTTCCCTCATGTTTATTTGTCTCTTTGTACCATACATCTATGGGGTGTGCCGGCCTGCTTCCACTGAAGTCAGAAAGGGCAGATGACCAGCTGACCTTTTACAGGCCTATTCATAGCACAAGGGGTGAGGCTGCATACCCAGTCTCCCTTTAATGTGCCTGATAGGCTGCAAATGAAGGGGAAGATGACGTAGCACAATACAGGAAACAATACAGTCAGAGGACATTATTTTGGACTGGAGGAAGAACATGAGAACTAAAGTACAGTATTCTTAGTAGTCTTGATTATCTGAAGTTCTGAAGTTTTGGAGATTAATTATATACACCTTTACAATGTCTCGTCAGACTCCAACGTGAATCCTGGAAATAGCTTATTGGGTCTTACATATCAATGTAAAACTCTCCAAATGGACGTTATTTTGCCAAGCTACATGCGCTTTCACGATTATCAGTTACAAACAGGTGATGAATATGCAATCTGCACTGATGTTCAGTTAGTGACAAATCTCTCTCGATAGTAAAAAAAAAAAAATCAAATCACTCTAACTGTTTGGTCAAGCACGATGCAACGAGTGTGACTGTGTTGCAAAGAAAGACCGAACTTAAGGTTTTGAATTTCGGCCAGTCAGAAGTGAGCCCTTGTCCCGTGAGCCATGGTACGAAGCATTTGGTCCCACAGCTGTCTGAAAAGCTGTCTCCAGTCTCAATCTCCCTCTGTAGGCATCTTCTGTTAAGGCGGGTCGTCTATCTCTGTCAATTACCTTCTGAACTTCTGGGAAGAGAATGCAGACGTTTAATCCGCTTCATCGCGCAAATTAATGAGCCAGATCTTTTTTTCTACACGCTTCTAATGTACAAGAGGAAATCTGCAGGTCTGGTGACGAAATCCATTAAGTCTGAGGGATTTCTTGTATTCGTCTGTCGTACACATTAGAACGAGTGCCAACACGCGTGAGCTTCTTTATATCTGCGAGTGTGACGACATCACGGAGAGGTCCCATGGTCAAATCTGCCCGTGTATTGTATATATGAAACATATATGCCTCGATACACGATGGACACATGAAACAGAATTATTCATACGCAGTATCTCGGTGTTTGCTGTCACGTCGTTTAAATGACATCATCAGAAATTCATCAAGTGAGCAAGGAACTGTTTAAAGCCCAGTTTATACTGGAGCAATTTTAATAACTTAGTTACGCGTGTTTTGGAAGGCAGAATTTACTAATTATATTTCTCTGATTTGTGAAGCTGGCAGTTGTTGGCCCGATTGTACCCTTTGCCAGCGGGCGTCTTTTATTGTGATTTGGATCACGTGATGTGACAGAAGCGCGCGGCGATAGAATAAAATATTCTGAGAATGATACTGAGTCACAATACTGGTAACTCCAGCAAGAAAATTAGGGTTTGATTTAACTTAATTTTTCAAAAGTAGCAGTCCTGACCGGTTAGTTGGTAGATGGAAATCACCCAAATTTAGCAGATGTATGGCTACAGAACTAACTTTATTGCCTTCGGAGTCGAGTCTTTAACTCGTTAATGGGATCGTAATTTCCTTTTCATCTGTCTGCCCGAACCGAGTAGCCATCCATACGAAAATGAAGAGCAGTACCATAAACAGTTCCAATTAACTGAATCGTTCCTGTTCTGCGCAGGAAAAGGGAGAAAAGTAGTTTACTCGATGGAGAAATAATAATCAAAAACTTCAGATAAACCCGTCGTGTGCACTGGGATTCTGCCAAATGTTTTCTGGTAAATCACAGAGCCTGTTAAATCCGTTTAACATGAATAATTTATCTGACAAGTCAAAAAAATAGAAAATAGGAGTATGAACACCTGCAGCTGATGTATGTGCAGCTAAATTGCTGCGATAACTTTACCTATTCTGCCCTGTGCTGGTCATACATTTAAGTAGCCTACTTATATAAAATATTAATCAAACTTATACTCATGTTCAGTCTGAATTGGATTTTTGTAGCATATCTAGTTTCTTGCAGATATGTTTTTACCATATATTTAACTGTAGGAGCAAATGACATGGCAAGCAATAGTCTGCAGCTGTTCGCTCGCTTCTGCCTATAGCGGCTCATCTGTTGAACACACTTTACAGTTCAGTACTGTGGGACCGGAGAGCAGCGGGGTTTTTGTCGTGATTCCCTCCCCTTTGCTGAATTCCAGCTGGAAGGCAGCGACACCCCTTCAAAACCCCCCATCTCCCTGCCTTCCTCCCAGATGGCCATAGTCAGTTCGTCTTGCACATCGAAATATTTTCATGCGTCGACCACTTGTGTCACACTGTCTGCATATGAGAAGTAAAGAGTAGATTGGCACCTTTACGACGATAGGATTGCCTTCGCTTCAAGTGCAACAGAAATAATATTTTTTACGAGTTTAGATTTTTGTTCTAAACTTGCGCCGCGTCTCTTCGGATATATGTGCGTGCGCTCGGAGCCCGAAGCGCAGTCCCAGCCGGCGCCGACGATGCCATGCCCCACAGCCGCATCGGAGATGAGGGTGGTACTGGGCTCTGGATGAAGGCATCTCCGGAGGATAGCGCCGAGGGCTACGACTTGAAGGATGTGGAGTCCGGCAGAATGACGATGAACAACGCGGTGAGAGCGGGAGACGGCTTACTGCCGGCTGGCTCTTCGCCGGCGACAACAGGTGCAGGGGGCACGGAGAACCTACTGGGGAAGCGGGGAGCTCGACTGAGCCTGCTGGGAAAGCCGCTCACCTACAGCCTGCAAGGTGGCCGGAAAACGGCGAGGTACCGGCGGCTGCAGAATTACCTGTATAACGTGCTGGAGAGACCTCGAGCATGGGCGTTCGTGTACCACGCCTTCGTGTAAGTGCGCTCCGTCATTCACCCATTATTCAGATTATTGCCTACCCAAAGTTGGTAACCAATTCAAGATACTGATTTCTTTCGTTTAATTGATGTCTCCTCAAGTTCTTAGGATAGATTCGTTGGAATGTTAGTCTTTAATGATCTGCGGTCTATTTGAGATTAACACATGATGCACATATATGTAACCTTGTAATACACCGCACTGAAATCTCCCCATCAATTAAGCATTGGATAATTAGTGTTAGCTGTTCTCTTCCGCCAAACCATGTTTGCTTGTAGCAGGTTAGATTCTGTGGGTAAGAATACAGGCATCAGCGCATTAATAGTAATAGTAATAATTTGAACCATCCAGCAAACAAAACTACAGGGATTTCTGCTAGAGAATGGACTATGGTGAATATATAAATTTTAATCCAAAGCATCTCTTTTTAATTTTTTTAATCGTTATATTAAAATATCATATAAATTTCTTTAAATATTGATATAAGTTTCTCTTGCCTTTAAACTGTTCCCGTAATGTCAAGATCAGCTCGTTTAATTAACAGTTTGTCTATTATGGTTTTGCAGTTAAGATATCGATACTAGGCCTATTATGTATTATTTTAATGGTGATTGTGTCCCGTCAAGATCGTCTCCACAAAGAGCATTTGAGTTTAGAGTTATATGTAAAATATTTTTTTATTAACTAACTTAAAAAAAACCAAAAAAAAAACCCGCTAAAGTAGCAATTTTGCACCCAGATGTCAACAGGATTGGATTTAAATGAACTTGCTTTCTGTATGCGCATTTTTTCCGCTCTCCGAGACTTTTGTCAGGCGTTTGGGCGATTTACTATTTTTATCATTAAGCACACACACACACAAAAAATAAGTTTTTAGTTTGTGTCTGCTCGAGTAAGGAATGCGTTCAGTTTATTTGGTATATATTTCCAAAGGAATCCCGCAACCCTATGTCGGGCTGGGCTTGGTGAACCTCTGCAGCCTTATACTGCGGAGTTAAATAAATTCTACTCTTGACCTTCTGTGTTGCGCGGCTTCATTTCCCCCATCTGTCAATTTGGTGGCGAATTGCTGCCCCCAGGATCAGGCGTTTTAGCGAAGTGGCGAAAAACCGATAGCAGAGCACTTTATAAACTGGGTCCGTAATGAAGAGGTTACGGGATTTAATCTCGAGGGAAGTACTGCTGTTTCACCCTTTCAGCAAGATACATAAAGTGAATTTCTCCAATAAAAAACGACACAATGTGAAATCATAAATAATATATGCAGCAGCTTGAACTTTTGCACTGTGGCTGCCTAAGGTCGTAGGAAAGAGTACAGCCTGACCTATTGGACCACCTAGACACCCGGACGACATGCTGGTCTGCAAAGTCGTGTCTGCGGAGCTGTGATAATTGACACATCTGTGTATTATTATAAACCTTTACGTTGTCTTCAGCGAAACCAGGAAACATAAGGAGCTTTTTATCTCTGCGGCTTAATAATTCTTACGACTGAGGCGTAGAGGTTATCACTATTGCCTTACACCTTCAAGGTTATGGGTTCGAGTACCCCGATGGGCCCCAGTCTGAGCGGAGCTTGCGTCTTCTCCGTGTTAGTTTCGCTTTCCTCCGGGTGGCGGTTTCCTGCTGAATTCTGGGTACACATAGATTAATTGGCGTCTCTAAATTGCCCATTCTGTGTGGGAGGGTATGCCGTATGTTGTACTGGCATCCTGTTCTGGGGTGTCCCCCTGCCTCGTGCACGGTGCTTACTGGGATGGGCTCCAGGCTCATCGAGACCGAAAACAGTTCGTTTACGGAAGATGGATGGACATCTTTATTGTGACCTGGAGTTCAGACTGGTTTATTATTTCAGCGCTAATTATTTTCTGGCTACGTCATTCGTTTACAGGAGGGATTTTGGAATCATTCAGCGGAAAAAATGAAAATAACAACAGCAGTTAGTTGAGACTATGATTAGGGCAATAATGACAGTCACCGTGTCCCGATAGTAATGCTGTTAAAATTAATGTAACACTAAGTTTGACAATGTACTGCCAGCGATGACAATCTAATGCTGAACACTGATAAGGTTGAAGGACGGACTTCGAGCTTTCCGTATGAAAGTCAGAGCGCTTGGCCATTGGCACCGTTAATGAATGCGGGGCTACAAGGGGAATGTGAAGCAGGATGTTGCTGGTATTCGTTCACAGGGGACGACCCCAGGGTCGGGGGGTGGGGGATTATTACATCTCCGCAAAACCTCGAGGTCCCACAGCGCTTAGAGGGATGTTACATTTTCCCACGTGAGAGAGAGACCATCAAAAGACACCCTGGCGCGCGAAAAAAAGCTGCCGGCAAAGGTTTCGAAGCAAACTCCAGATCACGTTTGGCGCCTGCTTTTTGCATGGAGATTCCTTACCCACTCAGTCCACTGGGAACTGGAGTTCAACTGGCAGCTGCTAGATTATTATGATAGATTATTATTATCTACAATGTTATGGTGGGACCTGGCTCCCACAGTCCAGATGCTTCCAGTTTGGTTGAATTTGTGCTGCTGAATTGTCCATAGTGAGTGTGTGTGTGTGTGTGTATTATGGTTGTCATAATTTAAATTATAGTTATGGCAGAAATGAAGTGTCCCCACCATGATACAGATAGCTAATCCGTGTGTGTTTGTGTCTATGATGGACTATCCTCTGCCACTTGGGTTGGGCTCCAGCCTTACTGTGGCCCAGTGGGTGGGTACACACCCTGGGAAATCAGTTTATGCACAGATGAATGGATGAAAAGGTGGATCCCTGCTTTGCGTGACTGATGCAGCCACAGTCACTGGACTGTGAGAGCAGAGAGCCAGGAGATGCTCTGGGAAGGTGATGTATCACAGCAGCATAACACCATCGCCCATTGAGCCACACGCTGCTTCTTTGTAGCTATAATTTGTTTATCCCTCTGGTGAAATCGGGTAATCTTCCCCCATCCCATCTTGTTGTCCATGAGACACACAGACATACTTGGGTTAAGAGCAAGTTTAGGGGTCAGAATGAAGGATCAGCCAACATCCAGCACCCTAAGGCAAGGAGGGTTAAAGGACTTGCTCTAGAGATCAATAGTAGCATAGCTCTGGCAGCCATGGGATTTGACCCAATAACCTTCTGATTACATGTACAAGTTCCTAACCTATGGTGCCACGCACTGCTCCCTATTAGTTGGTTAATTATCTGTTCGGGAGTTGAGCGCTTCTAAACTACATTAGGTGTGTGTGTGTGTGTGTGTGTCTGTGGGACAGTAGAAGTGTGTGTGTGTAAGTCAGTTGAATAGAAGCATGTGTGTGTGTTTGTACACGTGTGTTTAGAGGAGTGGAGGTGAGGGTGCTGGTTCTTCATGGTGAGGAACTCCTACCCATCCACCCGTCCTGCTGCCTCACATGTCCATGGTGCGAATTACAAAAGGTTTTTGGATCTCGGTTTAAATGAAAAATGCATTTCACGAGTATGGAATCGTTGGCTGAAATAATGTACATCTGTTTGGGGTCAGCTGAGGCTTGTCAAACACAGAGATTATTCCTGGCAATTTGTGGCATGTGGGAAACTGACCAGGGTTATTGCTTTTATTGGAGAATTAAAAAAAAATCAAACAAGCGAGCAAATGTCGAGATTGAGACAGGCTGATTTAGGTTCTACTTTTACTACGGATGCTGTGCCTTAATTGGCGTATACAGGCCAATCGATAAAACATGACCGGAAGGGTGTAAATTTATATCAGATTACGACAAAGCTTTAAAATGGAATGTTTGATGGTGTATTCACTAAAATATTTTAAGGTGTGTGACCTGGCCCAGGGTCCTCCAGACCTTACTAAAGACCACAGGGACCTTTCATTTGGACCCGGCTGTAATGAGACACATACTTCAGCACAGAGAGTGCAGAAATAAAGCAGGCGGGAAGAGGGGGCGATGGTTTTTTAAATCTGTCAAGTGATGCCCAAAGGGGCTTGTGCCAGTGCCTGGGGTTTGGAGTACGGCCAAGCACAAGCGTGGCACTGGTGCGGTGTTCCCAGCATGCTGTGCGTCGGTCACCCATAGCTGGCAGCACTCATCTGATTGGCTGAAAAAGAGGCTCCTTTTTGCTCTCACCTGTACCCACCTGGGCGGCAGCATGACGTTCTGGCATAATAAAGATGGGCAAACGTACGTAATGTAGAATTACGAAGCTTTTCAAGGGATGTCTTACAACGACTGGCAGAACTTTGGAGGGCAAAAGTGAGAAGCAAGCCGCCTCTGTTGTGCTGGAGGATGAGAACCTTTCTACAATATAATTCAAGCAAGGCGGCACTTGAGAAGATTCAGCTTTTATTGCATTGCCGAATTATAATGCATGCTGAGTGATTTGATGCCAGAGACTGTGGTGAGGCTTTAGGAAAACTGCCACCGCTGTGCCCGAAGTCCCGCCGGGAGATATGGTGAGCCGTAATTAAGGGGCGTGTCCCGGTAAATGGGCAAACTGGCGTGAGGTGGGTGCATGCGAGAAGATCACAGTGAATTCCCCTGCAGGGGTGGGGATTCACCTGCACGGGTGTCAGAGTCCAACCTAGGTTCTGTCAGATCGGCTGAGCCGGACAAGTGAGACAGAGAGGACAGCGTGTTAGGCTTGTTGCACTGAGGCACTCAGCCATCTATTAAACTCCCCATTATTCTGATGTCACTATAAAATAACTTTTCTTGAAGTGACTATAGTTTTAAAGCTAGTGGGGCAATTACTGTGATGCAGTGCTCATAAACATAGATCAGTTTTTATAATATCACCATACCTGGACTGGGAAGGTTCAATACAGTATCCAGGTTTCTTTGAGATAATGGGCTGTCATCTAGACTTAACTTGCATGTAGTAACCAGAGTGTATAACCACTGTATATGGGTTTTCATTAAGAGTTTTTAGATTACACAGCATGTATGGGCAGTGTAAGAACCTTGGGTCAGAGAGAGATCAAGAACACATTCATACATTCATTCACTTCCCCTGATCTTCGATACCCATAATTTTAGACAGAGCTCCGTTCTCTCTCACCCAGACCCTGATGCTGGAGCCATTGCCATGACCCAATGCCCTCTTCTTTCTGTCATTTGATTCTCATTGTTCTGACGCCTAATTGGCCGATCTTCACTCCCACCCAACCAATAAAGTCTCTCGTCCTTACTCCCATTTCCCAGGTCACATGATTCTGTTTGCCGTTCACTTAACCAGAACATTTTTCCATGATCTAATCACGGTTGTGTTTTCAAGTTCATACTTGTAACCCACCTCCCATAAAAAAGGCACACCTTAAAAAAATATAAATAAAAAAGGTCCAGGTGATTAATCCCACCTATTCTAATATTACCAATATAAAACAGCCATCATATACTTGTTTTATGTAGAGTATATCACAAATACTAGACCAAATACAAAGCAGATAAGCAGTGTCACAAATGTGGATTATTCTGATTACCTGTATTCATTCACCTCAGTCGTAGTTCCAGTCTCTGGTGAACCTTAAGTCCCATGTGGACCAGTAAGAATGCCCAGCTAGTTTTACTGTCTTACAGTCAGCTGTCATTTCTGGTGAGAAATGCCATTGATTTGGGTGGCTTGGAGACCATCACTGACGTTGGGTTTTTCTTGGACCCCGTGTCT
This sequence comes from Pollimyrus isidori, assembly GCA_019775955.2. Classification (NCBI taxonomy): domain Eukaryota; kingdom Metazoa; phylum Chordata; class Actinopteri; order Osteoglossiformes; family Mormyridae; genus Pollimyrus; species Pollimyrus isidori. The sequence goes on along the minus strand of JABFDZ020000066.1, from coordinate 8,539,480 downwards.
CCCGTGCGTCTTGCTGAATATCACAGATCTTTCTCCCTCAGCCTGGATCTGCGTTTGCTTCCACATAAAATCGGAAAAGACAGATTGGGTAGCATTTGAGGTAACGATAAAATAGATTTCTGTCGACTGAAAACAAATTGTTCACGTTATTAAGATCATTAAGACTAGTTAAGCAGATTTCTTTGTTCAGTGATATTGTATTGATCGTATTGTATTGATTGTTTTGATGAATTTTTTTAATAATGGATGTTATTGACTAAAAAGGACATTGATTGTGGCATAGTAAGGTTTTAGGTTTGATGGCATTGAATTTTCTGTCAGGAACTCACTACATTTGAGACCGTCTAGGAAAACGAGAGCGTTAGTCGGTTTCACAGACTTTGCTATCCCTCCGCCTGCCGTTCAGCAGCACAGACCAAAGCAGCTTGTGAGGGAGGGACAGCTGACACACCTGGTCAGTTTGTGTGTCTGTCCTGTGTATCCCTGTGTCTCTGGCTCTGACAGAATACCGGCTTTATGAATGACACATGTACGAACAAAGCGCCGAAAGGTCCATCAGGTCCGATATCCAAGAGTGGGAAACGATAACCGCGCCTAAGATGGGATTCCTGCATTTTTTTTCTCTGGATCTTGCAGTAATTGCTGAATTTTCTGTGTGCCGTCCAAGCTGTAAAAATGCTGAGCTTTTTATCCCTCTCTGGCTTCCAAAGTAACCGTGTCATGCTTCCCTCTATGATATATCACTTTTATCTTTAATATTTTATAAGTAACCTAACTACTTCAACTAAGTCAACAAAAAAGTCTAAAACCGCAGTTGTGATTGGAATAAAGCTGTAAACATATATTAGACAATGAGAGAAAGGTGCGTCTTTGTCCTTCTGTCCTTAGATTCATTTAGTACAAATTATGTGCTGACAAAGCATTATTCTAGAACCCGAGCCAATCAGGAAACCCCCTGCTTCATCAAGACCGTTGCTGACCCATGATTGGGCAGTGGGGTTTTCCTGGGTGTTTACATTAACTGTAAATACAGATATGCCCAAAAGCAACATCTTGTGACAATTGCATAAAGTTCAGATGGGATTGGGAGATTGGGAGACTGCTTTTCGAACTGGGAATTTGATCGTTTACTCTACTGCAGTATAAGTCTGTGCAGAAATTACAGGTGTGTCAACCAATGACAGGTTGTTCTGGAGAGATAATGGTCTTATCTTAAAAGGAACTCACCAGCATGCCCCAGGAAATCTACCTTTCTTCACATATTGGACAGTCACTTCACTGTAATTATATCACATGGAAATACACCTGTCAGTTCCAGGAAAAGCTTTTTTTCATTTAATTTATAGAGAGAACTCGCCATACACATTTATGCAAAGAACTTCTTTTAGTACATACCTTCCTGTAATTGATTTGTAAAAGCAGAGTTAGAGGAAATACTATTCTTTGTTTAAGATGTTTCATTGTATGCTTTATTTTTTAATTTTTACTATTCAATTCCAGATGAGCAGGTAGTGTTATGTGTTTGCTGTGGGGAGGGTGCCGAACCACCAACTTACTGGAGTGCTGTTGTCGGGCGCATAATGCTCAGTGGAGCCAATCAGATTCACGTGCTTCAGTGTTACATAACAGGCAGTGGGGCTTGCTTGTTGTTCAACTTTAAGCCACTCCCCCTCTCCTATATATCTGCCTCCATCCCTCTTCTGAAGAGCAAAAACACGAAGATGACCAGCAATACGGCTGCCTATCCGATTTTCCTCGGAAAACATCTACACTGCAGTTTTGCATCACCCTGTTTGTCTGCTCCGACATCTCTGCTTTTCGCATCAGCTCCCCATGTCCTTCACCACTCTAACTCCTCCAAATCCCAATCTCATACCATGTACCATATCAGCTGCGTTAGAAAGGTGGCCATCTCAGCTTGATAGAAAGTTCAACTGCTTCCAAAAAAATAGCTTAATTCCTGCAGAGTTTGATAGAAAAGCTTCATTCACACTACGGTTGGAAAGCTTATTCTTTCTAAACATGTCAGGAGGGCCTCATTTCCCCTGCGCTTATTCGAAAGGTTTCATTCTCAGATTATAAGAAAGCTGAACTCCTTCTGAGGAATGAAGAAAGGCTTCCTTCCTACCACGTCTGTGAAGAAAACCTTCATCTGTCCATCCATCATTGTTCTATAATGCTGATCCAGTGGAGGGTCGCGACATTAGAGCTGAATTTCTTCTGAAGGCGACGCAAAGCCTTCATGCCAGCTGAGCATGTTATAAAGGCATTGCTTCTCAGGATGCTAAAGGGTTTTATTCATGGAGAGTATATTACATAAGGTTAATTTGTACTGAGGAAATTACAAAGAATTCCTCTCTGCAGATGTTAGTACAGCTCTGGCTTCATGATCTGCTTGTTTGAAAGACATCTTCCTATCTGAGGAAGATTTTATTTCAGGCTGAAAACTTCTGAGGTCTGAAGTCTGGAGTCTTCTTTTTCAGTTGTATTGATGCTTTTCTCTGTTTTGCTATTGTGTCACTTCATTTCTTTTAAGGAAATACACTTACAGACCATGCACTAAATGCAAGGTAAAGTTTATAGAAGAGTAACGATACAGAACACAGAATTATACTTAGATGTAGTTATTACTGTATGCTTCTGTGTTTATGTGAGCAGTCGGTTATGCTGAAGTCTCGAAGCTGTTTCATCCTCCAAAAACTGCTCCCTCCTGCAGCCTCTGCCTCCCCCCCCATCTCCCTGCCCTCCAGCACTCGGTACGCCCTGACATCTCCTGTCCCATGCTATCATCTCCGAGGAGCGCATTAGGAAACGATTCTTTCTCGCTAAAAGATATTGAAAGGGTTTGCTGAGTGTGTTCGTTATCAGCTGAGACCAGCCAGGCCCTGAAACTTCTCAGGTCACACAAGCAAGTTCTCAGTTCTCGGTTCCTGCTGGGTTCTTGTCCTCTGGGTTCCTAGTTCTCAGGCCCATACTGATTTCTTACTTACATTTATTTCATTTGAAAAAATGTGTTGGAATGGGTTACAACTCAGGCCCATTGAATACTTATATTGTGATGTCCATCTCCGCCCACCGCCTTCTAACTACACCCAGCTTCCAACGTCTCTGTTCCCACACATGCTGGTCACTCTCTCCAGCTTCACTCATCCCAGTGCACTGCTCAGGAAACTCCTGGCTCAATATCAGCTCCATCCACATTTGTAATTACCTGTCCAAAGTACACTGTCTTCGTTATTCACCAGTTGCAAAACCCCTCCTCAAATGGAGTCTCACACACACACACACACACACACACACACACACGCACAACGCGTTATTAGAGTGTATTAATCACTCATTAGGACCAAGTTTATCTTTTGCATGCTGATTTTGCTTGCTAAGCTGGCGATGATGCCATTAGCGGCTCGGTCAATAAAACCAATTAGAAATTAAATCGTCTCGCTCCTCTGATGATTTCTGCCGGAAATATGCTGACGCGCGGCATGGGGCTAATCGGTCATCCCACCGAGTGGCCATGAAGCTGTCCTCGCTGCGAGATGAACAGCAGGCTGGGCTTGGGACCGGGGGGCATGCCGGCAGGGCGCGGCGGACCTGTGGCGGAGCCGATCCTGGTAGGACCGTGGTGCTTTTACACCTCAATCCCGCCACCTTCTGGGGGTGAGGGAATGTGTTGGGGAGCAACAGAAATGTAAATACAATGTATATACTTTTATTACTAATCTTCTCATATTATTGCAATCTATTAGAACACATAGATCCCAAACTGAACTCTTCAACTAGTGTTTCCTGTCCCATGATTCTCCAAT
>JABFDZ020000066.1:8517616-8528849 GCA_019775955.2 Pollimyrus isidori | reverse complement strand
CCGGCACTCTCAGCCGTTTGCGTGCGTGTGCATGAGCACGCTTTGTGCGATACTCCGGCACTCTCAGCCGTTTGCGTACGTGTGCATGAGCACGCTATGTGCGATACTCCGGCAATCTCATCCATTTGTGTGTGTGTGCATGAGCACGCTTTGTGCGATACTCCGGCACTCTCAGTCATTTTGCGTGTGTGTGCATGAGCACGCTATGTGCGATACTCCGGCAATCTCATCCATTTGCGTGTGTGTGCATGAGCACGTTTTGTGCGATACTCTGGCAATCTCCGCTGTTTGCGTGTGTGATGAGCGCGCTGTGTGTGATACTGCGACAGTCTCAGCCGTTTGCGTGTGTGTGCATGAGCACGCTATGTGCGATACTCCGGCAATCTCAGCTGTTTTCCCTGGGGGTTATGTTGGCTTTCTTTAGAAATGAGTAGGTCTTCAAACCGGAGAGAAGGGTGTATCTGCAAAGAAAACAACAGCACCAGCAACAACAACAAAAATATTTTATTACTGTTGCTGTCATCATTGTTATTAATAATATTCCTCCATCCATTTCCTGAAACTGCTTGCCCTGTTTAGGGTTACAGGGGGGTCCAGAGCCTATTAAGGTGGCTATGGGTGCAATGCAGGGAACAACCCAGGATGGGGTGTCAGCTGATCACAGGGCACGCTCACACACCATACAGCCACACACCTACGGTCAATTTGGTAACTCCAGTTAGATTCAGCATGTTTTTGGGCTCTGGGAGGAAACTGGAGAAAACCCCACAACCACACGGGGAGAACATGTAAACACTGCACACATGGAACCCTCGCGGAGACTTGAACCCTGGTTCCAAAGGCGTGAGTGCTAACCGCAGTTCCTCCTGCATCAATAATGATACCCATTGTAATATTACTTCCGTTTTTGCCTTTACTGAAGACAAGTAGAATAGATTTACAAAAATTATAAGGATGTATACAATTAATTGCTAGAAACGTAATACTTCAGACATAACTTTTATACACCCCGTTAATACTTTTAACCCTGCTGAATTTCCCCAGCAGATATGGCACTATCAAACCTCACAGTCATTTCTGCAGATGGGCTCACTGCAAAGTCTCTGTCACTTGCATTCTGGCAGCAGTGGTGATGAACAATGTGGTCCTATAATGAAATATTTTTTGGCATTAGAGTAGCTGAATAGGCTGGTTTTCGTGTTTCAGTGCCAAAGTACCTAAGCACTGCGTTCTGTAGAGTGGCACAAGTAGGAGTTAAACGTGCATCTTTGTAATTGGCCGAAAAATATTAGACAATCTTTGCCTGATCGTGGCATATTGAAAAGCAGTTGAGCTGTGAAATCTGGCTTTTTTTCTTGTTTTTTTTGTCTGCTAAGTGGAACTAATAAATAAAAAAGAATAATTAACTTGATATGAACCAGTATAACTGTGGAAGAATTTAAAATAATGATAATTTCAGGCAAGGACTAACTTTCACCTAAATGATCATAATAAGTTAAGGAACGGCCCCATTGTAAACTACCTTACTGTCCACTTTGTTTTTACTTTGACAGGGAGGGAAAATGAGGCTCGACGTATAAAATAGCTCAAAATACATGCTGAGCTGAAAAAGTATGATCGTCGGCAGAGAAAGGCAGTATTCCATCAAGATTTGGATTAAACCTGGACTGTTGATTGATATTATTTTGCAAATACAAATCATCACCGTCGAGTGCAGCTGCGTGAAGCAGGTGACAGCGAATAGCCTGAGTGTGTGATCACCGTGATGGTGGTAATGGTACAAACATGTAAGAGATAAAATGCTAGGAAAATGACAGGGATGGCTCAATGCATTTTGAGAGTGAGTAGTGCAGGATAATGGGCGTAGTGCTTATGGTCAGGAGGAGGTGAACAATGAAGCCAAAGGAGTCCTAAGCCAGCAAGATGTCTGATTCAGTCCAAGATGGCTGGTGTCCAGGGAAAATGAGAGGTACAGGAATGGTAGCGCTGACTGGATTCTGTGCTTGTCTCTATATCTGACAGAGAACAAACAATTAATAATGAATTAGATAGATTTAATAAACAGTGAGCACGAAGCTATGCTCCAAGAAAAGATTTAACGATATCGTTCCAGCACGTATGAAAAGTATGGTGGCATTTCCTGTAGCTCACTCTTCCTGTAGCTGACTGCTTTATGAGTCTGATGTTAAGGAACGTAGCAGCACCGGCTATGATGAACAACCAGGGACATGGAGACCATGACGAATGGGTCTCAAACCACAAGACTTGAGTACTATTCCAGTGGTGAGCAGGTCCCTGAGAAGGAGCAGGCAGGAGGGTGAGGACTGGGTATCGGGTATCATCTAGCCCTGTTTAAACAGCACGCAGACCCGCCTTCTAGGGGACAAATCCTTCATCTTCCGCAGCTTCCTCCTCATCCCCATAATGTGTTTCCGGTACCTGTGATGATTACATGGGGGGGGGGAGGGTTGCTATGGAGGCGTTTCCATACCGACAGGCATAGGAAACGCTGCTGAGTGCAGAGCAGATTAGCGCGGGCTGGCGAGTGTGTATGCAGATGAGGTGACTCGCTGAGCCGCAGCTCTCCGTCTCCTGTTCCTCGCACTGCCGTCTCCGCCGTTCTGAGGATCCTGCGCTAATCCCCATGTTACCGGTTTCCGTGGGAGAACCACATGAGAGAGAATGACGAACACCGGACTTACCTGTAGGCCACGTGATGTTAATTTAATTAAACTCTGTGTGTGTAATCTGTGCTCTGGAATCCTGTGATTTATGCACTTACATCTTTCGCATTGGTGGAAATGCGTTTGTCAGCTATGTTTAGTATTTTTCTGTTAAATATTATATATGATGTCCGTCAGCCCCTGGAGCGTGCCTCAGGGGCCCCCAGTGATATTACTCTGCTGACCCACGTCACAGCCTTACAGCGTTACTCATGTGACTGTGGTGACGCAGGTGTAAACTATGTAGAGGGCATGGTAATGGTAATAAACAGCTATGTTACTGGTTCTGTGTTTTATGTTTTTAACTTTTTATCATTATTTTAGTGTAGTTTACTCATAAAAAAAAGTTACTATAAAATGGTAGGCTATACCATCTAGATTTTTGTGAGTACAGTATGATATATATCAATACATTATTGGTTTGCCATCCATTTTCCAACCCGCTTATCCTACTGGGTCACGGGGGGTCCGGATCCTATTCTGGAAGCAATGGGCACAACCCTGAATGGGGGGCCAGCCCATGGCAGGGCATACTCACACACCAGTCACGCCCACCTACGGGCAATTCAGCAACTCCAATCAGCCTCAGCATGTGTTTGGACTGTGGGGGGAAACCGGAGTACCCGGAGGACACCCCATGACGACACGGGGAGAATATGCAAACTCCACACACAGGAAGCCCAGGCGGAGACTCGAACCCGGGTCCCAAAGGTGTGAGGCAACAGTGCTAACCACTGCACCACCATGCCGCCCCTATGAGTTTGCCATCTATTTAAATTGTTGGCTTGAGTGAGGCCACGACTTTGAGTCTCACCTGCAGACAGGTGGCAGCAACGTCCTGACTGAACCCAAAGGCCGCGCCAGTCTACGCTTACGCTGCGCTCGCAGCTCACCGGCCCGTCACAGCTTCTGCCCTGGGCGTGAGACTCGGCTGAGCCCACATGCACGTAGCTGAGGAAGAGAGCACCGGGGCCCTCATGACCCCGCTCCCAGAAGCGCTAACGACGTTCTCCGCTCGGCGGGCCGTAATGAGCCCGCTCTTAGAGACGGGATTACATCTTCAATGGGAGGTATTACTGGTCATTTTCTGTGTGGCTGCTTTCAGTCACCTTATTGTGCGATGGCTCAGTCCCCGGGAGATGTGAATTAGCTGGAAGAGAGCACATGTCGCATACCCCCGGTGAACTGAGCCCGTGACTGCGGTCTTGTAGCACATCCCACACCTCTTGCCCTATGGCTTCTCTTCAGCCTAAGACAGTGGGGGCTCCCTTGGAGACCAAAGCGAGGGGGCCTTCAGCTAACTGGAATGCCCATTTATGTGTTTTTTGCACACCCTTCTCTTGGCCCAGTCCATTGTCCCGAAACAAGGCCGAGAGGGTTCCAATCCACTTATATTTCTCAGGAATGTGAGAAGGAATGGGTCCAGGTTGCTTAGCAACAAGCTCTACGTAGCGATGGACAGATAAGACCCCTTATTTCCACTTTGTGTCCCTATTGGCTGAAGGTGCTTTGGGAGAGGGGTCTGTATTCCAGCCCTTGGCGTGTGTATGTGTGTCTGATTATGCATATCTGAGTCAGGCAGCTTGTCCTTAATATTGTCACTCCGATTGATTCTGTGGGTTATGCTGTCTAGGATGCAACAGCCGGTCATGTCTGGCTTTTAATGAAGTAGCTGTTGCTTTAACGAATGAGTCCAAATCACTCTTTAATTTCATAAAGCCATACTGTATGCAATTTTCAGTTGCAGTACCTTATAAGAATATATGAAGTCGGCTTCCCTGCCACAAATTAAATTTTTACTTGTGTGCTTAAAGGTTACTGTGGCCGTAACTATAAGCTCACACCTTCAGTTTGCTGATGTTAGCGGTCCTGAGTGGATGGGGACCTGGACGCCTCAGGGTTCGAGCCTTTGTCATATAGTCCGTCAGAGTCACACCCTTGGAAAGTACCTCACTATTAATTGTCATTAAAGTAATCATATTACTTTTTATTTATTGGTTTGGTTGTTTCTTTGCATTTGTTTTGCTTTCTGTATTTGAGGGCCTCTAAGTGCAGTATTTACTCTTAATATAAATGTCACTTTAAATCTGAATTAAGCACCAGGTGTAATTTATGTGCAGCATACTCTATGTAATTTTATATATCTTTCATGTAACTAAAGCTATACTATCCAATAATTTTAATTTTAGCAAACATGCATTGTGTTGCTGTATTACTGTGATTTAATGAACCAAACTATAGTCACAAACTTTTAACAAGACATCTTGAATTTATTTCTCAGGAAAAATTCAACTGCTAAAGTTCCTTATATCCATGGACTCCTCACCACCAGTCACCACCCTGTGTATCATATAGATTGGTCCCGGGAGCCTTAAAGGTCACAGTTGTTATGGATGCATTTTTAATGCAACACAGTGGAATACCCCTGAAATAGAAAGACTGTTAAACCCTGTGTTGCCCTTCACCACATCATATCTGACCTGCAGACATGCTCTGGAGGGCAGATGGAAAGGGGATAGAAGCATTAGAGAAGAGTGGGCTAAATGTAGCAGACCCATTGAGATAGATAAATGTCCTGATGATTGGGCTCCCCACTACTGCCCAATCTAGTAGCGATACTTGGGTCAAATTCCTGCTAGGGTTACAGAAGTGGGCTTGGGGAGGGGGTATCGCTACCTCATTTCCATCCATTGAGTAATTCCTTGGAAACAGCTTGTATGAGGTCCCCAATATGGAAAGGGATGGAGAGTGATAGGAATGTATGACCCCCTTCAAAAAAGCAAACCAGCACCACTTGGTGCTCCCTCCACCGTGCGAGAAGTATTACAGTCCTCTTGCGTGGTGTCCTGATGGTAAAATTAGCTGCCGGACCACTTCTAGTCATAAGACTCCCTCAACACCTTCAAGAAACCTCAAGACTGAGACCCAAGACCTGTTGCAAGAATTTCTCCATTGACCTGATATTTCTCTGTGTTCTCTGAATGTTCTTAATGCTGCACTTCCGCTGATTAAATAGTCTTATCAGGTTCTTGCTGTGTTAGAAGTTGCTGGGTACTTCCTGCTCCAATACTGCTTACACTCGTACCTGGGCAATCACTGGAAGCTCAGCCTAGATACCCAGTTGATTCTTTGACAGCACTTGTGATTTTAATGTGCTATTTGCCTCATTTTATTTTTTATGTTATATAAAAGTACTCAAACATACATTGGACAACAGACCCAAAAATGAGGGTAAAATGCAAAAAAAAATGGAAGTCTGTTGACGTTTAATCAGAGTCTCCCTTCGCAACGAAGGTGATTACCCAACTAGTCATCGACATAGTCAAAGCTTAAAATGACGAGGATACCGAAATATCAGGGAACTCCGTGGCTAATATTTCAATGATAATATTCTGGTGGATGCACTATTGCTCCCAAGCACAGCTGTCTCAGGAATACCACAGGGTTTCAGAAGACTACACAACGTTGACACTAATGAGATCATCCTGCATTTTGAGTCAACACTCCATTGGCGTTCACAGGGGGAAGGAGGAGACGGAGTCCACTATCACATCTCTTTATCCGTGCCTGACGCAGATTTTCTTTAAACATGTGCAGCGTATCTCACTGAATGGACGGTCAGTTTGCCCTCAGACTTTCACAGGGCTGTTCGTAATCGGCGCACGGGCTGTCGAGATGGAGACAGGGAGAGAGTGTGAGATTGGGGATGACTATTCTAACTGCGGGTAAAAAGCATGTTCCTACCAATACTGTGGGAGTATTGCGTGTTTTTAGGGAGACGGGGAGCTGATTTAACCCCTACCAACGCTGAAACCAAACCTACGCCCACGGGAAGACAATAAGCACAGCTATATCTCAAGGGCTGATAGATTCTCATAAAAGAAAAACACCCAACTCATTTTCTTTTCACGAGATGATTTTCTTTGCCTGGACATGCCATGATTCTTGCCCAACACTTTACCACTAGGGGGTGTATCAGTAACTCCCAGCACCCCCAGTTCCCTCTCTGCTTTAGTCCCATCCTATACAGGAAATAATTTTTCACTTCCCGTCTGTCTGTTTTCTGAGGTTTGCGGATCTTTGTTTTTGGTGGTTGCTGAGAGCAGTTTGGGATGAAAAAGCTGGCAGAGTGAGGAGACGCAGATGGCACGCCGCCCCTAGGTGGCGCCGTCATGCAGACTACAGTGTGGGGGAACATCGTGGGCGGGAGTTTGCCGCCCCACCAGCACTGCTTCTCCTGTCTCGGAATGAGTCATGATCAGAGCAGAGCTGATTGCGGTGCGATTAGCTAATGAAGTGGAAATGTGGAAAGTGAGGATGGAAAGTGAGCGTGCGGATGGAAAATATCCCAGCACACTCTGAAGCTAAAGCCTCCAGGATTTATTCTTTTTCCACTTGCTTTCCTTGGCTGCGGTCAATGCAAAGAAAACAGTTGAGATTGGCGGTGTAGTCAATAACCGCGAGGGAGTTACCATCGCAAGGGTGACAGCAAACAGGCATGGATCACGGTGCACACGTGCACTCTGGAAGCGCACGTGGAGACCGGCCGAGTACGGCACTCGATGTCTGGCTCCTTTGGTGTGTTACCCCGCTAAAGCATCCTAAAGCACAGCTAAAAGATCTGCATTTTGGAGAATCTTTATTGTCATCTGCAGCTATATAATCTTACGTTCCGTTGCTGTTATGAATTTACGATCCTGTCACAGTGAAAGGATCAGCGATAAATAGAATATAAATATGAATCAGAAAGACATTTGCCCATAGAAAATGTGACATTTTAAACATGGCATACCAAAAGATAGACATGAAACACAGACAGAAAAATGCAATGCAAAAATATATACTATTATACAATTACTAAATGGAAACCTAGGCATTGTGTGTCGTCTGTTGTCCCTGATAGTAGCAATGCGTGGATATGTGTGCCAGCTCAGACAAGTGCAGCGGAATATGTTTGTGTCCCCAGCCATCAGCCCCATAGCAGCGGCTGCAGATGGACAATACCCGCCGAGAGAGAGATTACGTTAAATCTGCCGTCAACGCCAGGGCCGTCCCTTGCTAAGCGGCGACAGCTGAAACACACGCGCTAGCGTTCCCGTTCCTCGTGGCCGCTGAGGCCACCCGGATTCTGGGACACTTCATCAGGCGGCTATAAAAATATATCGCCGCTTCTGCGTCAGAAAGCGAGACAGTCTGCTTGTCACGCCACATCTGACATAACACCGGGAATGTTTCCCCTTCTGTTTCGTCTGCTTTCTTTCCACAGTTTTGCTTGGCTCCTTCGAGGGGCCATTCATGCAAAGACAATCAATGTAGCCCCCAAAGCCTTTTCTGTACCCATTGTACGCTCCCTGGGAATGTGCAGTGTTGTGTTAGGCCATTTTTTACTTCTTTACCGCAACACATTTTGGCTTTTGCTTTTTTCCAAGTAATGGAATGAATTAACTTTCTGTCATTCTATTTACTCTCATTCTGTTTTTGAGGTCATTTCCTGTCACACTCCCTTCTGCACTGCTATTTGATTAGGGCAATGTCATTATCTGTTATCATTCATAGTGCTGCTTCCTGTGAATGTCAGAAGTATTGTTGCCTGATATTGCGGTACTCTGGGCACAAAACGACAAGGCTTTACTCTAGAGTCAAAGTAACAGGTCTGGGTTTACTGTGAGTTTACTAAAAGGAAGATAGCCGTATTCTGGACATCAATCATACCTTTACTCAGTTGTTGCTCCTGCATGTACTGAGTTTCCCTCCACCCCCAGTAGCTATATTAGATCAGGGACTAATTCTTAATTGCTCCATGCAACTAATTAGTCATGGCAGGAAGGCTATATATCAAAGATTATTACCTTCACGTTAATTAGCCTCTCAGAGCAACGTGGCTTAACATAGCATTTCCTTTCTGCTCTTTCCGCTCTCCTCTTGCCCTTCTCTATTCTGCCACACTGGCGGCAACGAATCAGCAGCAGAAAGACTTGACTAATTAATCATAAAGAATGTCGACCTCTGCATTAAAAGAACATACGATCCTTCGTGGCTCCGTGTCACATTCTATACCCACATGTCTATCTTTGCACACCATTACCTGACCCTTAGACCAGTCTGTCAGTCTGGAGCAGTTGAAGTTGGACCCCGGGGGAAGGGTACAGTACTTATAAATCAGAAGCTTACAAAGTACGCATGTCACCCAGATCTGCGGAGCAAGTTTTCAGACATATTTAACTAGCGTCTTTTACTCACGGCCCAATAAGCATTTGCCCCCATCTTTGGTGAACATCTGTATCTCATCGATTGCGGAAACCTTGGCATCTCACGTTATTATCGCTGTTACCTAAGTCAACCTAGTTCTCCATTTGCCAGCTACCTCCTTCTTCTTTCCAAGCTTCTGCTGTTGTTGTCACTTTCCGTCTTCTCCTGCTGTTGTTACCTGAGAGTCTGTGAGTCATGTAGCGGCCATATTGCATGTAGGCCCTGAAAACATTGACCAGTCTTTCCTGACTCGGCTAGCAGCCACAGCAATCAGGCCACGACGAAATCAACGCAAACAACAGAAAATATTCGCCAACCAAGAGCCTGGGTAATGACCAAAACGTGACTAATTTAGATCTAAATCAGACCTTAATCAGCCAGAATAATGTTCTTCACTGTACAGGGCTACGTGCGCTTAATGGGGCGCTCAGCATCAAAGCAGCAAAGCATGTTTTGATCAGGGTTTGTGTTTCTGCAGTTATGCTCTTCATTGTTTGCTCTGAACAGACAGCCACCTCTGCCCATCAAAGGCAGAAGGGAAAACACAGAGTCACACCCATCCATCCAAGCATTTCCTGCACCCACATTTCCAATTCAGGGTCACAAGGTTTTGTTTGGAGAGCTACAGGTGCAAGTTAGGACGGAATGCCAAACTATCACACTCCTCTCGCACCATTCACGCTCACGGACCATTTGATAACGTCGATTCACCTTGGTGTGTTTTTGCACTGTAGGGGGAAACTGGAGTACCCAGAGGAAACCCCACAACACAGGGAAAGCATACAAACATCACACACACAGAGCTAGGCAGAGACTCAAACCCGGGTCTCAGAGGGGTAAGCCAACCACTTCTGAACTTAATCTAACTTTCTTCTACCGTAACCAAGTTCTGAAAAGCCAGAAGCATTTAAATGTCTTGCTGACCTTCCATAACAAAGTAAAGTCAGGGTGCCTCCTGTACTCTGTATTCATACTACTGTCTATCTTATTTAAGTTTATAAAAATATACTTCTGGTGCCGTATTATACTATAATCATCAGTTTGTATTTTCCCTTAGTTTCTTTCCCTTTTGCTCACAATCTGGAGTTATTTGTCGTATCACCAGACAAGGATCGCACTCAAAGCACAAAAGCATGTCTGTCTGAGACGCCCAGCCCACATCAGTCACCCTGCTTCACTGTAGATGTTGTCAGTCGTGTAACTTGCATGAAGGATGCTGTGGTTCACCCAGTTCCACCCAAAGCCCTTTTGCTGACCGCCCACAGCAGACTTTGATGTAAAGTAACGGGCAGTGTTGGGCATTTCAGGTCCAAAAGCCACAAATCCAGACCAAGGTTTTGTTTCTACCAAACAGTTGAGCTTAAAGAGTCACAGTCACAGAGTACTCTTGGTTATTTGTTAATTGGTGATTTTTAGCTTCTGGACCTGAAATTCCCAGCACTGGTAACATGATGGAGAGGAGCTCGGCCACCTTACCAACCTGGAAAAGAGACTTGTGCATACTCTCCTCCACAAACCTAGCTCCTTGTTGTGGGATGCACCTAGCTTACACCTCATCTTTTCTGTTTCAAAGCATCCCCAAAAGAATACTTATGTGTTCCAGCATGTTCTATGGCAGAGATCTGAGCATAGAAGGTTGACATGCATAACGGTCCTATCAAATCCTCCTATCAAATCATCCGTATGTCCCATTTCTTCCCTTGGTCAACCTGAAGGCGCAAATAGAACCTTCCAGAAGCAACAGGTTGATAGCACAGCCTCTGTGCTGCCGCGACACATGTCAGTGAGATGGATAAACCTGGGCCAAACGGATAAGCCATTTAATTGGTCCGCAGCTTTTGTCGAGTGCTGAGAGGTAGACCCCAATCCTGCCCTCTCCTATCTCTCTCCCACATGTGGATGGAGTCCACCGATGGATTGATAGGCGCCCGCTATTTTGGGGGCCGAGAGGCACAGCCTACGAATGGATCAGCAGATAAAAGCAGCACTCAGCATTACCCCGACATTTTACTGTCCTTCCAATAAAACTCGCAAAAATATGGCGTGGCGCTGCCCAGCACCGTTTGGAAGTGGCTTCTATATTTCACCCCACCTTTCCACTTTTATTTATCCTCCTTTTTATGCGGAGATATCGGGGGGGGGGGGGGGGGGGAACAAGCCCACGGGGCCCCGACATGCGGGGGGGCCCCGGGACGGGGTCCCCCGGGGGGGGGGGTGAGACAGAAAAAGCCGGCAAAAAAAAAAAAAAAAAAAAAAACCCA
>JABFDZ020000066.1:8480632-8513039 GCA_019775955.2 Pollimyrus isidori | reverse complement strand
ACGGGTCTGCCCCAGGGTCTCCAGCAACTGGGAGACGGGTCTGCCCCAGGGTCTCCAGCAACTGGAAGATGGGTCTGGCCAAGGGTCTCCAGCAACTGGGAGATGGGTCTGTCCCAGGGCCTCCAGCAACTGAGAGATGGGTCTGTCCCAGGGCCTCCAGCAACTGAGAGATGAGTCTGCCCCAGGGTCTCCAGCAACTGGAAGATGGGTCTGCCCCAGGGCCTCCAGCAACTGGGACGCTCTCTGAATAACTCCATACAGACATAGAATCCTTGTGAGATGTCTGAACCACCTACACAGAGTTCTGTCAGTTTCGAGGAGCTGCATCTTATTTTAGGACAGACTGGACCCCTCAGCAACTCTACAGTGGAACCTCATTTTGGCCACTTCTACTCAGAACCTCTTTCTTTGAGTCATTATCATAGTTGATGTCCATAGGTGAGGCATAGATTGACTGGTAAATTGCGATTCTCTTAGCCAATGACCGTGAAAAACTACAGCCACCGCAATGACCTTCCTGTCAATCTTGTGTTGACTCTAATGATCCAGAGGTACTTAAACTCCTCCGCAAAAAGCTGGCAGTTCCCGCCCCCCATCTGAAAGAAGGAATCCGCTATTTTTCAGTGAGGGTACATGGACTCAGAGGTGCTGATTACCTTTCCTGCCACTTCACACTTGGTACTGAAACGCTCAAGTGCATGCTGGGACGGAGGTCTAGGTCAGATGAAGCCAAAACAACGACATCATGTGCAAATTTCAGTAATGTCTCTTCTAGCTTTAATGATCACAGACATGGGAAAAGATGTAGCCTTTTGGCGACCCACACCCACTCTAAATGACTTTGTGCCAAATATTTATATAATACGTCTCTTGCTACAGTACATTCATACAGGGACCAGTTATCAGACAATATTGGTTTTGCTACTCCATATTCATAAGCATATGCAGACTATACTTAAATACATGTTTATATACACACACATACTGTATATACTGGTATCTGTAGACTTACATATAGCATTTTCCTATAAACCCTCAAACAAAAGTGCAATGGAGAGTTGTTTTTTTCCCTGTTGCATAGCCAGGCCAGACCCCACGTTGCTGTTTAGATGTGGCATTGTGTGGTTCTGTACGTTATGAGTCTGTACCCAGGTCAGCAAAGTCAGTATATCATGTGGGGACCACAGTAATCTTATCAGTATTGGCCCTTTGAACAAGGTCTTTAACCCCAAAAACTGCTCCAGTCATGCTGGAACAATGATTGACCCTGTGACTCCAAACTTTAATCAGACACCTACTTTATTCACACACTGCGTCTCGTAGAACAGCAAGACGGGATATGTGAAAACAAAGGAACCTCTATCTGTGCTTGGTCAATGGTGAATAGCACCATACATAGATTGGACCATCTACATTTATCTATAATACCTATATTTGGAACATACCCACTGCTCTGCAATATCTCCAGGGTCAAATGGCCTCATTAGGTATTTTTTCCACCATATTGGAGCATATTCTGACTGATTTGCACTTCCATCATTTCACTCTCCATGACCTCTCCAAACTCTTCCCACACACTAACTTTTGCATTCAAAACTGTCATCCCTCCTGCCCTTCTGGTCTGTTGTTACTTCTCCACTCCACTCAGACCTCATACAACCACTGGCCCAAAGACCTCCTTTTTCAGCTCAACAGCTTCCCTCACTAAGGTTGCTCGCCAGTGGAGCTTAGGTTGACAGCCATGACAGGGACCACTTATCTTCTAGCCAGGAGTGATATGATAGTAAAGAACGGTGCCTTAGCTCTACAGCCAAGTTGTTGTTGGACTCCTCTGCAAGGCATTATGCTTGAGCACGATGCTCGCAAATGTACTGCTTCACCCTGAATGAAAAGGGTCAATGATCAGCTTTGTAGTTGTCTCACCTGACTTTAGGCCCATGTGTTTTGGATTCCTGGTAAAAAAAAGGTCAGAGTCAACTGAGTACCACTTGTAGTGTTGGTGAGATGGATTCAGCACATGGGGCAGAAGCTGGATGAGCCACGCTGAGGAGCCTGGGGTGGCTGGGAATGTCTGACTCAGGCATCTGTGTGAGATTAATTCAATTCAGTTCAATTCAGTTTTACTTGTGTAGCACATTTTCACAACATTACAGTGTCTCAAAGCACTTTACATTATCCCTGTCCAAAACTCCCAGAGAGCAAGCCAGAAGTGGCAAGGAAAAACTCCCTAGTAGGAAGAAACAAGACTATCCTCCAGTCAGATTTACAAAATGACAAAATTCTAATTTATAGCATTCAAATTTTCAAATTCGGGTTTAAATGCAGAGGGCGCAGGTAAAGTCCGACAGGTGATGCTGGTGTTTCTGACAATTCACCTCATGCCGCAAAAATAACTACTGCTGGCCAAGTGAAGCTGGGAAACCGAAAGTGAATGAACCTTTTTAAGATGTTGGGCAAAATGGGTTAAAGATGTGGGACTACTAAGAGCAGGTTTGATCAAGGTGCAGCTCAGGGAACGTGAACAAAGAATGTCTGAATTGTACTTTGTCCATTCATTTGGTGGCTTTTACTGCAATGGGTTGGGACCCTATCCTGGGTTGTCCGCTGCCTTATGCGGAAGGTATAGGCTCCAGACCCTGGAAAAAGTAAGATAGATAAAAATATCTGTCTGTATTTATTGAATCTTTTGTCTGTGTACTATTGTAATGCCCTCTGTTTTGTACCTTGTGTCTCGATGTTGCCTTTCCTTTAAAAAACAAATCCTGCTAGTGTTCAGATTGATCTGGTTTCAATTGGCATTCTAAGGGTAATATGAAACAATAATGAAAACCTCTGTTTTCACCTAGGCATAGATGTTTTTCAGTCCGGTGTCAGACTTGGCTCTCTGCCTCCTCCCTCACAGCTGGCCAGATGTTTCAGCTGTAGATGTGCGTTGGGCAGAGCAGTGCCCTGACACACTGTTTTCCTGGCTTCTCTTTTTTGATGCCCGGTTCTCAGGCTCCACTGTGCAGAATCTCATGAGCAAGTGGTGTGCTGGAGATGTAGGGCATTACCGCTTGAGATGTGAAGCCATTACCGCTTGAGATGTGAAGCCATTACCGCTTGAGATGTGAAGCCATTACCGCTTGAGATGTGAAGCCATTACCACTGGAGATGTTGGACCATTACCACTGGAGATGTGGGGCCATTACTACTGCAGATGTTGGACCATTATCACTGGAGATGTAGGGCCATTATCGCTGGAGATGTGGGACCATTATTACCGGAAATGTGGGGGCATTACCACTGGAGATGTGGGACCATTATCACTGGAGATGTAGGGCCATTACCACTGGAGATGTTGGACCATTATCACTGGAGATGTAGGGCCATTACCGCTGGAGATGTAGGGCCATTACCGCTGGAGATGTAGGGCCATTACCGCTGGAGATGTAGGGCCATTACTTACCACTGGAGATGTGGGGCCATTACCGCTGGAGACATGGGACCATTATCACTGGAGATGTAGGACTATTACCACTTGAGATGTAATGCCATTACCACTGGAGATGTGGGGCCATTACCGCTGGTGACAGTCAACTAGCAGACAGCAGTGTGGGGCAGTGTGGAGCGTTAGAGGAGCAAGCTGGAGAGCATTTCGCATGGTGCAGGCTGGTACTTCTGGCATGGAAATAAAGTGATTCGATGGTTATTCGGATCAGGGAGGTCAGCACCCTGGATAGCAGCTCCAGGCTAATTGGAACATTATTGGATTGGTCTGGGTTGTGGGCCCAATATGATATGCTATCATAAGCCCAACATCTCGAGTGGCACCCCCTCCCTGTGGCACCTTATCATTAACATAGTCATGACTGTGTTGCAGTGTGCCACACAAGGCAGAGTAGACACCCATGTAGCCAGTATGCTTCCAAAGGCACACAAGACCATGGGTGGCAGCCAGCAGTATTTAAGATGGAACTGCCACTCTTGGACGCCCTGTGGATGATGGGTTCCCTCCGGAGAGCTGGGGAGACCTCCAGACAGGGTTTAAAAATGGATACAGCTGATACATGGACAGAAACACACAGGTACGCTCGGGGTATCGGTGCGGGGAAATGCAGAGAAGGGCTGCATACGGTCCGTGGAACTGTGGGTGGACAAGGGAGACAAGCTGGATGTACAGCAGGCCGCCGTGTGGCTACAGAGCGAGGCTTGGACATCGCAGGGGGTCAGCAAGATGTATGACCGCTGCCTCCGCTTCTCTCTCCATCTGGCTCTGATTCATACGTCCCCCTCCCCTGAAGTGGGACACGCAACAGCAAGATAGATCATCTCCCGTTGAGCTCTTTCCCGCTCGCTCGTTCTGTGCCAGGGGGAAGTATGACCGAGTAGGTGCGGCGATGCTGCGATCGGGATGTCAGAGTCCCTTCCTTATTGGGTCGTGCAGTTTGACGCACGCAAGGTGCTTCCAGTGCCAATGAGGCGTCACATCCACTGGAGTCAGGGCCGTCTCAGCTGCTGGCCTTTAATCATGGCGAGAACATAGTGGGCAAATTAGTCTAAATATTTGATGGGTCAAGCCGTCATATTGTCTTCTGATGTCTTTCATTCTTTACTTCACGCTTTGGGGCCTCTTCCCATGGGCATCGCATCCAAAGGGAGTCACTCATAGTCATTACCGCTGGCAGCGGCTGCTCGGCGTTGACAATTCTGTTAAATATAAAAATGAAGAAGCAGAACGTTCAGCCCTGTTCAGGCTTTGCAGTCACATGGCTGCGTTGCCCAAATTTGTAGTAAGACGAAACCTACTTTCAGCTTCTTTTGGTTGCTGAATGAGATCAATGAAACCCGATTCACAATTGAGGTTAGAAGCCAATCATGCAGACCCTTGCAGGCCAAGCAAGGAGCAGTTGACAAGGGTGAATACTGCACTTTGTATTCAAATTGCACTGCACACACTGCTTCAGTTTACAGTGAGGTTCACGCAGGGGTTCAGCTAGAAATTCTGGGCCTCCCTGACAAAATCCCGTCCTGGGGAGCTGGTCCCACTGTGAATCTCAGAAAACACACCGCGAAGCAAGCACGCACTACTACGCGTTGCAGTTGGTAGGCCCTACCATTTTAGTTAAGAGGGGTGCGGGTAGATTGTGCCAAACAAGCCCAAAATGGTACATCTTTGGACCACTATAGAGGGCTGTGGGGGGGGTTGTGGCCCTTAAATCTGCCAGGGTATCCATGCCACTCCAGCATCCCTGGGTTCACAAGGCTCACAGTCTGCTCCTTACCTGGGTCAGGGCTGAGGCTTCTGCCTCCCACCCCCTGGTGGAGTACCGTGGAATAACAACTCCAAGCACATCGTGCCGGTGCCAGCGGCTGACGAGCCTGCCGCTGCTTCCTGAGCTCATCCTCTCACGGTGCCGGGACACGCAAACACGTGTGGCTCCCTGCAGCACCACCTGTAACCAGATCCAGCTCCCAGGCCGTCACTTAGACTGAGTGGGCTATTAGGAGCTCAGGCTCTATCAAACCCAGATGTCCTTCCACTGTTTGTATAAAGCGGTTAATAACTCAAAACGAAACCCTTATAATTCAGGCAATATTGTGCTTTGGACAGCGGTTTACCGGCTGTCTAGTTTGTATTAACCTAATGGAAAATGAATGATGTTATTAATCATGTGGGGGGGGGGGGGGGGGGGGGTGCTGGCAGGCGTGCCAGGAGAGAGAGGGGGGCATGGGAACACTCAGAGCCGGTTTTACGGCATCTTCCCTCTCTGCTTTCTTTTTGTCTGTGTTCCTCATCTACCACTATTCCTGAGTCAGGAAGTTCTGCCAGCCAGTGTCAGTCACGGTCTGAATCACAGTCTGGTATACAATCCGAGACAGCGGTGGAGAAACAGGTGGGATAGATCAGCTCAGGAAGGTGAAGCAAGTATTCGCAGTACTGCCCCGTACCCAGAGAGTCCACCAGGACACACTCCGGCCAGTCAGCTCCACAGAGGAACCTGTCTGTTTTTAAGAGTCTACATCATATCATGTCCTTCGGTTCAGGACTGGCACCGGTTTCAAGGCAAATTGCAGGCTTTGCCTTTTTTTTTTTACAGAGGACATTCTTCACCTTCACTCATCATGTCATTTTCCAGAAGGTTCCTCGTGAATCCTTCACGGGTTTTGCAGGTTGCGGCTCAGCACACGCAGTCACTTGAATTTCATTCAAACCCCCTGACATTCGTACTTGTTGTCTCACCGGCAGCATGCTGGGTTATTCTACACAGTTACCATGATTTTTCATGTACTTTCCAGTGCTACACACTGATCACATGTATTTAGTACCGTTCAGTGGGCGTACATGGACTTTTACATTTCCCATTTTCTCTGCAACCTGCAATTTACGGTGCTTCAAAAAGGTTGTAAAGCGTTAGCAACACCGTATGACTCATGAATATTGTAACGCTAAAGGTTAGCTATATATGTTACTGATTTGAGCTGCCAGCTGTGGCTACGCGCCATCTAGCTGCTTCTATCCACGGAAAGCTTCAGACACAAATGCTCTTCCTTTCTATGCGGAACATCGACCATCACTGGGATTCCTACAGGTGTCTGTACAACTGTATGGATGTTAACAATGTGGAAAAATCTTGCTGTTCTGCTTCTGCAGCAGACAGCTCATGTAGGCAGAAAAGCCTCTTTGCTAATCAACCAAGAGAGTGACTAATTAGCACTGACTGGCATCAGTCACCTCATGCCAAATGCTCTTGATTTGAATTCCCTTGGCTTCTTCAGAATCTTAAGCACGTGGACCGCGGCTGGTCGTATCTCAGTGCCGTTCTTTACGCACACAAATTCACAGCCTACCAGCTCCCACACGCAGTGGTGCAGACTCGCCTCATGGTGCCTGTTTACGGCGAGTTGCTGTCTTTAAGAGACACACGGCGGGAGCAGAGCTCCCCAGGATCACGGAGGACCATGCTGGGCATCTGCCTGTTGGAGGCCATCTGGGTTGACCTGGAGTGTGAAAGAGCTGTTGTTTGCCTGGAGCCAGGAGAGAGCACTTCCACCTGCCACTGTTTTCACAGTGCAGCCTCCCCCTCCACTTGCTAGGATTTTATTACCTTCCATCCTGTTATTCTGTGCCATTCCCTGTGACGGGACGGAACCTGAAACCGTGTGAGTGTTTAGCATTTGATCTCCGTGGGCATTTAGAACACTGACTTTATTCTGTCTTAGAATTTAGAGCTCCGGCCATTTAGAATGTCCATTTTCTTTTATCATTCTTAATTTCAACAAGAAATCTTGGCTTGTTATTTTTGCCAAAGTCCAACACGAAGGCTTCTATGCGCACAGTTTCCAGTTCCATAGAACACCGAAAATGTTATCCTTCCTTAAATAACGAAAATAAAAAACGATGAATGAAGTCACTCATAAGTATATTTTAGCCAAAGGAGGTTTTCAATTGTTTTATTACATCAGCAACAGAGTATAATTTTACACTTCCATTGTTACTCTGGAGGTAGATTCCCGTTGACTTGCAATAGGCAGCTGCAGGCAGCTATTTTAGAATAATTTTAGTCTGGTTAATAATCACATTGAGTGAGCTTTTTTTGACTGATCTTGATGTCAATGTAAACTCTAAAAGTTAACTACGTATTGAAAAGAGAATGCAGAAGAAAATGTAGTTTTAATTTACACAGAACAGCTATGTATTTTAGAAAGATTTTAGTCAAACTATTTTAGTAATTTTGCGTTTCCACTGTTCTATTAGTTTCTTCGAAAAATCTAAAACTTAACCTATTCCTCTTTTGAATACAGCTATCAGCATTTTTGTAATCCCGTTTCTCTAATGCAAAATACTTTATAGAGATTACTGAATTACCTGTTGTACTACAAACTGTATACTACAGGAATACAATGTGTCTTTAGATGTAGGAAGAACGTAACTCTTACTTAAGCGATACTTCACATTCCTTGTTAAGCATTCCATTTTCCTTTAGTCATTTAGCTACTATTACTACAGTTCAAGGGCTTTTCTGGGCCCCGAAACATTATCCTCTCTGAGCTTTGTGTCAGAAAACTAGTTTGTAATGATCCACACTTTATTCACTGAATATCTCAAGCTTAAGGGAAAGAAGAGTTTGTGAAACTCATTAAAGGCAATATTAATGGAAAACACAAAATGTTTATTTTGATCTCTGGGGCCTGTAGCTAATAGAAAAGTGGCAGACCCAGAACATCTCATGTTCCTCCAGGGTCCTGTAGATGTGACAGTAGCTGACTTTCTGCTCCTTCCTCTGCAGTTTCATCTTGGTGTTTGGCTGCCTGGTCCTGTCTGTGTTCTCTACCATCCCTGCCCACCAGGACCTCTCATCTCACTGCCTCCTGATCCTGGTAAGGCCCCTCACTGTCTCTGCTCAGCATCTGAGGGCGTCTTTCCACGTGCCTGTTCAGAATGCTTTGGGTAGTTTTTTTGTCATCCCTGGAGCAGGGTATATGAACTGGGTGGATTTTTTTTCTTACTTGCTGAGAAGCACAGTGCTTTATGGAAATTACACACAGATGTAATAGGAGTTATGCTTATAAAAATAGCCCTCAATGATATATTCAATAAAAGTAAATTGTGCTGCACAGAACAGGCCAGTATCGTGACTCATAAACCATATATACACCCACATTTCATCCATGTTTAATTCAAAATTTATCTTCAAAGCCTAACGGGCCGATCCCAGGGGCTGAAGCAGAAACGTGCAGTCCGGCCCACAGGAGGTGAATCATTGGGTCTCAGGCCCAGCTGTGCATTTTCAGGCATCTGCGCCCCGTCGGTGGGCCAAAAGAAAGGCCTTCAGGTCAGCCAGAACTTCCAAATGGTGTCCAATCATTTCAGGTCACGACAGCGTCTGTCACCACCTCAACGAAGGCTACGGTGCGGCTCTGAGGATCGGATATGCCTGCACAAAAACAGACATTCTCTTTGTGTTACGGAAGCTTCAGAGCAGTTGTTACTTCCTCATGGAGAGGAGCTGATCTGACCTGTGAGCGTAAACGGCATTCGGGGCTTCCTGCTGTCTCATTCGCATTGGCACTGCGCTAGATCGCCAGTGCAGAAGGCTTCGTGTGAAGGTCCTGCAAGTATATAAAGAATTCTATCATTTAACTACATAGGGCATGTATAGTGCTCACAGAAAGTCTTTGGACGCTTGCTTAATTCTTTATTAAACAACAAATGTCCATTGTTAAGCAATTGACATTTTCTTTTTATTAAGTGTCGCAATTTTTTTGACCGATTCATTCAGTTCTGTTCCTGCCATTTTGCTGTTAATTGCAATTGTAGTCCTTGGCTCTCAAAGTGATACTAAACACAAATGTTTGGTGTCTTATGTTATTAAGAAGGTGTTACTAATTAAAAAGCACCAAACTAGACAGACTTAACAATGAGCTTTTTAACTCTTTTAATAGCTTTACAGCTCATTTAGAACTATAGTTTGGGTTTCAATTTATGCTACATGAAATGAATGTTTTACTTTAAAACTTCCGGTTGTTCCTAATGTGATATACATTGTTCTGTCATTTTTTTTTAAATGAGACCAATGCATTTGCAATATTTTTACTAAATAATGCAAGTTTTCCAAGACTTTCAATGGGTACGGTATATGTCAGCAACATATTGATGCATGCAGTTTATAGGCTACTTGGGATTGATTGCAATATTTTTAGACAAATTAAAACTAATATAAAAAGGGAGAAGCTAAATTATTGGTTAGTTTAGCTTAGTCTAAGTTCAATGATAAATCAATCCCAGCATGCTGTACCAGAATTCTCTGTGCTTGGCGCATATGAGATAATAATTCACCTGAACATGGCCCTATGGGTATCCCGATGACAGAAGAGCTTCTCTCCTTGTTTAAAAACTTGCCTCAGTTTTATATTGATTCTCCATCTTGTCTGTATTGATTTCTTGCTTGACTGCCATAGGGGATGAGTGTTCAGCAAAGTGCGTTTTCTGTCCCATGCTTTTTGCTAAGCAATTGGAAACATACGCTCAAAGATGGCAGACGAGGCGCCACACTTAAGGTCAAAGGTCAAATAAAGAGGTCAACTTTCCCTTCATATTGTTATGTCCACCGTATCGTGGAAATGTGACATCTTGTGGGCAGATACTGGGAGGCCTTTAGGTTGTGTCCCCAGGACTAGCAGACTCTGCAGAGATTCGACAAACGGCTCCATTTTTTCCTGTCCATTGTGTTCCACGGGAAGAGCATTACATGCTGAGGAGGAAGCCCGCATCATTACCGGCGGCCGTAATTGGGTGCAGCCCGCCATGAACCAGTGGGGATCCAGTAATAGAGTGGCCAAAGCGTTAGAGAGTTTGAGGGCCGCGTCAATGGTGAATAAATATGCTGTTAATTCCGTTAATGAGGGAGGGTAATTACCCCCCCATGGGGCCAGTGCACGGAGTACAGGCGGGAGCAGCGCGGAGCTCAGGTGCCGGTGCTCATTTCCACCTCCCCATACACCGACGCTCCTTAATGGGATGTGTCGCTTCCCATTCCTCCTGGGTGGGATAGTGGGAGCCGCCACAGCCGGTGGCATGAGAGATGGCTGAGCCGGAGGCCTCCGGTCGAATGTCTCAGTGCCGGGACGCAGCAGCAGCAGCTCACGCGCGGCGGAAACGGTGGCGAGGGACGAAACGGTGCTTTGTCTCGCGTCTCACACTCTGCATTGCTTTCTGCTGAGACACACGTGCACGTCCAGCTCACGGTCCGAGCACAGGGTCGGCCTTTCATCTGGTGCCGCCGCCCCCACCCACTAGAGCATTTCGCAGCGTTAAGGACCGTGCTCGAGGGTCCAACCCACTGAACGACACACCTCCCCCCCCAATTAAGCACCGAAATTCCGATTGTTAACACAAAGTTAGCTTTTAAGATGTCTGCATACATTCTCTGGCATTTCCCAGCAGCCAGTCACCTATCAACATTTTCATGGCAGACTGTTCATTCATTAAATCAAACATAAACAGAGTTAATTGGACTGGGTAGATGTCAAGTGCATTAATGACAAACAACGGCACTGGGACTGTTTCCATCGGGGAGTGTGAGAAGAAGGCAGTATGACGGCTGTAATGTTGGTTTTGCTCAATGCGGATCAGCACATTAGGCCGCGAGTTGTAGGATTTCATGCTTCTGGAAAGCCCAGGAGGCTAATGTGCTCTGTCGACTACAGCCCCACTGAGCTTCCCGCCTGCTGTCGCAATCCCCCCCTTCCTGTCTCCCGCAGGAGTTTGTGATGATAGTGGTGTTTGGCCTGGAGTACATCATCCGCATCTGGTCCGCAGGCTGCTGCTGCCGCTACCGCGGCTGGCAGGGCCGTCTGCGCTTCGCCAGGAAGCCCTTCTGCGTCATAGGTGGGTCCCTCGCCGGGGCCCCGCCCCTGCTGCACGCTGTCACGGGATTTGCCATCTCGCCGCGCCATTCCCGGTGACATCAACATGTCAGCAGATCAGAGGCACGTTCTTAATAGTCCCATAATGCTCTGTAGTCAATCATTTCAAAGGTCAGAGTGGGCCGCTAGGTCAATAGGTCACTCTTTTGCCTAGCTGCCTGTAAAGTACTTTATTGGTTGTTCCCTATTACGGCCAACTAAGAACTGTGTAGGGAGTCCTACAGATGCACTTTCTGTAAAGATCTTCTTCAACACCGCAGAAGCTGTGATAATGGCAGTTCTTGATGTTAGGTAGGAAGGAAGAGGAGGGATCCCAGATGACAGATACGATCATTGAGAGGCGTAGCGGCATAGCTAAACTCCGCTCAGGGCTGGGAATCGCGACCAGGCGTACATGTGGCTCGCATTAACGGGGGAAGAGGTGCCTGGCGTTGTAAGGTAACCAGGCGAGCGTTTCGTCCGTTTGCTCTCCAGGGCTTGCTTTGCGTGCGGCCGGCTGCCATTGGCAAACCGGGAGTCTGGGCTACCGTTCCCGGATGAACACACGTCAACGCAACCTGACCTGGCTACTGAATGGGAAACCGGTGGAAACCGGACCCAATTAAGTGACCTACCCGTCTGACACCAGCGCCTCAGGTCTCCGGGTTGCTAGAGCCAGCAGCCTGGCGGCGGAGTTAGCTGGGAATTCGTCCAGCGCCGTTATTTACGGACTGTTGGGAAGCTGGAAAAGTATTCATGCGGAGCCGACGGGAAAGCAGAAAATGGCCAGTCTGCGTCAGGGGAGCGGGCTTGTTAGAAGCAGCTCAGGTTGAACTTGCCGAGCTACTGTGTGAGGAGAAAATGAAAGTGGTACGTAATGTCCGACCCCAGTGAAAATCCCGATCTGCAAATGCTGTATTCGCAAGATGGGTGACTGCAGTAGCAGAATAGCACAAGAAGTCATAAGGGTGATTTGAAATTGGTTTCAACACCTTGTGAACAACCTGTTGGGTGTATTCTTTAGGGTCCTTATCCTGAAGAATGGGTATTTGAGTAGGTCGCTGATAATTTGTGGTACCGTCTATGAATTAGGGATTTGCCTTTGTGTTTTCAGGAATGTCAGTCCCATGCCAGGCAATTCTGCTTTCTGTTCCAGGAAAATCTAGGTGATTCTGACAAACGTAGGGTTTTGTTTTGATCTCGCTCTTTGTTTGTGATGAGTTTCAACGTGACTTGGGGATCATTTAAGAATTAAGTGGCTGAAATTGAGCTTTAGTTAATGAGAACTTAGAAGGTTCGACATCTATGGAGAGCAGTACTTCCCAGCCTTGAAGTTATAATGACGTCCTCTGGGTGGTAGAAGGGCAGCTGTGCAGGGATACTCTGGAAGTGGAACTGCAAACGATCGCCGTGTCTCTCTGCGGAGACCCACACTTCCTCCCGAGGCCCAACATGTGTTTGTCATTTAGAAGACACAGTATTCTACATCGCCCTTTGACCTTTTCCCGGTGACCTCTGTACCCCGCAGAGAGACACATTGTAGCACATAGTGATCCCACTGACGAGAAGGAAAAAAAATTGTGTATAACAGAAGAAAATGGTACAAATATGTTAATTCAGTGTCTTGTTTCATTTTCTGTACCTTCAAAAAAGAGAGGGACAAACCAGATCAATGTGATTTTTGGGAAATATAACCCTATCCCTGTGTAGGCATAAGTGATTCCCTCCTTAAAGTGTTTGTGTTTTTGAGGATTTAGTTTTATTTTTCCAGAGGAAATGGGTCCTTGTAAACTCCCCCAGGGACCTCTTTGTCCTCAGATTCTCTGGAAAAAGGACGGAAGAAACCTGAGTCTCACCATTTAGTCGATGCTCCGTGTGTGTTTTCGATACCTGCCTCTGTGAGGGGGGAGACCTCTGGACTCCTTCCCCTCCCTTCCGATGGGCCACGCTGCTGTGCAAGGGTCCCCGGCACAAAATGGCAAGATGCCCTTAGATACCCAGGCCGGTGGGGTAAACACAAGTGTGCAGAGGATAATGGCAGCTCTGGCGCTCCTCTCCCCTGCGCCTGCTACCTCACTTACGGAAGGACTGCCAGGCAGCTCTGAGTCCAACTGCTGCTTCCGTCCAACCGGCCGCCGAGTCAGGATCCTCTGGCCCGTCTGTGACCTCCATTGTCTGCCCCACAGCAATGATGTGCGCTGAAGTGACTGACCAAAAGGGCTGCAAGTGCAGGCCTGGCCGGCGGCACTCCAGACGGCTTCTGAATCATATCAATTGGCCAACAAAATATTACCATTTAGAATGAAAAAGAACATTTATACTGTGGATCTAAATTAAGGGCACAGCCGAGCTCTCTCTCTACTGTAGATGTTTTTTTGCCTAGTTAGTTCTTGATATTTAACTTAGTAGCCAAACGGCTAACTGTGTGGTGATGTGTTTGTGGAACCCTTACTAAGGTTTGGAAGGGTTAGGGTTAAGGTGAAGGTGCACTTAATTGGGTAACGCTTTACATTAAGTTCACCTTCATAATGCATTCATAGAATATTCAGGGCACCTTCATAATGCATTTACAATACATTCATAGAACATTCATAAGCAGCATGCAAGTACACCTTAACATCCCCTAACAACATTAATATACATTAATAACAAATATTATGTGATTATACAATTACAATGTTTGTTATTAATGTATATTACAGCTGTTAAGGGATGTTAGGATGTTACGGTATGCATGCATGATGTTTATGAATGCTATATGAATACTTAATGAATACATTATGAAGGTGTACTGAACGTTTTATGAATGCAATATAAAAGCATTATGGAGGTGCAGTTAATATAAAGTGTTCATTGTCATCAAGAAGTCTTTACAAGTATTCTACATAGTGAGGTGAAATGGCGTTCCCCCGTGATCACAGTGCACATATAACAGCAACAATACACAATAACCATACCGCTCAATAAGAATACCTATCTAAAGTGCAGACAGTAGCCCCTGCATGCTGCTGTGTGGTATCTGTTCAGGAAACCTGTGCACTGACCCCCATTTCCTGTACACAGACATCATTGTGCTAATCGCCTCGGTGGCTGTGGTGTCTGCGGGCAGCCAGGGCAACATCTTCGCCACGTCTGCTCTGCGCAGCCTGCGCTTCCTGCAGATCCTGCGCATGGTGCGGATGGACCGCCGGGGCGGTACCTGGAAGCTTCTGGGCTCAGTGGTCTACGCCCACAGTAAGGTAGGTTAACACTAATATTGGTGTACTGTAAAGTAGGTCCACAGTAATATTGGTGCACTGTAAAGTAGGCCCACCGTAAGGTAGGCCCACAGGAAGGTAGGTCCACAGTATCATAGGTGCACTGTAAAAGAGGTCTAGAATAATGTAGATGCACTATAAAGTAGGTACACAGTAATGTAGGTACACTGTAAAGTAGGCCCACCATATGGTAGGCCCACAGGAAGGTAGTTCCACAGTAATGTAGGTGCACTATAAAGTAGGTCCACTGAAAGGTAGGTCCGCAATATAGGTACATTGTAAAGTAGGCCTACAGTAAGGTAAGAGCACAGTATTATAGACGCACTGTAGAGTAGGCCCACAGTAAGGTAGGTCCACATTAATGTAGATGCACTATAAGGTGGGTTCACAGTATGGTAGCTCCCATAGTAAGATAGGCCCACCATAAGGCAGGTCCTTTCCTTGCAGGCAGGGTCAAGCTGGAAAACTGGCTTTGACCTGATTCTACTGTGGTTTATAGCTTGTACCAACATACCATCATGGTCTGTGATGTAGTCTCCAGTCTGTGCCATGGTTGTTGTTTTCTTTCATCCCCTTTGTTTCTGGTCTGCATTGTCAGTCGTTTGGAGCTGCTGGGGGAGCTCATTGTGTGTCTGGCTTTCTCCTGCAGGAGCTTGCCACGGCCTGGTACATTGGCTTCCTCGTTCTCATCTTCTCCTCATTCCTGGTCTACCTGGTGGAGAAAGAGTTCAACACAGAGTTTGCCACGTATGCTGACGCTCTGTGGTGGGGCACGGTGAGCGCTTTTCCTATAATCCTACACCTGTAGGATGCTATAGGCTTTGTAAGTTTTCCTGCGGACCACATGAAGCTCTGCTGTGCGCTTGGCTCTGTCGCGCTGGAGACAAAACAACACAGCAATCCTCAAAACACACTTCACAGAAGGTTTTCGGGGTCCTCCCAGTCTCATTCCCGGTTTCAGTATCTCCTTCATTCCCTCTAAATGTTTATCCTAGTAGAGTTTCCATGAAAAATGTGCTGCGTGGTGGGGAACTGGAGGGAGCTCTCTGTCTCTCTCTACTGGGGCTGTCACAGGAACTCACTGTTGTTCTCGGGCTACTGTTTATTGTAAAGGTTTGGATTCTAAGCAATGACACACAAATCGTGCTGATTTCGGCAATGAGTCACATTAAGACAAAATGACTGTGGACATGTTCAAAGTATCCTCAATCGCAAGCCATTCGTTCTACTCAAGTGGGTCAGTTATTCACTCCTCGTGTTAGGAGAGAGGTACCAGGTTTTCGATAGTATTATATATGCCGCATTATAATAGTTGCATCATGAATATGCATTACTAGGCTTTATACAGTAATACAAGGCACGCAGGTTCATTACAATAGCTGCACTTGTAGAAAATGGAGGTTGGGGCTATTCTGTGTTTTGATTATTTATTTGATAGTTACCCTTATAGCCATGGCCATGTCCTTATAATAAACGAGGGGAGATTAGCTTGTTTTAAAGCTTTCAGGTTGCCCGCAGGTACAGGTCATATGAATGCCAAGCTTTTTGACAAATTTGGCCAGTTGTTTTCACCAAGCATAACGTGTCCTTGAACGAATCGGCAAGTGCTATTTTTTTCCCTCCCTTTTTGTTCCATCCGACTGTAGCAGATATACTCGGCGGTTAGATTTCATGTAAGAGCAGGGAGTTTCAATGACACGGCACTTGAGTACGCCTGCTCAGTGCTGTCATGTGACATCTCTGATCAGATTCCAGTCTGAGCAGACTGCTGTCCGGCACGCTTACGGGGCAGACTCCTGACCAGACATGACACTGTGCTCTCTCAAAGACCTGCATTCTGAGTCACTTTCATGGGCCGTTCTTAGCCTCTTTCGCCTGACGGGTCGCTCGCTCTCACCAGAGCCCTCCAGTTTATTTTGGCCCGCTCGTTATTTGACAGAGAACCTGAGCCTCCCATTTATTAGTGAGGGAAACTGAGGAGTGTACATGCGGTTTCTCAAACCACGTCTCTTTTTGTCCAAACAGGCAAACAATCAAATGGTTGACGGGTTGTTTGGCTAGAGATGCTTATTGTTTTAATTGGACAAAGCAATAAAGAAATTGCACTGGGGAACAAAGAGAATTGCATGCATGGGTAGCAAAATTAGTGGTCTTAAAAGTTCGCATAAGACTAAATTACTAGGTTTACAGTAGTCCTCTGGGTTATTTTTTCTTTTGCTGCGTTGTCTACAGTCAGTTTTTGTTGAGTTACTGTATCATGTGTTCACCAACATTTCTGGTTCAAGAAAACAGTTTTGCTGTTACTGTACTCTAACACATGTGTTCATCTAAGAGGCACGAGTCTGGGGCTGTTCATGCAGAGGTACTGCTGGGACTGCCATAGGTGAAGTCTCTGATGCCGTTGGCGCTGCTGCCCCTAGTGGCGATTCACAAGGGAAATGCGTTCAAACGCTCAAATGAGTTTCGTGTAGTAGTTGTACTATCCCGCAAGTTCAATTCACTATGTCTCCAATATGATCACTTCAAAGAACGACTCAGGCACACCACTGGAAGTCGATTTCTAGGGAATAAGGAAGAAAATGACTGTCAAAAGTCAGTGTGAGGTGGTATATGGCTTTGTGGGTTAGGACTCGTGCCTGTGATTGTAAGGTTACTGGGCCAAATCCCATTGTTGTCAGATTGATTTTACTGTTGGGGCTTTGACTAAGGCCATTGACCTCAATTGCTCCAAGGAACTGGCTGATCCTGCTTTCTTGAAGTTGAGCATAAAGAGTCACAGTCACACACAGTCATTACTGTGGTTTAAACAAAACCTTGGTCTGGATTTGAGCTTTCTGGACCTCTTTCTGGTGTTTTGAACTTTGAACCTCCGTCTTTACTTTTGGGAGGAACTTGCCCAACACCGTAAATATGTAAATGAATAAGTCAAATCAGAAATGTATACATGTGCAGGGGCGGTTCTGTTAACCCTTTCCTGTTCTCAGATCACCCTCACCACCATCGGCTACGGTGATAAGACCCCCCAGACGTGGACGGGCCGCCTGCTCTCGGCCGGTTTCGCCCTGCTGGGCATCTCCTTCTTCGCCCTCCCTGCGGTAAATGGGCGTCCAAGCTGATCCGGGAGGAATCCCCAACTGGCGACTTGGTTACCCAGCGGGGCGGTCACGGTGCTGTCGTGGTTTTTATACTCGCAGGGGATTCTGGGATCTGGGTTTGCCCTGAAGGTCCAGGAGCAGCACAGGCAGAAGCACTTTGAGAAGAGGAGGAACCCAGCTGCCAGTCTTATCCAGGTAAGCAGGCTAAGCACCCCAACCACACTTATATATACACACCACAGACTCCACCCTGATATCCAGGTAAACCCCACTTCTGCTGCCGGCAGATTCCAATTCTGCTGCCAACATTGTCATTTATGGCAGATTCCAGTCTGAAAATAATAATAAATATCATTATTATTATTATTGTTATTACTATTATTATGTTATTGCTTTGCCACCCAGAGTGTTGCCGTTCCACCCGTGTCTCCTTGGCCAGGCTTCAGGCTAACGCCCAGTACTGACTGAGACCCTGTACTGGATAAGCAAGCTTGGAAGACAGAAGATGCTCTTGCTAACAAACGCCACGCTTTAATTTACTTTATTGACTTTTTTTCCCCCAGCACAGCACTTCCCAGTATCATTCTCTCCACACGCCTTTGTTTTATCTGTCTCATCTCCTGCAAGGATTTAAACTCGGTACCTGCCTCTGCCCCCTTTGTTAGATTTAGCTGTTTCAATCTGATCAAGGGGGGAAAAAAAACTATATCGAGGAAGTGTTTTCAAACCCCGAATAGGAAGGAACTAAGCTAACATTTTCTGTGCAGTGGGCACGTTTTGGGCGAAGAGCTTCCAGCACACCAGAGAGTCCCAAAAGCTGGATCTGGGGGGAATGGGCGCTTCATGAATCTGTCAGTGGGAGGGACCTTCTGGGGAGTGTACTGTTCCTGCCGTGTGACATCTATTTATGCGACAGCTGACCAGCCTTCGAACGTATTTATTAATGAATTGAAATGAAAAGCCCTCCCCGTTCCATCGTCCCATCCCAGTCCTCAGAGACCCCCAGACAGTCCACATTTTTGCTCCCTCCCAACTCCCAGCCGTCAAGAACATAAAAAACTGTGTACAGGTGTGTTGGGGGCTGGGAGGGCCTGCCTGAGGGTTTCCGAGGACTGGGTTGAGAAAAACTGCTCTGGTTATATTGGTAAGTGGTGGCGTGAGCTCCTGGAGATGTTTTGGTTCCTGGATCATTGTGATTCTATCTCCATGCAGCAGTCTCATTTCACTCTGGTGTGCTTTCCTCCATCCAGCCAATCAGGAAGGTACCTGCGAGGTGGAGAGGAGCTTGGCAGGCGTCCAGCATCTTTTGGGTGCCTGCCTCATTGTCCACTAACCAAGCTTACTCTCCTCAAGGCCTGGACTGCGATCTCTGGGGCAGGGGGGGGGGGGGTTGCAGGTGTTATATGCCTCTTTCGTAAGTCAAGCCTAACCTTGGCCATGTGGTGTTGAGGTCCACAAAGAATGATGATGGGTGCGAGCTTCACAAGGACGATTGTTTTAAGGCTAATAAATTACGAAACATGAGCTAGTGGTAAAACAATTCACTATTTCGCTGTTTGGTAACTGTAACCACACTGGAGATTCTCCATATTTGTTGCACATATTCATTGACTTCATTTTCATTATATCACTATCCTTCAAATCCCTGACAAGTTCTATCATCATTAGTGAGATCCCGAGGTTGCCGTGGAATAATGTCCTAGCTGCCAGCACAGTGTGTTCACTAGCAAAACAGCTGAAACTGGTAATTTGGGGCTGAATTTGCAGCTGCGTAGCCCCTTTCACCCTCATTCAGTCTGGCCTTTGTTGGGGGGTAAAACCTTCCGGGCTCGTCTTAAGAAAGAGGCTTTGTTGCTCCTGCCGTAGGCCTGACCCTCTAACCTCTCAGTGTGACTTCAGCACCCTGCAACTCCTCTACGTCTCTCCTTCTGCACCAGGCTGCGTGGCGCCTGTACTCCACGGATGGAGCCCGATCGTACCTGAGCGCCACCTGGCAGTACTATAGAGGGGTCCTCCCTTCTCTCAGGCATGTACGATGCTCTGATTGGACCGCAACAGTCTAACTGTATCTGTTTTACTAATATGCACCTTTTTTGTTTTGTTTTGTTTTGTTTTTGTTTGTTCATTTTCCTTTTGTTTTGTAACATCCCCTCCCCCGCTCCCTCTGGCCTTGTTTCAACTTTTCTGTTTCAATCGTTTCTTTCTTTCTTCTTTCCGTCACCCCCTACCTTCCTTTCCCGTCCCCCTGGTGTCGTGTGTTCTTGCGCGTAGTGTGTTTGGCGTAATTATGCGGCTGATGAGAGCTCGGTTTCCATTGCTACCTGGAAGCCCCATGTGAGGGCCTTGCATTCCTGCAGTCCTACACAGTAGGTAACCCCTGTGGCAGCTGCTGTGTTCGATGTCTGTGCGCCTTTAGCTTTCTCCTGTACCGCCTTTCTCTGTCTGTCTCAGCACAATGCGTCCTGTTCCTCTTCTGTCTATCTGATCTCTGTGGAGCGGCAGTGAGACAGGCCATTATGTTTACCTAGCCCTTTCTAGGGAACACAACACAAACAAAAGGCACGCTGGAATATGTCCGTGTTGCTGTGGGTACGGAGCAAGCCGACTCCCAAGCTGCAGGGCATTCTGGGTTGGTTGAACTCCTAAGAGGATCACTTGAAACTCCGCCATCTGTCGGCATGCTTCGAGCTGAAGACCCGCACTCCCACACGAGATGACTTGCTAAAGTTTGGTGAACCAACTGTACTCCTTACTCACAAGACTCTGAGCACAACTGCTGTGTTAGCAAAATCACTCTGTTTCATACAGACATGCTTACATATTTAAGTATGGTGTATTTTCAGAGGGCCTTGAGGTAACCAACAAGCTACGGAGAAACTCAGACAGGCCGCTGACACTGGCCTGAACTAAAGTCTTGGTAATTAGACTCTCTAAGAAGACATGCGTAGGACCTTTGGGTACCTGCAGGGCGTCAGAGATTCTCAAACACAGAGATTCTCACGCAACGGATATTCGGAAATGTGACAGCGTGACAGAAATTCAGAAGCACATAAGCTCAAATGTCCTCAAGCCCAGAGATTCTCAAAATTAGCACAGTGTTACTCAAACACAGATATTCTCGAAGACGGACATTCTCAAACAGAGGTTCTTAAATGCAGGGTGACAGAGATTCCCATGCCCACAGACCCTCAAGGGCACAAGGCAGGGAACAACCCTGAATGGGGGGCAAGCCCATGGCAGGGCACACTCACACACCAGTCACGCACACGCACACCTACGGGCAATTTAGCAACCCCAATCAGCCTCAGCATGTTTTTGGACTGTGGGGGGGGAAACCGGAGTACCCGGAGGAAACCCCACGACGACACGGGGAGAACATGCAAACTCCAGACACATGTGACCCAGGCGGAGACCGGAACCCAGGTCCCAGAGGCGTGAGGCAACAGTGCTAACCACTGCGCCACCATGCCGCCCCACGCAGAGATACGCAGAGAAATTTTCAGGCACCGAGATTCTAAGGCCGAGAACTAAGGGCAAACCAGGCCGGATCATAGCTGTGTTCCTCCCCTTTCCTGTGCCTCCTGCTGTTCTTAGATTCTCCCCAATAAGTCAGTCTGCATGTTTGCTTCCTGTCGCCGTGTCCGCCTCGCTAAACTAGCTTGATATTCGGTTATTTTCCTTTGTGTCTTGTGCGCGACAGTCTGCCTGCTTCTTTACTCACTTATTTACTTTTGACTGTGCAGTCACAGGCGATGGCAGTGACGATGACCAATCGAAATTTATCTCTGTCAGTGTCACCAGGCCAGTTGTGTGTCTGTCAGTGGCTTTGTGCTTAAGTCAAGAATTAATCCTGTAATGTTTGTCCTTTCTCTATCATTTACTAACACCTGAAGGAAAGACCAGGGCGACAACTCAAACAGGTTCGTAGTGCTACGTTATATATCCAACACTATAAAGCTACTTTGATTTTTTTTCTTTTTGGTCTCTTTTAAAATATTCGGTTGACTACTTGTTCTCTATTTTGTTTTTTTTTTAGTTTTGTCACTGAGTTTTACTTGATTTTGGTGATGAAATGAAAATGTGTTTCAATTGGCTACGGGATATAAAATTGGTATAGATTTTAAATATGTCATTTATATAAGGGTGATATGTATGAATATAATTGGCCTTTTGTAGGTTTGACATTTTCACTGGAGTTTGATTTTTTGAGGGAGGGTCTGATTCATAGCCCAAACAGCAGCCAGAGAGAATTAGGGAGAGGCGGGTTCGAGGCGAGCATTCAAGGGCCAGCCTGGTCTTGGCCGTGGGTCAATCTGTCCTTCCATATCCCATATCGTTTGGGCTCCTGGCGCGTCGCCCTTGGTCTGTGTGGACCGACCAGAGGGCCAGTCAGGGGTGGCATATGTCAGTCGCCGGTTTCCAAGAGCAACCGCGGTGAACTGAATCGGCGTGGCGCAGCCGAGATACCACATGGCACGTCCCTTGGTGTCTGTGAGCAAGCATCAGCCCCAGAATGATAGACTCATTAAGAAATAGCCCATGTATGGAAGTGCTGAGGTACCAGATCCCTGGGCACTAAGAGACAAGTTGGAGTTCGGTATCAACCCCCCACCCCCTCCGCAGTACAGCTGATGATGCTGTAAGTTCGCTAAGGGCTGCTTTATTTAAACCACCTCTTGCCTGCAGAGGGCTGCTCTCATTACCTGGCCCTTCTCTGGTAATAAGCATACTGCCGCATTTTATATTTCCTCTTAGTTCCATAAATCAGGCCTTTTGTTAAGTGCAGAAAGAAAGGAAACAGTGGATGTGTTAAAGGCAGAGGTTGAAGAGGTGGTTCTACCTGCAGCAAGGAACAGGTGGGGAATCTGCATCTTCTGGAAAAGTGGTGGATGTCGGTCCTCCCCCGAGGCCTGAATCGTTTCTTCTGCTTCGGCCTTACGGTGTGCCAGCGTCCTCGAAACCGGTGATGTCAGGGAATTGCACTCAGATTAGTCAGACACTAAGCAGAATGCTTAGAAGGGCTAGTTTTAGCATGAATCTGCATAATAGGTAAAGTGTATGAGAAGAAGGAAAGTGGTCATATGATTGATGGCTTTCTGTACCATCAACAGCTACAAAGGAGTGGACTGGTAGCAGATCTGTGCTCCCGCGATAGATCTGCAACAGTTGGTAGGTGTAGATCTATAAGTCATTAGTGAGAAATAGTAAAGTGGTCCAGGAGCAGAGCAAGTCTTTATGCCTTTTGTAGAAATAAAGGAGAGGATCCAGGCTTGATCTTTCTGTCCTCAGTTGGTATAATGGAAAGTGCGTCCTAAATAGATATTTTATAGCGTGTCTGAGGCAGGTCTGTGTGCCCTCAGTAGTGATGGCAAAATGGACCTGGAATATGTTTTGTCATTTTTTCCACTATCATGTCAAACAATGAGCCCAGACAAGGGCAAACAAGGGTGAACCAGGCCAGATTTATCTGCTTTCACACCGGTTTAACTTAGAAGTATTAGCTAAATTAAAAATAGTCCAACTCGTCCATTCTCTGGGGAGACCTTAGACAAAAAGCACCAGATTTGTAAATGACAAATAGTGCAATGCATCTCATTATAGGGGATAGGAATAATGGGAGAAGTTCATTGCAAGCTCAAAATTCCAGACAGATCTTAGTGAAGATGAACAGAGATAAATGTGAGAGAATGATGTGTGCAGAAGGCATTTTATACATAGCAGTATTCCACGATAAGACTTTCATTGATGTTGTGATGTCACACGATTCAACCAATGACAGAATGATACTGTCTAACGTCATCTCAGGCCCAAGCTTGGTACGGCCTGACGCCTCATACTCTGTCATGGCGTGTCAAGCAGAGATGGCGACGGAGAAGCAAACCTGGTGCAGACTGACAGTTCAAAAATGACTTTCGGTAGCGGTCTGTGCCATCGTCCCCATCGGGAAATTAATGAGTCTTCTAATTCCAGTTACAATTTTTTGCTACTTTGCCAAGAGTTTTATCCAAGTCATTTTTCAATTAGTGAGCGATTTTGGTGCTGCATCTAGCTACGAAATTTCGCTACCTGAACAAGAGGTCAGTGTCCATTATAGCAATGTTGGCTGCTTGTTGGTGGAGTCTGTCGCCTTTAAACATGCCAGCTGAAACCACAATGCTTGTTTGCATGTTAGTCCGTGGGGAGAGTGGATGGCGTTTGTGGCAGCGCGTGCGCCTGGGTCCTGTCCACATTATTGCCCTCTTGGGTGCCTCTGGACGATATCGCCGTATATCAGACTACCAAAATACATTACCGGTGAACTGCTAAGCAAAACATAATCATGTAAATGGATGAATCATCCTGTAATGTTGTTTTAAAATGATTGATGTCCAATTATTTTAGGTTGCAATGGTGTGATGTGTTGTTTATTCAACTCCAGTTGAAAAGGGAAGGGTTTTTTTTGCCTTTTTCCCCCTCCTGTTGCCTCTGCTGCCCCCTGCTGGTGTAATAATGAATGATTATTTGTCTCCCCTTGGGCCCTAGTAAGAGCCTTAGTAATAAGCAGAGACTCTTCAGGAAGTATACGTCACGGAAACATAGGTACCCAGCTTGGTCACATGATCTTTGGGAATGCTAATTAAATCTAGGTGCATGAGCAATGACAGAGAAATTCCTCTCTGTTGCCCCTCCTCCTCACCTCTACCTCTCCCACCCTTACTTTTGAAAATCCATTTAATTTGGTGGATTATCTTTGGTTTGGAGTCTGCTTTCCATTGGCCCATGCTATCTGTTCCCTGATTGGTCGTACCAGCACAGTCACGCAAATGTTCTCCCACTCCTGCGTTACTCACCACCACTCCTACATGCATGTGCACAATATAGGTTTTATTGTTCATATGCTCTAACACTGTGAATGCCTCATCCAATCAGGTGTTAGAATGCTGGCTCCTCCTATTTCATCACCCTGATAATGACTTTGAGTCGACATGCTTCAGTCAGCAGTACAACTGTCCAAAGGTCCTGCTGATTAATGCGTTGAGTTTAATGACTCTTCCTGTTGCATGACCCCTGCATGACCCCATTCCCCCCTCCCCGACTCTGCCCCCCTTCAGCTCCTGCCATCCTTTGTTCCATCCCCCTGGCGATGGACCCTCACACTGGAAAACTCATGGCCCTGGCCCCTCCCTACATGGGCATCTTGCAGCAATGCATGCTGGGTAGCTTAGTGTATTTCAAAGGTGGTGCCTGTTTGACCCACCCTCAGCTCACACTGCTCACTCCACGTCAGTCTCAGCCAGTCCTTCTAGAGAAACACCCTTATATTATGCGACACTTATATTTCGCAAGATTGGGTTCCCTAACTACCTGATGGAGGTATCTGAAAAGATAAACATGCTGGTGGTATTACAAGCATGTGTCTCTTGACGGGGTGAGCATGCCAGGTCTAGCTGTGCACGCTTGAGTTCTATTCTTGCGTTTTGGAAGCAGGTCAGCATTCACTAAGTAGTAATTCCTGCGCGTCCTTTCAACGCAGCCAGAAGTTGAGCTTCAAGGAGCGCGTGCGGTTGGCCAGTCCCCGTGGGCACAGCATCAGGAGTCGCCAGGCCTCAGCTAGTGACCGCCGCTCGCCTGGACCCGAGGTGGCCCTGGAGGGAGCCAGTCCAGCCAAAGTGCAGAAGAGTTGGAGCTTCAACGACCGCACCAGGTTCCGGCCCTCGCTCCGCCTCAAGAGCCAACCGCGCGCTGCCTCTGAGGGTGAGAGGACTCCTTATAGGCTGTCTGACTAAGCGCTGACTCATGTGGTGGATATCAGAAGAGAAACACAGGTTTTTATAAAAATGTAACCCAGGTTAACCGCAGAAAAAAGGAATATCACAAATTCCTTCAACATCCAAGATAAAAACCTGCGCTTTAATCTAGTCGTAAGAACTGAAGAAAAAAGCTAACTGGCAAGCTTATGAAATGTGTGTTTCGAGAAAGTAAACATTTATTCCGGGATGCAAAAGAGAACATTTAAGGAAATATGCATTTGAGGTTCAAAAGATCCCCCCCCCGGTCCAGGTAATTTGGACCAATCACGTCGTCCGTGTATTCCCTAGATGAATGGCATTTTACAGTATAATTAGAATGGACGCCCACGTGCACACTCCTGCAAATTATGGCTCTGAAAGCAGCATTGGCCCCGCGGTAAGACACAGCGTGAGTCTGGCGTTTAGATACATAGGGTTCTCCTGATGGTCCTGGGGGCAGCACAAATGAGCTTCCTGTAACTGCGCACGACACCGGGGTCCTGAATCGCTTGGAGCGGTTGACGGTGATCCCCTCTCCTTCCTGTAAATAATCACGAGCTATCGTGTCACGGGTGACGTTCCTGGGTCGGACGTGCCCTGTGCGATTGCGAGTTCGGCCGCTGTTATAGTCCAGCTCTCTGCATTCTGAATGTTTACAGGTGGGTCGCCCCAGGTGTAATGATGACTAATGACGGTTAATGGCGCTTAATGGTGGTCAATGACGGTTAATGGCGTAATGAGCAGTAATCAGGCTTGTTATAGGGGTAGAGCACGTATTTGTGAAGATGACGAGGGTGAGATGAGAGGATGGCATCAATGACTGGCTTTACTCAAGAATAGTTTCACCACGGCCGAGTATTTATCCAGTTGTTTTTGTTTTTTTTCCACACGTGGTCATTTGCATACAGATTCACCTGTTTGCATGGTTGCCAGCAGCAGTAGCAGATTGGTAAGAGCAGCATAGTAATGTGATGCCTCCCTCTCTGTTTTTCTCTCTCTCTTTCTCTCTCTCTCTTTCTCTCCCTCTCTCTCTCTGTCTCTGCACCAGCGGATGCCAGCCAGGGCACTGATGACGCCTTTGATGACAAGGTGTGCCAATGCGACATGTCGGTAGTGGACCTGACACCACCCCTCAAGTGTGTAATCAGGGCTGTCAGGTGAGAGAATGAGGACGGAGTCTAAGTGGAAATGGGGTGTGGTCTGTTGGCTAGTGGGTGTGGCTTAGAAGTTCATTTTCCGGAATTCTAAGCTGCTGTTCTCCAAGTTGCATTTCAGTCAAGCTGGCCACGTTGTAGTTGGTACTGCCCTCTAATGGCCAAATTGGTGAGCTGCCACTTAGTGTCATTTAAAAGCCATGCAATAATATCTGTTTCCAGTTTATTTTCAAGTATTCTGTCATAATGTTAATATGTTGATTGTGTTGTTCTTGTGCGCGGCCAGCACTTTTCTCCTGATTGGCTTAAACAGATGCATGTGTAACTTTATTTTATACTCTCGTAAACTTAACACGTAACCAGCTGGATCGCTAATGCTTTGCTGCTCAAATGCAACACAGCAGCCTTCTAGGCCTTTTGCCCCCAGAATCCCCGCTAAGGAGCTTACCTGTCCATCCCCAGGATCATGAAGTTTCATGTGGCGAAAAAGAAGTTCAAGGAGACACTGCGGCCGTACGACGTGAAGGACGTGATTGAGCAGTACTCAGCGGGACATCTAGACATGCTCTGCCGTATCAAGAGCCTGCAGACACGGTGAGGTGCACAGCTAGCATGCACCAGATATCCTGCAGACACGGTGAGGTGCACGGCTAGCATGCACCAGATGTGCAGCCGAGGGTGATCCTAACCTTGTTTCTGGTGGCTTCTTCCCAATGGAGCTCAAGAGGTTGAGGGTTTGTACGACAGATACACTGACACACTGTAAACACAAGTGCTGACGTGATTTAAAGGAGAATCTGTTCAGCCTCAAGCAAATAAGACTGAGAGGGGACATGATACAGGTCTATAAGATTCTAACAGGTTTAGATGCTGTTCAACCAAATAGTTACTTCAGAATTAGTTCTAATGCAAGAACTCGTGGCCATAGTTGGAAATTAGCGGGAGGACATTTCAAACTGGATTTAAGGAAGCACTTCTTCACGCAGCGTGTAGTTAGAGTATGGGATAGTCTTCCTGATAACGTAGTGCAAGCTGAATCCTTGGGTTCCTTTAAATCAGAGCTAGATAAGATTCTAACAACTCTGAGCTATCAGTTAAGTTCTCCCCAAGCGAGCTTGATGGGCCGAATGGCCTCCTCTCGTTTGTATAGTTCTTATGTTTTTATGTTCTTATGTTCTTATGAGACAAGCACTAATCTTTTTTGGAAAGAGGTCAAAGGCCCAACACCCAACAAATGTACTTCTAGATCCAGGGTTGGCTCTAACTTTTCAGGAGCCTTAGGCAAAGTTTTACTGGGCAACCCCCCCATACCAAGAAAACTGATGACCATTTCACTTCCTCCACAGTGCAGGTAATTCAGAGGCATATTGTGGCTATAGCTAAAGTCGCCCCTGTCTGGATCCAACCAAACCTTTTCCAGAATTGACGAATCTGGGAAATGCAGACCAAAGCAACAAAGCCTTTGCTGGGTATTGTTTTGAGTTTGAATGAATATCAATAGCAATTAATTAATACTGCAGAGAAATTGGACACGGCGGCTTTACAGAAGGGCAGCCAACACGCAGCAGTTGGTGGAAATGCAGCTGGTATGGATGGAGGGGCAGCCCGCCCCAATACTGAGACTCACACCGCAGAATCAGTCGTGTGTGGAGATCCTGGCGCCAAACGGTCCCAGTACCAAGGCGCGGACATACTTGGCGGGAATATCGGCAGTTTTTTAGGCAGGTTTCCAGGTTCCTGGAATAATAGTTTCTAAGTAACCAACTGTTAAAAGTGTGAACTGAGGTGGCATCGATCTGGCCCTGTGAGTGTCACCTCTGCCTGTCACTGACTTGTCTGTGCGTCTGTGAGCTCACTGACTGCTGCACATTCAAGCAACAGACCACGTAAATCCCAGTGTCCTCGCGGCTAATCTGTACATCTGCCCTCTCTCATGCAGGCTGGACATCATTGTAGGTCCGGAGCAGACCCTGGGAAGCAAAACCAAGACCTTTTCCTCCCCTTCCTTGCACTTGTACTACAACCAGCACAGGAGGAAGTCCTCTGCACTGGGGTCAGCCCCGCCCCCAAGCCTAGACCTAGCCCCGCCCCCAAGCCTAGCCCTAACCCCACCCACAAGCCTAGCCCAAACCCCGCCCACTCCACTTCACTTACAGAGAGGGCAGGGTCTGTGGCCTTACAACTATATGCACCCAGGGGTCAAAAGCTCTGTAGACTGATGAGTAGTGATGGTGAATTAGAGGCTTTGAAACTATAGCGAGTGGGATGATTATGTTGTCAGTCACTGTCTGGTTTAAACCACTTTCCACTGTTTACTATATTGGTCCCCGCTGAGGTGCACCAGACATCCATCTAGAAACCTTTTCCTGTAAAGTACAAGTACAATGTTCATCTGTGTCATTTTGAAAATTCCACGGCCAGAGTGGCTAATCTCTACAGTCTTTTAGAGACAATTTTGAGATCAATGGAGCTTTAACTAAAAGATGGCTTGAGGTCTTGGGCTATTGACTACTGGAAGGCTTTGATTAGCTTGTAAATGTAATCCAGAGCATTAAAAACATTTTAGGCTCATTTGAAATGTCTCCTTGCTGTGAGAGAGTGCTCCTTCTCTGACCCTACTAAGACTGAGATGTCTGTTTGCATGTTTTTTTGGGGGGAACTTCTAGCATGTAGATTGCTGTCTGCAACTGTATAATCCTTTTCTGACTCCAGTTTTCCCTAATTTTCCCTAATTTTTTAAACGAATAACCTCCTTTCTTAACTGTGCTGAACCTGAACAATTGTACTATAAGACACTTCTATTTTACGCCATTAGCATTTGTTGCATAACGTTTTTTATACATTCACTTTAATAAAGATAAGGAGTTGGCTTAACTTGTAGGCATTGTAATTAAATGTGATTAGTATTACTGGAGTTTAAATCCAACAGTTTGCACACGCTACACTGTGTTTTCACTTATAAATCTTTTCTGGAATGACATGCAGTGTATAGTTCTGTGTGCGCACTCTGCTGTGGTCTAAC
Source organism: Pollimyrus isidori (assembly GCA_019775955.2). Lineage (NCBI taxonomy): Eukaryota > Metazoa > Chordata > Actinopteri > Osteoglossiformes > Mormyridae > Pollimyrus > Pollimyrus isidori. The sequence goes on along the minus strand of JABFDZ020000066.1, from coordinate 8,483,354 downwards.
TCTCCTGCTTTCTGGGCTAGTCTTGACCATGGTGGACTTTTTCCTGTTTGTCCGTGGGGGTGGAGGTGGGCCTGTAACAGTGACATCTTGGACGGACGGCTGATCACCCCCGACACCCCCCACCCTATCATCCACGCGTCTGACAGCCGTCACTGTGTGTGTGTGTTCCAGGGTGGACCAGATTCTAGGGAAGGGCCACACCCAGGCCGACAAGCGGAGCAGGGAGAAGGTCCACTTGGAGAGCGACGCCTTCGATCACATGAGCATGCTGGACCGGGTCTGTAAGGTGGAGCGCCAGGTTAGTCAGCACTTTCCCCTCCTCAGCTCAGGGTTCCTGTTCCAGGCCACAACCCCCAAAATAACGGACAGTCACAATGGAATTTCCCCGGAGGTCACGCGCACCGTTTTTGGAACCCCTGTATTAGGTGAACCCCCCAGGCAGGACTGCTGTAATGCACCCAAGTGACCCAAGAGTGTAGGTTTGGTTTGAATAATGCAAGGGACTAAATCAACCCCATACCCCCACTGCCTTAAACACATGATATTGGTTGGGAAAAGTCCCAACATCATCAACAGCCAAATATACGCCCTTGGCCTGTCCAGGAACCTCTGCTAAAAAGGGGCCTCCATTAATCTTGTTTAATAAAATTTTAATCCCCCTACCCCCAGTCAGCAACTTTTACCATCACAACTTGCCCTACAGCTACGGAGTGGGGGGGGGGAGTCTGACCATGATGATGTGCCTGGTAATGGTTATGATTCCTGCATGATTTCATGTGTTAAATCTGCTTTAATACGTGTCAGTGAAGCGCTGGCAGGTTAAAGCAGCATTTTCAAGCTAATTGAGCCATGGATTGTAGATGTGAAGACGAATGGGACAGGAAAACGACTTAAGCAGGAAAATAGTCCACGACACGGGGCTCAGACTGCTGTGGAATCTTTGCACGGCCATGACAATTAAAGCATCTTAATGTAGCCGACCTCCGTAGCCAATGGAGCTCAATCCAGCAGAGCATCTGTGGGATGAGATGGAACAAGCTCTTTGGAGTAGAAATCAACTACTAGTCAGCTTATTGTAGTTTACAGGGGTCGGCATTCTTTTGAAATGCTTTAAAAGCCTTGTTGAGTCCAGTTCCCAAGGCATTGTTCTGAGTGTAAAAGGATTAAGGTGTTGCTATTGCATTACACGATCATTGCAAATCGCTTAAAGAGTAAATAGTCGTGTTACTTTTTAACATACTTTATGATAATGAGCAAGCATTCTACCTTGTGTTTTTATTTTCCTTTATGAACCTCATTAACGTCACATGCTTGATTGGTCTCCAGGTCCAGTCCATTGAAACCAAGCTGGACTCCCTGCTGGACATTTACCGGCAGGTTCTCCGCAAGGGTTCCTCCTCGGGGCTGCCCCTGTTCCACCTCGAGCAGACATCCGACTACCGGAGCTCCAGCCTCAGCAAGGATACCTCCTGCTCCACCAGCACCAGCGTGCCCCGGGGGCTGCAGCTGGTTCTGCCCACCAACGAGCTCTGCCTTAACCTCAGCACCTCCCCATGTGGAGCTCTCACCTCCTCCTCCTTCAGCCCCTCGCCCCTGCCTCCCGAGAGCAGCACCACCAGCTCTCCTACACCTGTTCTTTCACCCAACAGCCTCGCCGCCACTCCATTCTCCGACCTGCCCAAGCCTCGTCCTCACCACCCTTTCACGCCGTCCACTCTCCAGCTGCCTCCCCCCAATGCTCTCCCCCCCCACAGCTCATGCGCAGTGGAACCCACAGACACGGAGGGCGACCAAGGCGGGTTTCAGCTGAGGAACAAGCCCAGTGCCAAGGAGGATGGGTCCTGGAGGAGACATACCAGCCTGGAGATGCGCCCCCTGGTTGCGTTGTCCCCTGGCCCTGCGGACTGCAGCCTGGGGAAGTCTCTTTCGGTGCAGAACTTCCTAGGTGTGGATGTAGAATGCTGCTCTAAACCCTGCTCATCCTACAGCAACAGAGACTTCAATATGAGCGCCCACAGCAGCCAGGGTCTGCCCACCAGCGAGTGGGAGAAGGTGGAGCTGATCATCAGCGACCAGGACATGAACATGCTCGGGGAGAGCTCGGACTTCCTGGAACAGAGGACCACGGAATCCGCCTCCCCATCTGGGCCACTGGCGGCCACAAAAGCATCTTCGGCTCTGGGCCTGGCTGTCGACACCCACAGCATTTCCCACGTGCGGCTAAAATAGCGTCACCATAGCAGTTTGCATTTTTAATGCCAGGGGGGTGCTTTTCTCTTTCTGTTTTGCTCTGAGATAGTTTTAAAAATCCTGTAATTCATTCTTTATTGACCACCCACCACTGCATGGACTAATCCTTCCTCTAGGGGGCAACGAAGGGACAGGCCTGAGACACCTGACAGGAGCTGTAGCGTCAGCCCCGCATGAGCACCGCATGTTTACAGCTCGGTGGCGCATTGCAAAACTTACCAGCCTGTTCAGCTTGTTTCCTGACACTGGGTCCCCAGCTTTGCATGAGTCTAAGGAATGACGTTATGCATCGGGGGCCGGTCAGGGCTCGACTGTGGAAACTAGACTGCAAGACACTGCTTATCTCCTTTTCACCACCAGGAGGAGCTATGGCTCCTTCTCCTTTCCTGCGCCCCCCCCCCCCCCCCCCCCGGGGGGTTTGTTGTATGTTGTTTGTGTTTTTTTTGGTGTTGTGGGTGTTGGGGGGGTGTTG
>JABFDZ020000066.1:8448399-8471267 GCA_019775955.2 Pollimyrus isidori | reverse complement strand
TTGGGTTGGGGCTGGCGGATTGGGTTGGGGCTGGCGGATTGGGTTGGGGCTGGCGGATTGGGGTGGGGCTGGCGGATTGGGTAGGCCTCGCAAGAAAAATCCAACCCTATGTCTGCTCTTTGCAGGTCTTGGATGAGGCCGATCGTATGCTGGACATGGGTTTTGAACCGCAGATTATGAAGATTATATTGGACATCCGGCCTGACAGACAGACGATCATGACTAGGTCGTTACCATAGCAACTATACTGAAATTATACTGAACTATTTCGGAGCTGTTACCATGGAATACGGAACTATCCCTGACATTCCTTGCACTGTTTATTGTAGTCTCTCTCTTCTTACCATTTTAGTGTCTCTATTAGCTTTTTCACTGTGTTAATGTGTGTTCAGCACATGTCCACCTGCAATTTTCTTCGAGGTTAAAAACTTTGTCAGTCTGCTTATTGAAATGCCTCATGATGCCTGCCTACTACTGTTTTTCATGTTCTTCTTTGCATCTCCTTGGTTATTTATAAATAGTAACTCCAATTTTCCCCTCTCTTGCCTCCCTGTGGCACTAGTGCCACTTGGCCAGCGGGTGTGAGGCGATTGGCTAAGTCCTATCTGAAGGATCCAATGATGGTGTACGTGGGGACGCTGGACTTGGCAGTGAGTGGCTTCCTATTGGTGGGGACATGCTGTGTGTTGCTGCCCGAAGCTCTGCCTTCTCACCTGTACTCCCCACCACCGTCTCTCTGTCTCCAAGGCCGTGAACACCGTACAGCAGTCGGTAATAATCATCCCGGAGGAGGACAAAAAGAGTTACCTTTTTAATTTCATCCGTAACCTGGAGCCTGAAGATAAAGCACTGGTATTCGTAGGGAAAAAGTTAATGTGAGTGTTGGGCCACAAATACATCCTAACAAACGGGATATAAAAACATAATGCCCATGTAATAAACTAGTTTGTCATTTTAATGGTTGTTCTACTTTCTGATATCAACCTGGAATTTTTGAGGGGGAATAAAAACAAAACCCAGGATTGACTTCTTATTCTGTTGTTTTATGTCTCTGCACAGCAATAGGTGCCACCCGACTTAAAAATAGTATACGTTTTGCTAAAGCTGACTGGTTTAAGATGAAACATGCATTTGAGGGTATTGAAGTTGTGCAAGATGCAAGCATGTTTGAAATGTCTTAAATGAAGCCTGTCACTTCGTAGCGGAGTTTGCCGCAAGCTTTTTCTGTGATATTTTTAATTATTTTTTTTGCCTGTGTCGCTGTGGCTGAAGCCCAAGTCATGCTGCCTGTGCTCTGACCTCCCTCCCATCCATTTCCAGTGCGGATGACCTGTCCAGTGACCTCTGTCTACACGGCATAAAGGTTCAGTCACTGCATGGAAACAGGGAGCAGTGTGACCGTGAGGATGCACTGCAGGACTTCAAAGAGGGTACTTTTTTTTTTTTTTTTATCGGAGCTTTCCGCCATTGGAAGGTCGGCGGGCTTTTGTGCAGCGTCTGTCTGTGCCTGTAGGCCGCGTGCGGATCCTCGTGGCCACAGACCTGGCCTCCCGGGGCTTGGACGTGCATGACATCACGCACGTCTTCAACTACGACTTTCCGCGTAACATCGAGGAGTATGTTCACCGTGTCGGCCGTACCGGAAGAGCAGGGTGAGTAGGCGCAGTGATGTTGTACACTTACGAAGATGAAACGCAGCAAATACGCTGCGACTGTGGGAAAAGGGCTTCAGCGTTAGGGGTGGGTTTAAAAAAAAAATTGATTTCCTGATTTGTCTTCATTTGCATAATCTGATATCAATTCATAAAATCATAAAATGTATGCCTTTGGACATTACGGCATTTTGTCACAAGATAAGAGCCTAAGAGACCTTATTTTGGTCATGCCTGCAATTATTTGGTTTTGCCTTTGTGTGGCAGCATTTCCACGACTGTATCTACATTTCTGAGAATTGAACAGATTCAGTCTAGAGCACTGTGTTGTCTCTTGTTTGGTTGCACCTGACTCGCAACACTTGACTCCCAGGATTGGTGGGGAAAATGAACTGCAAAGCAGGGCATTCTGGGACATGTAGTTTAGTTGCATGGATTTTAACTTGTGGTACTTCCCATTTGGCTGGACAGGAGATCTGGGGCATCCGTGACTTTAGTGACAAGAGGAGACTGGAAGTTGGCCTCCGAACTGATTCACATCTTGGAGCGAGCCGGCCAGGTGGGGACACTCAAGAACTTGTCAACAGCAGCATTGACAGCTTTATTCTCTCACCCCTGCGTAGTCGTACTTTTCTGTAGCCGTGAACTGCAGTCGTGCCGCAGCTTAGCGGACGCTAAGCAGCCTCGTCTGTGACAGGATGTCCCCGAGGAGCTGCTGCTGATGGCTGAGCGCTATGAGAAGCACAAGAGGGAACGCGAGATGGGTGTGCCGACGGGGCGTGGAGGAAGAGGTGGGAGAAGCAGAGGCCGGGCTGGGGGAGGAGCAAATACAATGTGGCACAGGAATAGAGACAAGAATACGGACGACTCAACCTGGAGCTTCTGATCCGTCTGACTTAATTGACAGGTATGCGCACTGAATAATTTCTGACATTTGGTAGCCCGTTCCAAGAAGTTTAATTTGGCCATATTCACAAACACTTCGCAGGACCCGATGAGCGTCTAACTGAAGATCCTTAATGCATTTTCTTTTGGTTCATATTAGATTTCAGTCCTGTTGAGAATCTGTGCGCTTATGGGCTCAGATCCTTGCGCTGACCTCCTCCGCTTCATGCAGAAACAAGGTCACCTTATTAATGTTCTCCTGTATTTATTTTTGTTTGACCAGCACGTCTGCAAAAAAGTTAATGGTCTACAAATGTGTTTAAAAATTGCCCATGATGTGGAATTTAGTTCGAGGGGCTAAATGTGGTGAATACTTTCAGAATTCAGAGTTGTGGAGGGACCTAAAAATAAATAAACAAAATAAACAATGTTTTATGTATGATTTTTATGGACCATGCAGTTGCACCCTGGGTGGCACCATGGCACCAGGGTTCTGTGCTCCGTGTGTGTGGGGTTTGTAGTAATACACACAAACATGAGAATATGCAGAGTCCCGTGGTCTGGTGAACTTGTGTGTGACTGTGTGGATGTATGTACTTGCTTGCCCTGTGATGGACTGGCATCTAATCAGCTCGTGTCTCACTGTGACTGTGAGAGCATTTTTTTTTTTTTTGGCTTCATTTTTCTTTTTGATATTCTCGGGCTAAGCATATTAAATCAGCCGGCTTGCTTAAGGTACAAGATATTGTATGGGGAAAAAAGGTAGTTATGTTACAAGTTGAGTTGCATCCACTAGAACCGTGATTCTCAACCCTCTCCTCCGGTGGAGGGACAAGTCACATTTTTGTTCCCTCCCAGCAAACTTGTAGCATGAAGTTCTGTGTTGATTGTACTTGGTTTGGTTCAGGTGTGCTGGGAGGGAGCGATAATTGGACTGACTGGGGATGCTGGAGGACTGGAATGAGCACAACTGCAATAAAATGCCTTGTATAGCTACTACTACCACGTAGAACAACCATTGTAAAAAGTCGGACACATCGCAGTTGAGACACCTTTAATGCAATGTAGAGAGGCTTTTGCCCACAAATAACAGTAAGGTGCAAGGAGCTTGAACCCAATGGGAGTCCATGATTCCAGGAGCGATGAGCCAATGAAAGCAGGTCAGGGGTCAAGGGGTAGAAGATCGACGATATAAAGTGCACAGGGAGTCTGCATGCGCCCAGAGCGAGAGACACTGGGGGAGTAGGGCTTTAAAGCTAAAAAAAGGCATCTTAACCTACAGAAAATTTTACCACTGCGAGTGAACACCCGGCAACTGCAAACACGCTAAGAAGCAGGACGATGGTATGACTTGACTAAAATTGCACTCCAGAAGGGAGCAGCAAGAAGGCTTTGGGTTCGACTCCTCTCTAGGATGTTAATGTCTCACACGTGGTGCTTATGTTCATGGTCTCGTTTTAAAAGCACGTTTTTAAAAATTAACGTTATCACATCAATAAATTAAAGTGCCAAGGCGTGGATTATAATTGATAGTCAACACAATGTGCATCGTTAATAATTTCTATGGTTTTTCCTTCGGAAACTTTTGCGGTGCATCGTGACGATTAACCAGTCTTTGACGATGGAGCTTAAGCGGCCGATGGGGTAGAAGTGCCTGGAGACCATCTTTCTGCCACGGGGGACTCTGGAGTCGACAGCCCAGCACAACGTTCATTTCGCCTTCTGAGCCTTCTGGGCGGACTTTGTGATCTTGCCGGTGGTGGCGGCCTTCTTCTCCACACCCTTGATCACTCCCACTGCCACAGTCTGGCGCATGTCACGCACGGCGAAACGCCCTGGATAGAACATGGGAGTATTTTGGAGAGTACGAGGCAGTATTAGCCAGTTTGCGTGGAAAGGAGAACTGTCTAAAGACGGACACTGAAACCTAATCTCAGGACATATGATCTGCATGACCCTTACAATGACCTCCCGTAATGGACACCACCAGGGGGTGTTGCTGGTATATAGGTCTGAATAGGTAGACAAATGGAAACTTATTTCTATTAACCTTATTTGCTACTCTCAAAGAAAATACAAAAGCTGCTTGGACACATGAGATAAAGGACTCTGATTGGTCTTGACCCGGGTTGTAAAGGGGCGGTAACTTTCCTGAAACTTCCTTTTCCATGGGAAGATAGGGATTTTTGGAAGTATTCCAAGTTGGAAACTTTCCATGGGAACTACTGTGAGTATAAGGGAATTAATGGAAAATTCCTAGAAATTTTACAACCCTAGTATTGATGCATTCAGGCCAAGTAGTGGTCCACTTACCCAGGGGTGGGTAGTCCGAGAAGCTCTCCACGCACATGGGCTTCCCGGGGATCATGTCTACGATGGCAGCGTCTCCCGACTTGAGTGACTTCGGATTGTCCTCCAGCTTCTTCCCAGAGCGCCGGTCGATTTTCTCCTTCAGTTCTGCGAACTTGCAGGCGATGTGGGCTGTGTGGCAGTCCAGAACTGGGGCATAGCCAGCGCTGATCTGGCCAGGGTGGTTTAGGATGATCACCTGGGATGAAAGGAATGGGTCACTAACATCATCGCCGTATAATCAGAGAGTACACCGGCCCGAACATCAAGGTCATCCACAGCACCATCATTCCCAGACGGTAATTTCTTTCTACCACAAAATCCTCTCAGTTGTTTACTGACACAAGCCACCTGACCTCTGCCTTCTTACAATACTAAATATTAAATTTCACAAACATGTAAAAGGTAATCCAAGGGTAATTAGATACTTTAGGCAAAATGGTTCTGGATAACACCATCTACAAGGGAAAAATACAAATGATCAGCACACTGAAATGTCACATTTTCTCTGCTTCCATTTTCATTTCATGTACGACTTCCTGCTTTTTTTGACAGGACCACTGACTTGACTGAACTGAAATAGTAGAATCTTAGGAACCTTAGGTTATAGGTGTAGTCATACGATGAGAAACAATCTCTTTGAGTCACTGGGAAACGCATTCACGTTACATTATGAATGAATTTAATCGTGGGGTAAGAACAACGGTCATTGAATAATGGATCAATTAAATTAACTTACTGTGACTGGTGACTGATGTATTCATTTAGGGGGCTCGTATATTTAATATGCTTAGAGATCTTAGCTTTTCTGCTATTTGTATATTGGTATAACAGATTTTGACATGCCTGATGTACATAAGTCCTAAGATCACACAGTGTTTTAATGGGATTTGTGGGTTGTTATTCATTAATGGCTCAAGTGAACGTGAAAGTGTAACTGGTTAACTAAGAGCTCATCCGGAAATAAAACTAGCATTTACTGTGACTCGTTAAATTGAGTTTCACTCCCCCTGACCAATTGGCCATTAGACAAGCACATTCAAAGAAGCATATTAAACTAATTATGATGGCTGCATTACCATATCCTGAAGCTCATAATTAGTTCAAGATGAGGCTTTCAAAATGCAAGCACCAGAATCAACCTGTTCTTAGTTCCAGCCTATTTAGAGGAGAAAGTCCTAGCTCTCCACTTACCTGTGCAGTGAAGTTTGCAGCCTCCTGGGGGGGATCGTTCTTACTATCCCCAGCCACATTGCCCCGGCGGATATCCTTGACAGACACGTTCTTGACGTTGAATCCAACGTTGTCTCCGGGCAATGCCTCGGACAATGCCTCGTGGTGCATTTCCACTGATTTCACCTCGGTTGTCACATTGACCGGTGCGAAGGTCACTACCATGCCCGGCTTCAGCATTCCCGTCTCCACACGGCCCACTGGCACAGTCCCGATCCCTGAGAAGCGGCACAGAACCAGATCCACTTCATTGCCCCGAGCAGAGTCTGCGAAGCCTTCGCCTCTCACAGACATCCCACAATGCCAAGGGGCCAGCAAGTTTGTGGAAAAGAGGCACTTCTGTTTTACACATGCTTACTGAATCGTGAAACAGCTCGAACCAAAACCAGATCGTAACTCATTCAGATGTGACAGAGCCCAGGCTTTTGGTGCTGGAACACTGGACCTCAACGTTTACTCTGTCCATCGATGAGAAGCACAGCACCCTAGGATATGCAAGTAAATCTCACCCCCAATCTTGTAGACGTCTTGCAGAGGCAAACGAAGGGGCTTGTCTGTAGGGCGAGATGGAGGTTGGATGGCGTCCAGGGCCTCGAGTAAGGTGGTCCCCGATACACTACCGTCTTTCCGGGTGATTTTCCAGCCTTTAAACCAAGTCATCTGAAAAACAAATTTCAGTGTGCCGAATGCAGCATGGGGTAGGGCATGGGTGAAGACTAAGGCAGTTGTCATGCCACGTTGCTTACATTAGGGCTAGCCTCTAACATATTGTCCCCATTCCAGCCAGAAATGGGGACGAAGGCCACCGTCTCCGGGTTGTAGCCAATCTTCTTGATGTAGGTGCTGACTTCCTTGACGATCTCTTCATAGCGCTTCTGGCTGTAGTTTGGCTCGGTGGAGTCCATCTTGTTGACGCCCACGATCAGCTGCTTGACGCCCAGAGTGTACGCTAGTAGGGCGTGCTCCCGGGTCTGCCCATTCTTGGAGATGCCAGCCTCAAATTCCCCTACCCCTGCAGCCACAATCAGGACTGCACAGTCTGCCTGGTGGTTTCGGGAACATAGCGCATGTCAGTGCTCGAAGGGAAATTAGATACTTTAGGCAAAATGACTAATCGATTACACGTTCATGTTGATTTTTTTTTCTTATTCCTCTCCATGGAGCCATCTGCTTTTTCCTATTAGAAGTATCCAATATCACTGTGTCTGCACACCATCTGGCATGTTCTAGTCACCAATATTCTTATTCTATTCTATCACATAAACCATAGTCAGTCTATGTTAGTGACCCTGAATAAAGACCCAGGCCAGCACACACCTGGGAGGTTCCTGTGATCATATTCTTGATGAAGTCTCTATGCCCAGGAGCATCGATGATGGTGACATAGTACTTGCTGGTCTCAAACTTCCAGAGGGAGATATCGATGGTGATACCACGTTCACGTTCTGCCTTTAATTTATCCAGAACCCAGGCATACTTGAAGGATCCCTTGCCCATCTGGGGGAAAAAAGTAACCAATGTCGGCCATTCTAGAACCAGAAGACATCGTGGTAATTTCCTGCATTTTGTGCTATGTTTGGGGAAATTTGTCACCGTGTTGTAAATCTGCCTGGCTATGGTACACAAACCTCAGCAGCCTCCTTCTCAAACTTCTCGATGGTCCTCTTATCGATGCCACCACACTTGTAGATGAGGTGCCCGGTGGTGGTGGACTTGCCAGAGTCAACATGTCCAATCACCACGATGTTAATGTGAAGCTTCTCCTTCCCCATGTCTGCCGGCTCGCTTCAATCTCCCTCTGCCACTAAGATGTCTGCAAGTGAACCCGCAAGAGGTAATTAGCAACAAGGAGCTTATGTGTATTTCTGTCTGACAAGCCGACATTGGACTGCGCCTCTGCTGTTAAGTGCTTCGAATGGCAGCCCTTGCCAGTCTCCGCTGCACAGAGACAGCACACCCCGGGGAACCCAGACAAAAGCTCACAACAACCCTTGACTCCACAGAGACTCAGGTAAAGGCAGAAAAACACCACATCACACACTTGCAGTTGGCTAGTGTTGGGGCTGCCTGTCAAGCAAATAAGTACAGTCATGCTCCCATCTCGACAAGCTGCCCTTTCTCTTATAGCAATAAATTTCAACCACAGGCAACATGCCGGCTGGCGAGATGTCTTAACAAGCTACCCCCCCACCGGGACCATCTCCACTTGACTCAGGTGCTCGCTCTGTCCAAACCCCTTTGCTTCAGTAGGTCACACACGGAGCCAAATTTCTGACAGGTACACCTAATCACACTCTACCCGCACCAGCCTCACTGCCCTCCATTTTGTGTCTAACTCTTACGTTTCCATTGAAAGAACAGCAGCCATTCTGATGACACTGCAGCTAAGGACATTCACAGCTTGTCTGCTAAATAACATTGACTGAACTGTGAGTTTATATGAATCACCTTCCATTCTCCTTCATTTAACTCCTCCAAATTAATAATGAATAGTCACATTTATTATGTCACAGTTCATTTTGAAAGCTTTGTGTGAGCTTGTAAGCAGCTGTTAAGAATGTCTTTATTTTAATTCGAGAAAATTAAAATGTGCCTCGTGGTATTATGATATGTCTAACAGAACAGAATCCACGTCGAGGTAAGTACAATGGTAGCTACAGTAATAAAAATTATGTGCAAATAATATATTCTAATTGTAATAAACAGCATGCGCATTTTACAGTCTTATGCAAATAATAATAACCAACTTAAACTTAAAATCCAATTTATCGGCGGATTCCGGGCAAAAACAATGTAGTTTATCAGAGTGTTGAAGGGCAACTTGGATCATAGGGGATGTCAGCAGTATTTAGCCGTATATCCCCTCCCCCTCCATCCGCCATATTCTTTCATCTCAGCGTTTAAAGACTCATCAGCGACAATGTCCGCTTGCAGCATCAGGGGCATTTTGCTGGGCACGGTGAAAGCATCGTGCGCCATCCCTGAGCTGCGCTCATGATATATAACGGCACTGTAATTAAAATGCCCCTTTATTAAGAGAGGGAGTGAAAGATGCAGCATGCAAAGCATTGGAGTATCCTACCTTAGCTCCCCGCCGTACTGTGCTCCCGACGCAGAACGGGCGGCTGTAAGGCTGCCGATCCCTTTATATTACTGCGTGGAGGGGGTGTCAGAATTGGCGTCAGTGCAGGCAATGCACTAACCCCCTCCGAGCGGAGCTACAGCATCAGCGGAGACGGCGAGAAGGACGCAGTCCGGCTGCTGACAGCCAGTAACGCTGAATGTTATCTTTCAGATGAGCAATATACCGTTATTCTATATTTAACCTAAATCGTGTTATTGTAGAACTTCCATGCGTTACAATCCTTTATTACGAACCTCCCCGACAGCTTTTATATTTAGATGTTATGTAAAAACCATTTAACATTGTGTAGATTCCCCATTTGAGAGACATACATTAAATTGTGCGCATGTGCTTTTATATACGACACGCTTAACATCCAGTTATTTAAAGTTACACAAAATGTAATCTCTCTAAATGACTGCATCGCCAACACATTCTGCCAACAATGATATAAGAAGTGCATTTAAAGCCATTTTATTGTGGGCATCAGGCAATGACAGATATTTGGCAACTTTCATAAACAGAACTACATTTTAAATCAATTTTAAATTAAACAGATGAAATTTCACCGTGTTAATTTCAAGATGTACAGTGCATATTTTTCGTTACACTTTGGTTACGGGCAAAAAAAAAGTCATGTGACTAAGACACAAACCTTGTGATTCTCATATTTGTCAAACTGATCACCTTATGCAATGAGGTAGTCTATTTACCCTGCCAAACCTACCAGAAATTCCAGTAAAGATTACCAGCTGGATCACGTGTACGTATGAACTAGTTTACCTTCTCTAAAACTGTATCTGATCATCTAAAAGCTATCATTTCCCCTTAAATCAGAACACTAGTTCAGCTGCCCAAAAACTCATCCGAAACCATTTATCCACCTTCCAAAAACGTATTCGATACTTAGTCGTGAGGACCCTGAAGCAAATAACAGACCTCAAGAACTCAAGGCAGGGGAAGTTCCCATGTAGGATACTGGTCTATTCGAAACAGCCAAAACCTTTTACTGGAATTTCCATTAGGAGAGGCAACTAGATAAAGTCCACAGGTGTTTAAAGCAGTGTTCCAGTTTCTCATTTCACCTCTTCTTTCACTAAAAACATAAATTCTATGTACAGCCTTCAAGTGACATTAGTGTCTCTCATCGCTTCTGTGCAAATGACTGGCCGTTGAGGCCTTACACATGTGCAGGACGTTGGTGTGGCAGTCAAGCATCAGCTCCTAAACGTGAGGTCAAAGGAGTCTCTACTACATCAGCTACATGTCCCTCTTTACAACTGGAAAGTTTTATAGGTCACACAAGGTGACATAAAGCTGATGAGAACAACGATTTCTTTTAAAGTACTTTTGAAGCACTCAAGCAAAAAAAGTTTAGGTTTATCACAAATGTTTGGTCATATTATTGTTCATCTGCAAAAAGTGTTACACTCCGCCATTACTTTGTAGATAAAAGTTATCCATGCGGTTGATATGAATTGCGTTGTCAAGTTATTAAATAGATGATTACGCATCGTTTTCAGCATTTACATATTTATCTCGCCAGCCAAGTCATTAAGTAAACCTGAATGACTGAACACATCCAGAATCTGTGGGCCCAACAGTACATGTATAAACTGGATAAACACAAAGTTAAGAATAAAACTACCAATAAGGTCTCATGATAAGCCCAAAAAGTGGGTCTGTCAAACAATACGCCTGCACTGATAAACAAGCTCCATCTTTCAAATGATGACAGAGGAACGATTCAAAGATTAGTTCCCTTATTTTTTGTTTCAAGGCCGCAAACAAAAAAGCGCATTGTACCTACAGTCCATTGAGGAAATTCCGCTTTTCTTTTCAGGGCCAGACTCATAATTCTTAAATCCGTCCCACAACTAAATATAAAATGGCCCATTCAGATTTGTGGAAACAGTTTCCGCAGGTGAAAATGAATCATATTTGTATCATTTTGTACTTCCTTAGACACTGAAATGGAGACAAGAACCAGTTGAGGGTGCTAGTACCTTGTGGCGCTTTTCCACTAGCATACAGGAACAGACCTGTACCCAGGCCATATCACGAAGAGAGACTCCTTACGGTGTGGTTTCTGCTCGCTCCGGTTGTCCACTGCAGAAAGGCTGGCTCAGTGAAGGCACTGCCAGGTTTGGAGCACGATAGTGACATAAAACTGAAGAGACACTTATTTGCTGTTCACACAGGGTACAATCTGTACATCATCATCTATTATGTGCAATGATTATTATTTTTTTAACTGCATGCTAATATCCGCTAATCAGTGAGATTAGCCATGTTAGGCAAGTATGAAATGCTAGTGGAATTACCATGTGCGCATAAATTTGCATTATGAATCGATTCCATTCAGTTGTTCTAAAGTACGTCTTTAAGAATGTGGCTGGAAATATTCACTGTCCATATTATTGGGGATTCAACTATACATCACAGTATGTGATAATACAGCTTGCATACTTCTCAGTGGAAAGCCACCAGCTGGTGGCATGGCTCCGTTCTTGGTGGCCGTGGAAAGGTGCCATTGATGTGTGACCAGCATACTCAACCAAGGCATGATACCTACAGAACTAACGCAAAATAATGTCCATAGCTACAACCCTGATTGGATTAAGTGTGAAAAGTAGGTTCATCAATAAAAATGAAGTCCCTCAGAAGATCTTTTTCTAGACTGCCGACCTGTGGAGGACCCCCTGGTTTCCCAAATGAAACTCCACAGTACAACAGTAAAACTTATTCAGTTAAATGGTGCTGCCTAACTGGATGGTGTTAATGTTCTTCCTGAAGGCAGCTTCACCTTCCTGATTTTAACGGCAGTCACTTTTAATGGACATAAAAATAGAGCAGGAAATTAAGCACGAATTGATATGCATTGCAGCGAACTTGAGAACTCGTCTAATAATAACATCAAACCCACAGATCCCAACGGGGGAAAACTGGTAGGTAAAAAGGGCTCAGTCTCCCAATCAACTTTAAAAGATCTCCCCTTTTCAGTAGGATGGGACAGAAAAGGGTTTAGAAAATAAGTTGAGAATATATTTCAGTCAGGTAATAAAATCAGTTCCCTCAGAAAAGTGTGCAAGATTAGGCAGCTAAAGCCCAAAGCACTTAATTTCCCATAATCCCAGGGTTTAGGCAAATCAGCGATACTTCGGGTTGGCGTCACAGATTCCACGGACCGTGCCGTCAGCGCCCGTGGGATCGTTCCTTTTTCACGGCCCACGGCTGAACCTCCCCCTTCCCAAATATGGTGTAGAAGGCGGCGCCGAACACATTGATTCCAGCAGAAATAAAGAACACCGTTTGCCATTCTTCCATGGTGTTCTGAAAGCAGAATGAGAGTCACTCTCCACGCAAAACCTCCCTGTGAATATTGATGGATGCTAGGCAACCAAACATTACACAGCCGCGAGAAAAAGTCATTCAGCAAAAAAAGCCTTTAGGTGAAGCATCTCTACATCCTTCAAACTCTCTCAGAACCGTACATGTTCATCGTATTATTTGCACAGCAAAGCAAAAACAAATTCTTAAGGCATGATTTGTCTTGACTAGGCAACTGCAGAAAAATCAAGATGCTTACGTATCGCGTGAGAGCCCTAGCGATGACAGGCCCCACCATTCCGGGAATGGTAGCGAAGGAGTTTGTGATACCCAGTAAAATTCCCGCGTAGCTGTGGAGATGGGAAAAGACAGGAACAGAGATCTGAAAGAATTCTCTGCAGGCAAAAAAAAAAAAAAACCAAGAACCAAAACAGTCACCTATGAAATTTTTAAACGTGAAAATGACAAATCAGCCAAAGTACTGAAAAGAAGACTTAAGGAGGACATGAATAACGAAGTAGATCAGTCAGCCAGCGTGTGTGTGAGGAGCTGCCTTACGAAGGGGCGATGTCCAGGTGGTTGATATTGAAGCCAGAGGCAGTGAGGCCACCCAGAGACGAGGAGACTGTGAGGAAGACTATGGCGAGGACGTAGTTACAGCCAGTGTATCCAGTTGCCACCAAAAACACAGCTGGTCCAACCATGCCTGGAGATTAAAACACCAGTGAGGTGACTCCACAGAGTTCTGAAGATACAGAGGTACCAGCCCTCCCACAGAATGGCATCAGGCACACAGCACCCCCCCCCCCCCTCCAGCTGGGAAGTACAACCAGTCAAATGTTTGGGCGTACATGCTGGAAAATTGCTTTATATCATGACAAAAGC
This sequence comes from Pollimyrus isidori, assembly GCA_019775955.2. Taxonomy (NCBI): domain Eukaryota; kingdom Metazoa; phylum Chordata; class Actinopteri; order Osteoglossiformes; family Mormyridae; genus Pollimyrus; species Pollimyrus isidori. Next base: position 8,457,809 of record JABFDZ020000066.1, on the reverse strand, counting down.
CAAGGACTACATCCATGGTAAAATCCAGTTAAGAAATACAATTATATTATTCTAATATATACACATATAATTATGAAATTATAATAATTATATTGAGAATATTATTTAAATAAAAAAAATCTGAGAAGGTAAAAGCTTAAACCACATAGGACAGACTTAAAACCCAAAATTAGGAGAGTTATAGGAATAAAATGGTGGGCCGGTGCTCCTCACCTACGATGGTGAGGGCTTTGCGCACGCACGCCGTGGAGAAGAGGCACGTCTCACGGAGGTGGTCTGCGAGCTGCCCCCCCAGAAGCCCCACCAGCCAGCAGCCTAGGTAAGGCAGCGCCGAGAGCATCCCGTTCTGCCGCAAGAAAGGCGTCAGACAAGAGTGTCGAGAGGGAAAGCTTGGCCAGAGTGGACAACTTCCAGGGTTGATGTCAGCTTCTGAAAACCTGCCTTTAAATTGTTCCAGTACTGTATGCTTTAATAGAATTAATAGACCTTCTGAGATGCAGCAATTCATTTTTCACCTCTATAGAAGGCGTGATGATTTTCTCATGCTATACAAGTCAGTCCATTAAGGCCCAAGCAGAACTTGCACCGGACTCAAAAGGGGGCAATGTCAAAGATAATATGGCAGCCAGTCATGTGACCAGGGAAATAGGCTCATTCAGCTTTGCAATTCGAAACCCAGAAGGATGCCTGGTCTGAGGTAGCTCTGAACTGCTCAAAAAAACATCGGTAGGTATTGGCAACAAAACTGAGGAAATTGCATCACAAAAATGTATCAATGAAATAATGTGATGTTACTGGATGCTGTCTAGTGTGAGAGGAGGAGAGTGTGAGGTCACCTGACCTGCTGGATGCTGAAGCCCAGGATGTCACTCATGTAGGTGGGCAGCAGAGTCAGCAGGGTGTAGAAGGTCCAGTTGTAGGAGAAATGGGCCACGACGATGGCCCACAGCGGGAGGGACTGGCAAATGGAGAGCCAGGGAATGTGATCCGAAGATGGTGACAGCTGTGCAGGAACATGGAGTTAAGGGCTGACCTTCAACGTGGAGAAGCAGGGACTTGCCTGCCAACCAGTGTGTGTGTGTGTGTGTGTGCGTGTTTGTTTGTGTGTGTGCGTGCGCACTAGGAGCTCCTTAAACCAGGATGCCATGTACCTGACTCTTCAGGGAGGACGTGATGTACAGTTTCTCCTGGGCAGAGATCCTACGATGTGTGCTTGGATTATTGCTAACAAGGAACACCCACAGGATGAACCAAAACAGGCCTACAGCCCCTAGAGGCACCAGGAGAAGAGGGAATGAGTCAGCTTCATACAAGAGAGCAGCAGAGAGGCAGGACTGCACTGACAGATGATGAAGCTGCACTCATTTGTCGCACAGATGTAATACATCTACAGCAGAACATTCATGTATCAGCACTCTGTACATCCATCTCCCAACTATTTGTCCAGTACTGAGCTGACCCCAGAAGCACAGGGCAACAAGCAGGGGAACACTGGAGCATAGGTGCGTGCACGCACGCACGCACGCCAATGAACAGGATGCAGTTCACTGAGCCGCTTATTTTATGGGATGGGATTCGAACCCCCAACCCTAGTGGGCAAGGTAATGCTGCCAGCCATTGGGCCACCAAGTAAGCATGGCTGTACACACATCAGAGCATTAGCTCCCAAAACTATAATGATAGATTAGCCTTAAGCCCAGTTAACTTCACTTAGGTGTCCCAAAGTGAAGACTCACCAAAGATATAGAACACATACGTCCAGTCCAGATAAAAACAGATCTCCCCAGAAAGGGGAAGGGCCACAACTGTCCCAAGCTGGGCACCTATGGAGACAAAGAAAAAAAAAACATATGTACACGCAGCTAAATACAAAGCTACATTTGCTAATGGAGTATGAGCAGGTGGAAGGGATGTCAGACATCTCAGGTCTCCAGTCCACAGTTCTACCTGTATAGGAGATGGTGACCAGCCGGCTCCTCTCCAGGGGCGGAGCCCACGAGGCCCACATGGCGTGCATGGCAGGAAATGTCACCCCCTGGTGGAGGGCATGAGAGAGAGCTGTGCTGCTTTACCAGCAATGGAATGAGGGGAGGCACAAAAGCGGTAAACTCAGAGCACAAATATGTGATAAATATCGACGAATCAGAATAAACACAAGACAAATGAGCCACAAAAGAGAGGAACAGGGAAAAGTGTGGCCCGTGTGCACCGGTGACACAGAAGCAGCAGCGAAATATACTGGAACCACAGCAATTCAATTAAATTCAATTTATTTTCATATGACGCCTATCACAATGAAGTCACCCCAAGGCGCTGTGCATGTACTACATTCCTACATCATTTATACAGCATAATATAAAGGAAACAGAAGGAAAACACAAGAAAGAAAGAAAGAAAGATTATAGTGGAGGTGCGTCCAAGCAACTAGAGAAGGCGGGACCAAGACATCTGATTGGTTGGTCCTGCCTTCTCTAGTTGCTTGGACCCACCTCCTCTACAACCTTATTGGTCCTTTCTCTGAACCAGTCATTTCTCGTTCTTCCCAAAGAACATTTTTGTGCAAGTAAAAGTCCGAAGAGTGTAAACTGTGGCCTTGGTCAAGGCCAAAGATTGGGGTTTGCATGTATTCAGGGCCTGCCTTACCTCTCCAATGCCCTCCAGCACCCTGACAGCGATGAGGTAGCCAGCGCCCAAGTCTGCGGCCAGCGGGGTGAGCAGGGTGAACACCACAGTGCCCAGGATGCCCAGTCCAAGCAGCCACTTGGCCCCGTATTTGCGAGCCAGGTAGCCCCCGGGAATCTGAGTCAGGATGTAGCCATAGAAGAAAGAGCCCAGGATCCAACCCTGTGTCTCCGAGTCCCAGTCATACAGGCTGGCCTGGACAGCAAGATGATGTCACAGGGCATGGGGCGTTGGAAAGTGCTAGGTATTCAGCACACGATGACAAAGCAAAACTCACCTAATCCTCTGCAACATCTGCCCTTAAATATAGCTTATAGAGTTAACTGCGATCAACACTGAAACTGATTCAATAAAACGCCAACAGCACATGAGTGATGCCAACCTCACGGGGCCCAACAGATTTTTTTTTCTAACTGGGGGGAAAAAAAAAAACACAAAGCGCTGCTGACCGTGTGGTTGTGCCGGGGCCGGGCGGGACTGGCATGCTGAGGGCAGTGGGAGGGGCTGGCGTTGCCCGTGACGTTGGTGTTCAGCATGTCCACCATAGCGACGCTGAGGTTGACCCGCAGTGCGTACGCCACGAAGAAACCGTAGCAGGAGAGCAAGGCCAGGCCATAGCGTGAGGAGCCGCAGACCGGGGCTGTCGGGGTACACACGTACACATCAATAAGATGGTCCCCACATCATTTTCTCTGAAGCCAAATGGGACTGCAAGTCATAATAGACGAAAAGCTCCTCAACCGTCAAATTCCTGCTGATGGCGATATTCTCCACAATTTTGCGTTTACAAGTTTCATCCCCTATTTATGCATAAAGAAATCCACCTTTGCACTTTACAGCATGTGAGACGGTGGTGAACCAATAGTGAAATTGATTACTATAATGTTATAATATATACAGCGCTGCACTGGCTACCTGGTATTTCAGGCACTGGTACTGTGGTAGGCCGGTGGTTATGTGGGCATGCGAAATTTACCGTGAGGGGAAACGCCCGCGCTCGGCAAAAAATCCGATTTTTAATCCGAGTCTAGCTCTGAATATATATGCGTACTTTTGGTAATTGTAGTGAAGACTAAAGCCAAGGAATCACCTAATATAATTGTAACTGATGTTGCATGGTTATCACAAAAAACTAACACAACAATAACAAATAAAAAGCATGTCCAATTCATTCATCTATTTATTCAAATCTCATGCGGTAGATGAACTATTCGGATGTTTTTTCGCACATATACTGAAACATTTCCCCATCAGTCACCTGGAAGCGGTCCCGTGACACAAATGTGATATACTGTTGTTTGAAGGACGGTATACAAATTGCATATCCACCCTACATTTGGTGCATTACGCCTCTGAAAGGACAGCAAATTAGTCCATAAGTACTATTTATCCAAAAAGCGCGCCGCTGCCGATGGTTAGTGCAAAAACGCAGCGCGCACAAGGAAAACAGCAAAAAACAAAGAGCGACTCACGTAACACGTGACAGAAAACTCAAGGCGACTTCCGTACCGCACAAGAACTACTGGTGATTAAGCAACAATACGATCAAATGTTTAATGCAATCTCATCTTAATAAGTGCCTGTTACAAACGGACTGTTGTACCGGAAAAGCGCACAGTAAATGGCTGCTACACACACATTGTGTTGCCTTGGAAAAGCATGCAGGAATGAATCAGGATTTCTTTTACTTTAATATAAATACAATATAAAGTGCATATAAATAGGCGGCGAAGGGGTTTTGCAGAGAGAATGCAGAGCAAGGTATTAATCGCAGCTCTATAACATCCGCATAAAATGGAGTGATACGATTCTTTCCCCACCTTTTTCAACTTTATCCCGATCTATGCCATCCAACAAAGGATGTTCATAGTCGTCGGTCTCCGTCTCCGACGCCGAATACTCCATCCTGCACCGGTCGAATTTTGCTCATCCGATGCAGCGCGAATATGGTGCTATCATGCTGTGCGAGCACCCTGACCTTTAACTATTTATTGTTCTGCAGTGGATCACAGGTTGACAGGCTTTGATTTGCTCATGCTTTACCGGAAACAAGGGGCGACGCAGCAGACAGCGCCTCCGGACGGGGAGTGGGCGGTGTAGCGCCTTTTGGGCGTCTCACTGACCGGGGCCTGGAGCGGGGTGGGCGGGGGCAGTTTGCCGCTCAGTCCACACCTAAAATCATTATTCCACTTTTCCCACTAAATTACCGCGAAACATTGCTTTTATGTAACCGTCGAATTCACAGTATCATTACGTTAGGTAAAGACACACATATAAAATTATGAATATGTACTATTTTACTCTATCGATTACAGTTTTACTGAATTAAAATAATCAACTAAACTAATTATAACTAAAATATAAGAAAAATAAGTATTTTAAGTAGTTATTAATATATATACATTGCGGTTTTGTGCATTTTTAACTTCTTTATGTACCAAAAGCATTGATTTACCACCTACTGCATTGTCTTACCACTAATATATTGTCTTGTTTTGCACTACTGGTTTCCTCTGCTCCACCCTCCGTCTGTCACCGTGTGTTATTGTAACACGAAAATACTGCGGCAGAAGAATTTCATTGCATTCTCTGAATACATTACCATGAAAAACATTATATACTTTTTCATGACTGCACTGTTTACGGAGATTATCTAAAAACTAAAATAGTGACATCTGCCCAGTGGTTCAATCATAATGAAAACAAGCTGATATTTCGTCTGAAAACTACATTCCATGCGCACTGTATATGCTCTTAAAGGTGGCCTTCTGTTTTAGTCTCGATCGGTTCTCGCTAGCAGAAATACAGAGGCAGACCACCAGATGGGGCTACAGCACATAGAAAAAGCACATGCGACATTAAATGCTCCGTTCACTATATGCTATATGCTATTATATTATATACCAGCAGCTCATAATATCACGGCTGCCATATATGATAGTTGGTATATCTCCTCATTTTCCTGTACTTCTTACCCTGTACAGGATCACATGGTGGTTGGTACTTATTCTAGGTTCATGTTAAACAGGGCACATTGTGGACATTCCCGGAGACCAATTCACCTCGACTGCGTGTCTCCGGAATTTGGACCAGAATACCTGGGAAAGATCCAAACTGAAGGATTCCACAGACCCAGCGGCTGCAGTGCTAACTCTTGAGGCACTGTACTGCCCTACATTTAAAATATTTGCACCCTACTGCAGTAGCATCTGGTACCACTGCTTGTCACGATGAGGGCCCATTAAACATTCACATCAAAAATAAAGAACCTGGTCATAGAGACCAGCTTCGGCCATCTTGTCTGTTGCCATTGTTATGCTAACATCTAGTCATTACCGCTCTGTCCATCAAGAACTTTTGTTTCGTTGAAGATGGTGGTCTGGCTGGGGGAAGATCTTAGTTTTCTCACGTTCTTAATCCAAAGTTACAATCAGCTATCTGACACTCTTAATGCATCAGTGCTTAAGCTGATTCTCCCTGGTTACTTACTGCATCTGTGTGTTGTATAGCTACACCATACCTCAGCTTATACATACAGGTCGCCTATGTTATGGGTGCACAGGATGTCAGAAATTAGCTGTGGCAAACTGCATCCCTCACAATAAAAATAAACCTCGTATGAGACACATTTGTGGAAAAACCCTGATAAAAAAGGAAGGAAGTAACAGAATCTTGCTGTTTGAGTGCTAATGAACAATTTAACCTGATGGGTATTTTGACTCCAGTCAAAAGCATAGGGTAAATTCCATGCTGTGGGGGTTTACTGGAAAAAGGGACGTGGCTTGAGTTTTAAGTCGGCACCTTGTATTCATAGATCTTATCTGCATAGATCTTATCTACCTTATCTCTATGCTAAAAATAGTCAATTAGTCAATCAACAAGTAGCATAAATACATAAATCTACACAGAATCCAACCAAACCTACTCCTCTTAACTTATCTCTGCCCTATTAATCTTTGTGACATGTACACAAGTGATAGCTTCTTTGTATTTTGATAACACATTCTTTCTATATCATATCCAGAAATACACAGCTTCAACATAAAGTTTCCTCTGTGCTCTGTTAATCATACCTGAAAATGGACATCTTTACCTTGCCTGTATTGTGTAACCCAGGGGTCTCAAACTGCAATTTTGGGGGGCCGGAGCCCTGTGTAGCTTAGTTCTTTCCTTGTTCCACCATAAATGATTCGGCTGAAGAGCTGTGTGGTAATTAGCACTTGGGCCTGAATCAGGCGTGTTAAACGAAGGGAAACCAAAGACTGTGCAAGGCTCCAACCCCCCAGGACTGGAGTCTGACACCCCTGATGTAAGAATCGAGGATATGGGCAACACCACCACTGAATGACTTCTCTGAAATGATATTTCTGGCAAGCAGAATGTGGTGCTTCTGTGTTTGGCTACTGATTGGCAAATGAAATGAAGACAGACTGCTGTTTATTTTTGGCAAGTTAAAAATGACAGATGCATAATGGCACAACTATCAATAAGATTTAAACAGAATATTACATATTGGTCTGTGAAAATTCCTGCACAGATCAACGACAGTTTTTTAATTTCCATATTAAAATCATTTTTACATTGTATATACACAATACAGACAAACAGCTGCTACAGGCAAACACTGTTCGATAATCAAGTTGCACTATAATTAGTGTTCTAAATACTATATACCATACAAAAGTGCTACCAACATCTTCACTATAAAGTAATTTAAGGCAAAAATAGGGGTACCCTGTTTCAACTGGAAAATACTAATAGCCTGGTGACAAATACTGTGAATTTAGTTTGTAAGACTATGGAGTGTTTTACTTCCTTGTTAGAGTATTTACGAGTATAATGGATCACAGCACCACATAGTCAAAAATAAATACTCTAAAAGAGTACTTCCCTAAATGAGTACATCGACTTAAAGGAGTTGTCAGGCTGGCGGCCATTCAGTTGTCTCAAATGGAGATTTAATCAGGGTTCAGTCATCAAAATTTATCCTGGGCTAGAGAACCGAACGGGTCACAGTCGGCAATTGGCTACATGCAGCCAGATACACTGGCTCACCTCAACACAGTGCTGGACAAATGCTTAGCGCCTAACCTGCATTTAATGTCGAGCCATAGAAAAAAAGCACTAGAGCGTAGTTTCTGTGTCGGAGTATTTGAAGGCAGCGGAACTTGGCTGACTAAGATTTCGTAGTCAGCAAAATGGCCAAGCAGAGGCTCAGCTTGTTGCGGTGCTTCAGCTGGGGGCTTCAGGCCCAAGCGTGAAGCTGAATGTTCACCTCTGCTCTCCACTTCTCGCCAGTGCCATAAGCAGAAAAAAACACACACATTCTAGTAACTCAATACTTTCACCTAGAATGCATCTATGAGTCAGTTTACCAGCAACTGTAACAAAAAAAAATCAAAATGTTTACTGAACAAAAAATATATTTTCTATGCAATTTATTATATTTATACATGTATAAAATTTGTATTTTACAAAAAGTAAAAAAGGGGACACTTCATTTGTCAGAATGTCTACTAATACAGAGAACCTGAAGTACACTATAGTATAGCTATACAACGCACAAATGTGCAGTTGGCACAGACGGTTATTGGTGATACTTTTCCTGAGAGGTGACCTTATAACATCTAACATCTCAGAAAGTCCATGACAGGTGAAATCTTGCTTGTCAATAGTTTTGTAGTGATATGTACATATGGGGTGGGGCTCACACCATCCATAATATATCCATAGGGAGAGCGCCAGCAGTCAAGGTGTGGAGCCACCCAAGACAACCCTAACCCGGTTAGGACCATCAGTGACAGGGGGTCATGGGGGGGGGGGGGCGGCAGGCAAAGTCCCTTTCATGCCCATGCACATGCTCAGCATCCCCAGTAGAAAGAAGGAGTACTATGGAGCAGAGTGCAGCCCTTGAAATATTCTTCTCAGAATCCTTTTCGCTCACCATAATTCATTCAACCTTTCAAGTCAGAGGCGGACTTCCAAGCTCAGGCACGTGGCGGTAGACGAAGCTGAAGGACAGGCACTGGCTGTGGATGTCGGCCTTGATACTCTGCGGGAAGCTGTCAGGGCTCAGCTGCTGCCAGCTTTCCCCCATCACCAGGTAGAGGGTGTGGCTCTCAGGGCCCATGATCTGGAACTTCTCCGCACACAGCCGGCACACGTCGCCAGTGGTGGAATAGGGGGCCACCGGAAGCGTCTTGGTCGTGTAGGTGCCGTTGGCATCCAGGTACGCCACCCGCAGGTAATTCTGGGGGAAGCACACACAGAAGAGTCAGATACTACGATTCGATTTTGCGAGCTGGGAATCTGTAACATTTCATTTATCACTTCAGTAGAACTTTACTTTAGTCAGGACTAAAGTTATTGATAAAAGGTATTCTTTGGTCGCTGGTTAATTGTGAAATCTTAAACTGCAGAAAAAGGCAAACCACTGAAGTGCGACAGAAGGTGGAACCTGAAACCCTGAAGTTCTGCTCTGGAGAGAAGCTGACCGGGCGTGCGATTACCTGTAGGTCCTCGATGGAGGGCATGCTGCGCTGGGCCGTCAGCCGACGGTGCCACTGCCGCAGCGTGTCGCGGGTCTCGGAGATGAGCGCATGTGTCTCCTGCTCCTTCTGCAGGTTCTTCATCAGAGACATGGCTCCATAGGTGCTAGTCAGGTAGTACCCACCTGGGGAAGAGAGCACCACCCGCGTGTCACTTGCCTGCCTTGGGTGAAAGGTGAG
>JABFDZ020000066.1:8416102-8426370 GCA_019775955.2 Pollimyrus isidori | reverse complement strand
TCTAACTGAGGATAGTTAAAGTCTGAAGACACGGGCGCGTCTAACTGAGGATAGTTAAAGTCTGAAGACACGGGCGCACCTATCTGAGAATACCCTGTCACCCAGCATCTTACATCAGTGGAGGTGAGTTTTGGGGCTAGAAACTCTCCTTTTCTTTAAAGAAACAAGGACAAATCCAAGAAATAATTTTTGCCTGGGCTAGTATGGCTGGGCTGGAGACAGATTTAACCTAGTAATAAAAATACACAGATTAGGGTAATTTTCTCACGCTGTTTAAATAATTGAGCAATGGGTCTGTATTTCCATTGTTGCCTTGATCTAGCCGCTTTTTCACACCATTGATGGTCTTTGCCAAGATGTAACATGTTTGCTTTGCAGCATGAAGACCACTTTGCATATGTCACCTGATCAAAGCCACATTTGATCCAATTCAGCTAATTCAATGACAAGAGCTACCAACATGTTTAGTCGTGCTTTTGGATTAGTCACAATTAGTCACAGGAATTGTCAAAGCGATGTAACCGTGGGAGCCATCGCACAATCAAGGCACAGAATCATGGCTGCAACATTGCAGAGCTTGGTTGGTTTTTGGGCTCAGACACTTTTGGGTGTTTCTCAATACCAAGGATCATACCGGTGATCATGGCAAGACTGGTCTTGCTAACTTGCCTCCCAAGAACAAACTTGTGGTGCAGTGCATCGTGGGATTGGTCTTGTTTGGCGAGGATGCGGCCAATGTGATATTTGGAGCGGGGCAAGAACGACAACCGCCGATCTTTACCGTCCTCTGTACTTCTGCTCTTCAGTACTGGAACTGTTCTTCAACGATGGAAGATGTTGTCAAATGGGTAGACGAGAACACAAGTACGGTCAAGTACACATATTGAGAATCACACTTTCATATGGTCTGCCGCAAACTGACAGACAATTTCACCTAATTGTATGTTTTTGGACTCCAGGAGGAAACTGCAAGTACCCAAAGAAGAGTGTGGTAATAGTTAAACCACATCCAAAAAACACAAATAAACAAATCTAGACATATTCTGACATGCATAAACACCTAAACTATATTCACCTTGCTAGGAAACATTTAGTTTGGTCCTCAAAGACATGCCTTTGTATTCTTGTTAAATGAGGAATGAAAAACTGTTGCAGGTCATAGCTAAAATACTTGCTTATCAGATCTCACCAGCCTGCCATCCGCTTCCTAGTTTTTGACCACTAAAGCGGCTCACTAACTGCTTGTTGCACTACAACTTTGTGAAATCCCACAGCAGAAAGAGCCGCCTTTCTACAGCACCTACGGCCTGGAACCTTGGAAACTACAGACTGAAAAAAGGAGCATAAACACTCAACGTCTCCCATCTGGTGCTTGAAATGCTGCCACCAGGAAGTTGGAGAACCAGAAGGCCAAGTGAGATGCTAAAGGAAGTAGCTTTAGAACAGGAATGCTGGATATAGATCTTCTCTGAGGAACAAGACCCAGAAACATCATGACCTTAAGTTGCTCTGCTTTTTATGAGCAGGTAGATTGTGGGTTCTTGCATCTTTGATGGTCTTTGCTCTTAGCTTCAATGTGATGGCTCCTTGACTCCCTACATGCATCAGGGGGGTCTGCTCTACTGCTTTGCACCCCTCCAGTCAGAAATGGACTGGCCCGTGATCAATGACCTAAAGCTGGAAGTGGGATGAGACCATTGGGGGCAACTGGCTATTCAGTGGTGCTAAGTTCAGTAATCCGCATGCGAAGCGACCTTCCAAGACTCCAAGACTACAAAAAAAACATTTCACTAATTCAGAAACCTGTTGTAAAGTTAATGTCTTACTGCTTTGTGTAAAAACACGAAACCATAACCATGCAGGAAATGTTTTATAAATGAGAGCCAGGTGGGAGATTCCAGACCAGCCCAGAAGTTCCCCATGCAGCAAATAGCCAGATGACCACATCCCAGTGAACCTGTACAGTCATGTTCTCACTGTGGACCACAGTATCACCGACCAAAAGCCATCCACCCAAATAGTGTCAGACGCCAAGTGACCTCATCGAATGTAGAACAAGGAAGACATGACTGCCGAAAACCCATCAGAATTTCTGTTATTGCCTCTGCCATCTAGTTCAACAGGTAGGTCTAGGGCAGAAAAATATTTCCAGTCCTCGCTCCTAACATACCACTGTCAGAGGCTGATCCCTCTATACCAGGAAACGTACGACAATAAAAACAGGCAAAACTTTCCATCACTAAAATAAGGCTTAAAGGATTTTCAGATGATCATTTTCTGTTTCTTAGATTCGCTTTGCCGCCCGTGGTTACCTTTTTATTCATGTGTTCTTTGTCCGTATCCTGTTTACAGGTCATGTCTATCAAAGGCAAACGACTAAAGATATATCTGACATACATAATTAAACCACTTATTAAAATTTTGTTTACGTGCCTCATATAGTTGAATTGTAGTCAGCTGATTACGTGATGTCCAGTAATAGTGACACATGACATAATTAGAATAATGAACCTGGTTACTGAGCAAACCGGGAACCTTTCTGGAAATGCTGCTCCTAACCTCATATAACGCCAGAAAGGTTTAATTTCATGTAAAACTAGGCCCCTAATTATAATCTAGAATAGATCATCAATCTAAGGATACTCTACACTTGGCACATGCCTGGTATCTATGACTCCCCATTGTCACGGCAAAAAATCTCTCATAAAATGAACGTCTAATTTATTTGAAAATATTTGGACAATTATTGTGATATACAACGACTATATTTCAAATACTACTCATAATAACGAGATGTAAATTATCCAAATGCTATGGAATACTATTATTCGCTGTTCACTATTATTATTATTATTATTATTAGGCATCTTATTAAGAAAAACACATGCTTGAATATTACATGCATGGATAGTACAAGGAACTAACCCTCTATTAGGCTACTTGTACGACCATCTCACTGCCGCCGCCGCCTAGCGGTTTAAAATTATTCACGACATTAAATATTCGGTACCAATTACTACATGTTAAAATACTCCCCGAAAATTTACAGCCGCTGATATGTTTTTTTTGACGGAAATATGACATTTATAAACGAAAGGATAGCATGAAATATCATACACACTAAAATGCCCAAACCAAAAAACAGAATATACAAATAGTACGTGAAAGTTAACGAAAGACAGTTGAGGCGCTGTCAAAGCGTGTTGGTTAACAGGTCCATTTAGGCTACTAAGCATCATTAAAAGCAGCAATCCCAAATCAGCAAATGTTGAGTAAAACGAGTTCTTTGCGCCTAGATGTTTTTTAAAAGATCCAAAATAATGTCACTTTGCGAAGCCCACAGTATCTAATGTTTTGTCTGGCAAGGAAAAGTGTACCGAGTACGACGAGAGCAATGGGAACCTACCTGGCTTTCAGCGTAGATCCTTTGCAGTTTTCTGTGCTTAAATGATACAAGGGTGCGTACGTCAGCAATTAAGACTTTATAAAGTGTAATGCTGTAAAATGTATCCTTCAGCGGCCGCCGATGTCCCAGGGAAGCGGCCACAACAAACCGCAGGGGATAAGAAGTAAATCTCACATTGACACTCAGGTCACGTGTCAGCTGCTGGAATTCCTCGGAGTGAATACGAGCAGCGTGGGACGTGCGATTTCCTCTCTCACGACGTGTCGTCGTTTAATACGTTCTCTGTCTTTTTGCTACCAGTACTTTGTGTTACCAGTATAGCTACGAAGACCCTATATTGTATTGACATGTCTGTCCTAATCTTATTTTTTATATAAAAAATAAAAACACGTAGTGTAGCCTTCAATATTATTTGGCTCAATTATACAGTTCGATCGTTTTAGTATTGCTGGGTGATCCAAATGCGACTTTTTATATTGAGGACGCTGTTCACAACATATAATTATATAATTGTGTGCAGGGCCGTTTGAAGGAATTTGGGGGCCCCAAGCAAAATGGACGCTCACACAGTTTGTCGCTGCATTTTATTCTTAACCAGTCATTGTCTTGGGGCTCCAGGCTAGCTCGGGGCCCCAAGCAATTGCTTGGTTTGCCTGCCTTGTCCCGATGGGCCTGATTGTGTCTGAAATGTGCGATTTTGTGTGTGTGTGTGTGTGGAGCCATGGACTGGTGTCTGATACATGGCGCTCCCCAGCCTTCTGCTCCAAGCTGCCTGGGATAGGCTTCAGACCCTCATAACCTTCTCCAGGGTAAGCCGTTGGCAGATGGATGGATGGAGTAATCGTATTTCTTGAAATAAAGTAGCCTTTTCCAAGGTCTCTCAAAGAAAGATCTGTTCATTTTGGTTGTTTTTGTAATCAGCTAACACAAAGTCCTGCACTATTAGTATTGCTACAACGTGACATTATGCAATTCAGTTGTACTTCACATGTATGTATTTAAATGAACTGTCTTTAGTGTCTTTAGTTAACACACCGGGAGCTTTCAAAGTATTTCACTTAATAACAATGAGGATCCAACACTAAAAATAACAATGAAGAAATAACTGCAGATTTACTGGATAAGCATTTGGGAAACTGCTGGCTGCACCATTCATCTACAATTTAATCAAAATCCATCAAAGTACAGGAGAAACAAAGCTACTTTTTGACATTTTGTACTGAATACAGAAAATGCTTTATAGAATGGAATTAATCATGCTTCACAAATATGCTAAGATGTGCAGTCTGCAGAAATTACAATGTCATTTTACAGTTACATAAATTATGTATACTATGAAAAGCATGACCTAATTACATGATACAATGCATTGGATTATGGCTTCAATTACATTGTAGATTTCACATTATAGTTTTAAGTAGATTTATGCAGATGTATTAGGGATGTTCCTTCATGCATCACTATAAATCATTTTGTGTTTGAAACTCGGTATGCGAATCATTAAGCCTTTGTGAATAAGAGCTACAAGCACTTTAAAACAGTGTTTGCCAATCCAGTCCTTGGGGACCCACAGTCAGTCTACATTTTTACTCCCTTTCAGCTCCCAGGTGGGTGGGAGCAAAAACGAGGACTGTCTGTGAGTCCCCGAGACCCAGATTGGGAAACACGGCCTTAGAATAACGAGAGTACTGTGGCAGGTAGCATCATGTCATCATACCAGAAGAGTGTGGGGTCAAAGCTCTGACACCTATGCTAGGTGACACTGCGTTCTGCTGCCAATCCCAGGCCCATATAACGCTTCTCATTGATTTCAACCAGTCAGTCTTTTTTAATGGTAATAACAGACATTCAATACAAACAGCTGCCCCGTAACGAGGCTTTGGTTTCGGAATTTTAATAAACAACGGCACGGATTAATATGAGTAAGGAAAAAAAAAAAGTAAGAAGTTTTTATGCTCAGAAAGCATGTTTTTCCACCATTTGAAATAATATAATGTGATTAAATTGAAAGTGAGAAGTTATATTTACTTTCACAGTGACAAAATTCAAACACAAAGAAAGAATTGAAATAAAAGGACTCCCTCTGCAGGCGAATCACAGGGTTCCGTCATTACAGATGAACTCCACTGTGGGTTTGTAATGCTGGCGCCGTCCGCTCCCCCCCTGCCTGAAGGGGGCGAACCGGAGCCATTTTTTTACAACGTCTGCGAACTGGTGCTGCGTGGCGTCCTTCCCAACCGGAGTCTTCTTCAGAGCCCCTGGAAAGGCAGGGAGGGGCCTCAACGTTCGTCTACAGGCGACAGTGGAAGTACAGCTCCGTCGAATTCTCGAGGGGATGCTGTCATACCCCTGAGCGCCATTCCATAACTGTTGGTTAAACTCTGAACATTTTGACAGAACAGATCACAATCATGTGTTCTCCATAGTAAGAGCATGCGGTTATTAAAACACATGCACACAGGTCATTATTGATCCATCCAAACATCCATCATTTGAGTGCCTATCCTAGTCAGGGTTACTGGGATAAGTAGTAATGTTACTGTGCAATAACACCTATTTTTATAAAAATATCTATTTATCTTTCTAGTGCAGTATTTACTGTACTTCTCATTTTCACCCATCTATCTCTACATCTTCATTTTCATACAGAATCTGCTGTATTTGGCAGTGCATATTGTCTGTTTTTGTCTTTTTGTGCAGCTGTGTACTGTGTCGGCTATAATAACAATTTCCTCAGGGATAATACAAGGTTTCTGATTCAGATGTTATAAAATCTTGTAAAGTTTGGATGCTCTGCCTGAGTCGAACGGATTTCCTCTGGGTGCTGTGGCATACAAATATGCAGTTAGGCAGAGGTGAATAGTTCAGGTGCAGAAAAGTAAAAAATCCAGACCAAGGTTTAGTTGAAACCAGCCAGTTTAACAAAGAGTCATCACAGTCACAAAGTACTCAACTGGTTGGTTGAAACAAAACCTTTGGTCAGGATTTTTCCTGTCTGGATGTGAACTATCTACTTGACATCTCGAAACTGCCCATAGTTCATGGCTGTGTGTGAGTGTATGTTTACAAAGATGAAGTGGAATTTTACCTAGCGTGTACCCCAGCCTGTTGCCTAGTACCCTATACTGCCGGGGATAGGACGCAGCCACCCCCTAACCCCAACCTGTCCCTGTCAAAGATAAATCGGTGGATGATGAATGGAAGGATTGTCGTACTGCCTACGGTATATTGGTCCATTATTAAACTCACAGTCATGAAAGAAAATTTGGGGGTGACAGTCAAGGGTTAGCCAAAGTCCGGTGCCCCTGGAGTAATTTGGGTTGCCCAAGGGCTCCATGATGACATCACTATGCCAGCCATTAAATCTGAACCAGCACCCTTCTTGTCAGGAACGCCGCATCCAATACTAATCAGCAGAGCCACACATCGCCCAAAAGTGTATGCATGCACACAGACAAAAACAAAAGATGTCTTACGGAAAAGTACACCCTGAAGCCTAGTGTTCCGGAAGCTTCTTTTCTCCCCACGGCCCGCCCAGTTCATCTCAGAGCCGACTCCGAAGGAGAGCACAGCCTGCATCAGACGTCGGATGGCGTCGTCTACTGTGGCCCCGCCCATCCGTGACAGATGCATCACCTGAGAATTCAAGTGACATCTCAATAAATCAAGACACAAAGCTACATACAGTGACAAGAACCAAAGCCATTATGTACAATCAAAAATACACACTCATGAGAGGGCAGAACAATTGGTTCTAAAACAGTGGTTCAGAGAGATAACCAATCAGGTTGTAGAGGAGGTGGGTCCAACTAATCACACATTGTGGTCGCTTCCTCTAGTTGCTTGGACCCCCCTCCTCTATAATCCGATTGGTTATCTCTCTGAAACAATCATTTTTCAATCTGCCCTCTGAACTCCCACAAGCAAATAAATTGTAAGAATACCCACCAGTTTTCTCTGTGCTAGTGCATCCTCCAGATACCTCTCTGTCTCATCAAGCTGTTCCATCGACCTCAGTGGAAGGTCTACCTCCAGCGTCTCATCATCATCGTCACACACAGGTCCCTGCATCCTAGCCTGCAGTTCCTTTAAAATCACCCACTGCTTCTGCTGCTCCTCTTTAATCTCAATCAAAAGCGATATGATTTTTCTTTGAGCTGCCGTCTCTATGAAATGGAAAAGCAGAATGAATTGGTGGCATGATAAAAATGGAATGAAAAGATATGTCCAAAAGCAACAGAAAATCTGAACATATCCTTGATATTTTATGCTCTTTTAACTATCTTCAACATAACAACAAGCACAGGTGATAGCTTTCCTTGGGTTCAGTTCTTAGGAGAAAAAAAATAACTGTATAGACACAGTTTACTGTGAAATGAGTTAGATATAAACTTTTAATTTGCATATCACCATTCATATGAAAGACACATATATCAATAAACACTGGTGCATATGAACTATATTGTACTGTTTCCGCTCAAAATACAGCGAGATCACGATTCAGCAGTGCTTAAGTTAACAATCTTCATTCCAAGCGGTGTATGTTTACCTGAGGATGCCGCTATTTGCGGTAACTTTCCCTCTGAGCCTCCGCTGCTATACGCCTCCGACTGAGACTCCGCGTCAAAGTTCATGTCTACATGTCGCGATGGGTCCTCCGCATGTCGCGATGGGTCCTCCTCAGGGCGCCTCTGCGCTTCTTCTGACAGATGGTTCATCTCTTCTGACACGGCAGAAAGCCTGTGCTGTAGTGTTTCGAGTGCCATGTCTGCCATGTGTTTGTTCACCAAACCCTCCACGCGTCGCTGTATTGACCAATGGGCGCCGCTTCCATTGTTTTGAGCCATTCGGTTTTCAAAAATAGGGATCTATTAAAATAGCCTAAAAAGGCACCTTAACAAACTGATGTAAACAGACTGGGTAGAAAAATAAGCGGAAGTAGCGATCAAACCATCCCCTTGCTTGCGCACGATACCACGTTTCTTCAACGTCACGACAACGTTACAATAACGTTGTAAGTCGTACGTTAACTACAATTCCCATGATTTTGTTTCTTTTTTGCCTGACTTGAGATCGTCTGCTTTTGACAAGTGGGAAAGTTAGACGAGATCTAGCGCAAATGCAAAATATATGTAAAGATCTCTGCTTCTTTGTTTCTTTTCGACAATCGCCGCTATGATATTGTTTCGTCGCACGCAAACGTACTAAAGTCAATGTTTCCGTGTACGAAAACTCGAATAGACAGATATCAAATACGGGTCGACCTGTTTACATCTAAAATAAGGCACATTTGACGACGTGGTTTCCAAAAGCTTATCGTAAAACAATGTAAATCATAACTTTTCTATCGAAAGTGTTTGTAAATTTTGGGTGATCCCCATCACAGTTCATACGGTTTCCTTGTAATATGTGACACGCTTTTAATCTAAGGACCGTTTTCTTAAAAAAAAAATAATACACATATATATTATATAATTTATTTATTCATACATCATCTTCCTGAAATGTTCCAAAACTAGACACGTCTTGCAACTGTTTGCCTAAAATGAGCTTGGCTCCGGGAAAAACAACTTATACAAACATATACGACTTAAAACGACCGAAAGAATATAGGGGGCGCCGTCCAGTCCCCACTTAGTAGAAACCAAAACATACAGAGATTTAGATATGATCGTTTCCGCGCCTTCATATCTAGTCTGAAGTAGCCTGAGGGAAAAGCTCTTGACCTCATCCAGGACAGTTACTGAAGCACTATCTGGAACCCACCTTTCTGATATTGTTGCTATGCCAATGGCCTAAATCAATGTAAGTTTTGATGTTAGAACCCCATGTCCAATGTACAATATAATTACCAGGCTATGGCAGTAACAAAAATACAGTATATTCATACACTTCAATTTTACTATTAGTAACTAAATGTCTTTTTTGGCTTTTAAAGGTATTTCCATAACAAATCTAAATGAAATAGTGCAGAGGACCAAGAATCTAGCTCAAATTGATGTTTTTCTGTGTAATTAACATATATAAATTAAAACAAATGTATATATTAAATATATTTATGCATATATGTACACCCTGTGAATATTACAAAAGGAAATATATTTAACACAAAATAGAACTCCTGAACTCTAGAAAAAGCAAGATACTGATGGAAAACTATGATAACAAACATCAGCCACATGACATGGAGGACAGCCATACTTAAATTTCAAATTTAAAACTATTTTCATATAAAATATACCTCTATGAATCCTGTAGTTGAGTTAATGAGTTTAGCTCAAAAAGATTTGATGCTTTCATAATTTTTTTGATCATGAGCATTGAGGCTCTTTCGAAGTACAATTTTTAGTATTCAAAATCGGTGAATCACAGGTGTGGTGAAACTAACTAATAAAGTCTAAGTGTTTGGTCAGGTAAGCAGAGGTGGGTACGAGCATTAACTGGAGTGTGCGGAGCATCTTTGAACTTTTAACAGGTTCCTGCAACGTTGTAGTAAAATTCCTACCTCTAGTGGTAAAAAGAATGTACTGCACTATTATGTTATTATGTGTGCTGTAATTTACTTTTTATTACACAATACACACACAACGATTGATAGTTATAAAAACTTGTAAAAATATTATATATTTGTTGTATATAATATTATAATTATTGCCTTAAATAAAAAGTCATTAAACCTTCATGGTTACTGAGCAATTTCCTTGGTATTATGTCCATTTAAATGTTAGTTTTCATGTTCGTTTCAGCGCGGGGGGGGGGGGCGGCGCGCGGGCGGGGGGGCACAACAGCAGAAAGTAAAGAGAAAAGAAGAAAAAACACGAGGAGAAAAAACAACAAAAAAAAAAAAAGAAAGGGAAAAAAA
>JABFDZ020000066.1:8402112-8414650 GCA_019775955.2 Pollimyrus isidori | reverse complement strand
CACGTCCTCTAGTTGCTTAGATCTACCTCCTATATAATCTGATTGGTTATCTGCCTGAACTAGTCATTTTTATTTCTGGCCTCAGAAAATTTTTGTGTAAGTAAAACTCTGAGTCACATCCCTTACCCTAACCATAAACCTCACCACAGCTTTTGTCTTGAGTAAAAATGAATGTATCCAACCATGTGTTCGTGTATATGAGCATGTATACATGCTAACTGTCTCATCAACACTGATCTGTATAAAATGAGGAGGAATGCCAGTTTATTTAATGAAAGGAGACAGTTTGAAAAGGACCAGGGAAAGTAAAAAGAACCAATTAATGCTGTCAGGTTGAGCAAGGAAGCAGAGCAACTTCAAACAAATGCACATAAATAACCTTCAATAAATAAATAAACAGTCTTTTCAGCAGCACACGGGTGCAAACAAGAGCAGAAAAAGCCACAAATCACAGAAGTTCTCGTATCCTTGGAGAAACCAGGTGTCCTTCCTGCAGCAAGATGATCCTTTCTGTGCAAATAGCCTGTGTCCAAATCTTCCTCCACAAATATTTACATATGCATGAGGTGATCCATACTTTCCTATTCCAATTTTTTTCTGGCAAATTCCAGTACTGCGCAGGATGGTTAAAGCAAAAAGTTGTGACAGGTCTGTTCAGTCCATAGCTTCAAAGCCAGACAGTCAGCAGCCATTAGAATGTATCTTACTGCAAAAGGTAGTGGTGATAGTCATGATTCAATCTTACTCACACAGACATACAAAATTTAAAAACATTATTGGTTTCACATTAAAGCAGGCAGTAGTCATCAAAAATATCAATCTCTGTCCTATCCGAGTGGCTTTGCTCAAAAACATACCCTTGAGTGCTGAGCTGTGGTCCTTAACCAAGGACACAGAACCAGGCTGCGAGAGAGACAAGTCACCCCCTCCCTGCTGCTGCCTATGGCCAGCAGTATTAATGTGTAAGGTGGGGTTGGGGGTGGAATCACAGGTCACGACACGTGGGTTTATTGATGAAAGTGAATACATTAAACTCAATGAGGATAGAGACGCATAGGAAGATGGAGTATAGAAGCATGCAGAACAGCCCCAGCTTCCGGTTCAAGGTCCATTTGTTCAAGTGCACTCCCAGGACCTGAGGGACACAGAAAGAGGCTTAAGTTAGGGGTAGGATCAGCAGGACCACACAACGCTAATCACCGCTAACACTACTGAACAAGACAGCCGCACCGCTAATGCTACTACACACAGCACACACTTTGGTGAAACTCCTACAGACGAGAAAGCGCTAATGGAGATGATATCTGGGGCAGGCAAGGCCGTGAAGACTGCAAAGTGTACAGCAGGTAGCTAAATGCTAACATTCCTGCTGACAGCAAGCGCTGTGAACGCTAATACTATTGGGCTAGTGCTATTGAGCTAATGCTATTGGCCTGCGCTGCTGAGCTGCAACAGCTGTGAGCATTGCCAAGAATACTAAAATTCATAATGCTTCACGTTGCTGCAGACAAACACAGGACACCAGGGCATCTCTACCCCCCCCTTGGGCTCAGACGTAGCTGGGAGAGGGGGGAAGGTGAACATTTCTATCTGAAGGTAGTGAAGCTCATGACGGACTGAAGTTTGACCTACAGTAGGTCGACAGTTTAGTCTATAGGGTGCCTTTTCAAGGACTCCCTACGCA
Source organism: Pollimyrus isidori (assembly GCA_019775955.2). Classification (NCBI taxonomy): domain Eukaryota; kingdom Metazoa; phylum Chordata; class Actinopteri; order Osteoglossiformes; family Mormyridae; genus Pollimyrus; species Pollimyrus isidori. The sequence continues at coordinate 8,412,966 of JABFDZ020000066.1, read as the reverse complement.
AGAGGTTTTAGAGTGGAATTCAGTCAAACTTACTGTGAGGAACACTGACGCCAGCAGAAGTCCCACAGAGTAGATAAGTCCCTTGCTGTTTATATGAATCTGGAAAGAAAAAAAGAAGAATGCTGATTTTCCCACACTTGCATAATATTTACATAAACATTAGGAGTTGATTGGTCGATTGGGAGTTGCCTATTTAGTCCTGTGGTGAATAACTCAATGGAGATTCCCCAATGTTGTTTTTGCTGTCTGGTTGAGAGGTGGGAACACTCACATAGGAGTTGTAGTCGACAGCCAGTGTTTGCAGCGCCCAAGGCAAGCCCAGCCCCACGAGGATGTCGAAGACGTTACTGCCGATGGAATTGGAGACGGCCATATCTCCAAGGCCTGCCAGGAAGGAGAGGGAGGTGTTGAGCTCCAGGCATCCCAAAGGTAACTAAACAAGCTGCCTTTACTTTCTGCTCTCTCGGTTCCGAGCCATCCATGATGTTCATTCCCAGAAACCAGAAGACTGCCTTGCCCATTCCTACAAACCCCCCGCTGCAGGCTGCCACGGTACCTTGTCGCGCCACAATGAGGCTGGACATGCAATCGGGCACACTGGTGCCAGCCGCCAGGAAGGTGATGCCCATGATGACATCAGGGATCCACAGTGTAAATCCAATCACAGTTACCTGGAATGACAGAAGAGAGCATGAGGAACCCCCCACCCCGAAGGCAGAATCAGCTATATGGGCATAGTCATGCCATGTGTTTGGACATCTTGAGTCTGCTAAATCATTAGGGGGGCAATCAGCCACACACACACACACACACACACACACACACACCAATTTGTATCCATGTCTTTGTGGGGACTGTTCATTCACCTCTTCTATGGGAGTAACTCTAATCCCATGACGAGCTGAAACCCTACCCAGCCCTGACCATGAGTAACCAAACAAAATACGAGACTTTTGGAGTTTTTCATTTTCTGATTGTGGTTACAAAGTTATAAAGACCAAAAAAAGTGGTCTCCACAACGTCTAAATGACAGGTTAGTATCACATTGTGGGGACATATAAATCACCCACACCCCGCCCCCACAGAGAGACAGACGTCATTTATTGTAGACCAAACGTCAGGTAACACGTCCTGTTACCTCACAAACTAGACGAAGGAATGTTTTAGGTGCCGGCGGTGCCTCCTCACCATCCACACCATGACGTAGGAGAAGGCAGCGATCCACAGCGTGGAGATGAAGAAGGTGGCCAGGAAGTAACGCTCCCAGCGCGGTTCGGCACAGTTGGGCACGGTTAGGTACAGCAGCAGGCTGACGGGCCACGACAAAGCCCACTTCAGCCTGGGGCAGGGCCCCTCTGTGCGGGCAAGAGGGCACTGTTATGGGCACCTGTAGGCACCCAGAATGGCCAGAACACGCCTGCCAGATATCTGACGTGTGCCCGTGATGCACCGGCGACTCTGTTCCCACATAGGAATCGATTTCGGGGTTTTGTTGCCAATTTCCAAAAACTGTTGTGAGCAGAAAATCAGGGCTAAAATTGTGTGGCGTGAACACAGCCATTCGTTGTTACAACATTTCGAAAATCACGGCAAAGGAAGGTACCTGGAACGTGAAAGGGAACGAAGGGTCCTTGGTTCTCATCCTCTTCCTCCTCGTTTTCATTGTCCTCGTTCTCGGTGTCGGTGCCGGGCTCCATGCATTCCCCGTCCTCTGTGCCGTGGCGGCCGTCTTGGCCTTTGGCACCGCTCTCCGCCCCACTCAGCCTGTTGTCTAGACTCCGCCTCCTGGGGACCTTGCCCACCACATCAGAGTCGCCATTACTGAAGGACTTGCCACTGATCAGTCTCTGTCTCTGGGGGCAGCACAGACAGACAGACACAGATTAGATATCTACATCCTTGTGGGGACTCTCCATTCATTTCTATGGGCATAATTGTATCAGAACAATGACAAACGTAACCCCTAAAAATTAAAATAAAATAGAAATAATAGGTCTTCATCACACTATGAAAACATTTGGTCCCCACAATGTAAGAAATACATAAACACGCACACACGCATGTACGCATGCACGCACACACGTATAATTTCAACTTCAGTTTTAACTACCAACCACAGTCATTGTTTGCCATGAATGCCAAGATGGGTCCACTGCGTGGCTCTGTGGGTTAGGCCTCCTGATTAGGATCTGTGCCCATGATCAGAAGGTTGCAGGTTCAGATCCCATGCTTGACAGAATGGTCTTTCATTTATGTATGCATGATGTGTGAGTCTACAGGTTAAAATCGGGGTCAGGGTGCCTGTGATGCCAGCACTTAACCCCACAAATTGCATGGGCACTGAACCTGCTCTCTCATCTCCCTCTAATTTGGAGAAAATGCATCTGCTACATAATGAAAAGTAAGATAGGGTCATTATCACTGCTATGAGGCTGAATTCACCAAAACCTACAGTGACCAATAGCGGGAGGCGATGGGTGTGGCTATGAGGAACTGTGTGCATTCTAATTGGGCAAGCCCTTACCTCCATGATGAGCATGCGGGAAGCCATGGTGAGGCGCGTGCGGGGGGAGAAATGGCTGGTGATCATGATGCGCATGCCAGCCTCGGAGAAGGTCAGCTGGTGGGGGTAGGCCGATAGCAGCTCGTCCACCATCAGAACAGACTGCTTACCACGGAAACTGGCTAAAAAAACCCACAGCAGGCAAGAAACAGGGGTCAGTCGCAGCTGGCTGGCATGGCGGGCAAAGCAAACATCACACAGTCGGCAGGCAGGACACGCAGGAACGGTGAGGAGCTGGCAACAGCGACCAGCATGAAAACCAAAGCCGGTGGAGAGCAAACCGGATCGGCAGGTCACATGGTTAATTCGGGGGAAAACCTAGAGAGCCAAGCAGTGAGACTGGAATACCGGTTAGGGTGGTAGAAAGGCAGCCTCATGAGAGACGACATGATGCTACCAAGGGTTAATGTCATTCAGGGCCAAGGGAGCAGCGGTGCCTTTGAGGGAATGGTGTACCGCAGGGCATTGGAGGCACACCTGAAACAATACCTTACATCAAGTGTGTATGGGTCTTGTGACATTATGGGTTTACTTCAGGGACCCCCAATGGGGTCGGAGTCATGGGGGGCATTCATGGGCCACAGCCCACCCAAATGAGCCCTTATGCACCATGCCCACGTCCCCCCCCCGTCGCTGTGGACTGTCTTCTACACCCCCACCCCCGAATGCCTGCCACTGACAGCTTTTACCATTACCACTGCCCCCTTTGGGTTCACCTGTCAGATTTAATCCAGGTCGTGCAATTTATTAAGACCCCCCACCCCACAGAAAATTTTCCCACTGCACCGGCCCCCCCAAAAAATGTATCAGGAGTAGTGGACCTTGGCTTTGTATTGCTGATGGAATTTGACCCCTGGGGATAGTTGGTGGCCCCAGATTGGGGGCCCCGGGTCTGTTTGCCATCTCCTTTTAACTAAGGACCACCAACGCAAACAGGCATAAGAGCCTCACCTTTCTTCAGAAGCACCACTGTGGCATCGCAGTTGCCGTCGTCGGCGTCCATGTTGCCGCCGGTTCCGTTGGTCAGGCTCACCGAGTCCTTATTCCTCTGCTCCAAGTAGCGCAGCACAGGCGAGTTGAACCTTCATCCAGGATGAGAGACAGAGAAGCTCAGCCATGCTCGCCCCCCCGCCCCATCTCCTTCAGGACCCACCCCACAGGACATCTCAAATGGGATGAGATCCAATCTCTGTGCTGCAGCACTTACTTCATGATGAGTATGTAGACCAAGTACATTAGAATCAGGACCAAAGACTCCTGCCTGGAATGAAGAAATAAATGTTTGACAGATTAGCATAAACTACAAAGACTTTCGCACACAACAAGGCAGGCTGAGCTGTGATGCGAGATGGAAAATTTAAACCCCAGGATGGAAGCCACTCTCAGCTTCAGCAGAATTTTTGCCGATAAAAGTGTCAAAATTTAAGCTACTTAAATACAATCTCTTCAAGTCAGTGTCTGCTAGCCATTAAAATTGAAAAATGGATTGTGCACCTCAACAAGAGACCCTGTTCCGTGAGAGGCTCCATTCAAACACAAAGCTCTGCTAAAGCTTCACTCCCACGGCTACAGAAAATATTGATTTATGATAGACCAGGAGGATGCTAACATGGGACTTACCAGGAAACCTTCTCATCATAGATAACCTGCAAAAGAGGGGAATAAGGTAAGCCGTGACTCTCCCGACAAACTGGAATACAGAATAAGCTTCACAAAGCCAAAGCCTCGACTGTTTGTGCACATTTATACATTTTGATATACTATACCAGGGGCCTCCAACTCCAGTCCTGGAGAGCTACTATCTAGTAGGTTCTCTCTTCCACTTGGCTTCTGATGAGCCACACCTGGCCCTGGTATTTACCTGAGAACAGGTGTGGCTCATCAGAAGCCAGGATACAAAACCTACTGGATGGTAGCTCTCCAGGACTGGAGTTGGAGACCCCTGGTCTACACTTTTGGGCCTCTCTCATAGGCACCAGTAAAAGCAGCACAACCTGCCATTTCAGAAATGCACCACCAGGGGGCACACTAACCCACAGCTTGTGCTGGAAAAGCCAAACATCTGATTTGATGTCAGTCGATCGCAGCACCTCTACACCAGGACGTGGCCACTTTTATTCCAAGTTTACAATGCCCAAGTTTATATATAATGTCCAAATACAAGAACTTGTTTGTGCGTACACTGATTTTCACGTTCTTTGTTCTGGCATTTTAGCGGAGTGCTTGTAAGTTCTGCCAACCGCCAGCTGCACTGAACTGGCAAATGTTTACTACTGACAGCCATAGTTACAATTCAGATACTGTTCATGTTCGCGAACAGGGCGGATTAGCTGATCTCAGGTCAGGATGTGTCACTCCCTTTGTCAGTGATGTTCAGGTAGACTGGATGAGGAAAGGGAACCTTTCAGAGCCATGAGATGCGGCATTTGTGGTGTTAAATGTTAAAAGCAATTAAATCCAGGCAGCTGCAGGTCAGTCCTGTTGACGCAAGCTGTGTAAAGCTAACATGGAGATGGTTTAGTGGCCTTTGGCCTCCGAGGTCATGGCCCACAAAGCAAATGTTTGCCCACACAGAGGACCATATGGACGGGGGCGTCGCTCACAGCTAATCACTCCCCAGGATGAAGGCCAGGCGGCATTTCACCAGCATGACACGGGCTGACCAATGTCAAGACCAAGATGTTTAGTTTGCCCGGCAACGGTCACATAAACACGATCATAATTATACTCCTAATAAAAACGGGGCTAATGACGGCCGTTAAAATAATGACAACATAATTAAATTCTGACTTAATGGAAATCCATAAAAATGATTTATTACGAACAAATCAAGAAGAATGAGGGCAAAATCTATTTCCTTTTTAGATACAGCTGGTAATATTTTATGAGATATTTGCTCCAATCAGTTAATTTTATCCATTTCCGTCTAGTTTGATGAAAACCCAACACACGGGCGTGGTATCCACTTTCGCATCTGTACTTCCATATGTTCAGATCAACGCTGCAGGTTCCAATCCCAGTCCCGAACCCTAAAATCCCAGTCCCGAACCCTAAAATCCCGGTCTAAGTGCTTTCAGGTTCCCAATACGCATCAGCATTCTTCTGGCGTCAGCCTCGCCTCGCAGCCTGTGTTGGTACTCAGAGGGCCTACTCACCAGGATTAATGCGGCCACAGCTACGGTGTAGTACACGGAGTCCCTCAGGAGAGCCCAGTAGGAGAGACGGATCGCCTGTTGGGGGAAGGAGGAGGAGTACACATCTTAGCAGGAGAGGGCAGCCTGCCCAACCCAAAAACCCGCAAAGGGGACGCAGCCCCCGCAAAACTGCCCGCTATGTTCATCTGTTTACAGCCTGGTGAGCAGGCAGATCAACTCGGGGATTTTTACAAAGCAACTGGTGTCTTTGCGAATGAACTCCCCCAGTACAGGAACTAAAAGTCTTGCCTACATTCTTCTATCCATCTCTCCACGTTTCCAATGTCCAATATCCAGCCATCCATTCACCCATCCATCCTCTGTTTACATGGGTACTAAACGTTCAATACAAATAATAAATGAATTAACTGACCCGCTTGGCAAATTGTATCATGGGAGACACCCCAAGCCCTCACCCCCCCCAGTCACCACCCTACAGTGGAGAAATATTGACTGTAATGGAGGACAATGTATGATCTGTATTCAATTACTGTGTTTTGTAAAGTTTAGTGCTGAGTCTACACTTGATGGCTGTAATGGAATAGATCTCAGATACAGGATAGCAGAAACAATTTGGAAACCCCAGTGAAAGCAGGGCGTTATGTAAATGCAAGCTTTTTAGCTGAGGCACATCACATGAGGAGTCAAGACAGGATCAGTCTGGTTGGGTGGGAGGATCAGGTGGAAGATAAGGAAGAGGAAGTGTTCCTGTCTGGTTAGAGGTGTCCAGGTTCCGTGTTTCATACAGTCCACAGGTAGCTTGTGTCGCGTCGGATTCAATGTCCCTGCATCAGAAAAGACGACGCTGTTGATCCGAGTGTCAGCTGAGGGGTGAACTGGTGTTACAGAGGCACCCAAGAAACAGGATACCCTGATGGAGCGGGCGAGGGAACCATCGGAGAACCGTCAAACGGGGGAACCGGCACACTCCAGGAGCATGATGTTCAGGGAACAGTCACTCCCAGTGTAAATGCTAATGCTGAGCAGATACTGCATTGCTGAGAGTCAGGCAGACAGAAGATGGGGGTGGATGGGGCGGGGGCTGCCACACTCTAAATCAGTTTTCCTTGTATCCTGTCAACACCGAGTTGTATATTCTATGTCACAGGAACCCAAGGGGTAAATTCCAGGAGCCAGATCTGCGATGCTGGCATAGCGAATGCCTGTCGCCCGTCCACACTGAGGCTGCATGTTGGTCAGTAATGGCACCCCCATGCTGTTTTTTTTTTTTTGGTGGGAGGGGGGGGGGCATGTCGGCCTCCCACAGACCAACCACCTCCGTCGCTACCTGGCCGGCGAAGATCCCGCAAACGCCGATGATGCATAGGACGTTGAAGACGGCAGAGCCCACGATGGTGCCGACGCCAACATCGCCCTTGGTGATGAAGACACCTGCAGAGGGGAGAAGAAGAGACAGGCGGGGTGGAGAATGAGGTTAAAAAGGTACCAACGCACACAGTACCTCCAATAAAAACATTCTGCGTCGCTGCAGATGGTGCGTGACGAAGGTGGAGAGGGCAGGTCACCGATGATGGAGGTAAAGAGCTCCGGAGCAGAACTTCCGGCCGCCATGAACGTGGCCCCCGCCACGTCCTCACTGAGCTGGAGCCGCTGTGGGACGTGGAGAGGGGGGGCAGGTGAGAATAAACAACACACGCATGAATACACACACACACACACACACACACGACCGCACACAGACACACGTCGGGTAAACATATCTTTATGGGGACCGCTCATTCATTTCTATGGGAAAAATGCTAATGCTAACTATGACAACCTTAACCCCTACCCAGCCCTAACCACAACCATAAGTAACCGAGCAAAACACAAGAGGTTTTGCAGGTTTTTTAGTTTTTTTTATGCTGCACTCAAACATTTTTATTAAATTGAGTTTTCTGGTCCCCATAAGGGAAAAAAGGGGATTCATCATGTTCTGGGGACATTGTGCCCCCATAAGGTAAGGTATATTCACTTGCGCGTGCACACACACACACACACACACACACACACACACACACACACACACAGATGACAGAATACAGTGTCTCAGCCACTCTCCAAACTGTGCTTGACCGACTGACCTCGCTGATCTTCTCCAGCGATGGGACAAAATAGTCGTCACAGACCAGGGCCAGAGCGAAGAACATGTACACAGCCTGTGGCAGACAAAGGCAGCATAAACATGACAAATATAACGGCAAAATGTCAGCGGCAGAAAGCAGCCACAGCCGTTTCACAGTCCGTCCCTGAAAAGAGCCTCCCCCGCACTCGAGACTTAAAGGCGGGATTAACCTGTCAGCGCAGCTTCTCGCCTTGTGGGGGTTAATAAACACTTAATATAGGTGGATGGACACAGACAGGAGATCACGCACAAGCATCTAGAAAGTGTCACGGCCACTGCAGGAATGATCGATGGGCTGGATGCGACCAAGCGGTGCCAGGAGGCGGGACTCACACACAGGATGTGCAGCAACAGTGCTCCTTCCAGGCGCTGCCGCTGGGAGAAGAGGTCCATGGGGAACTCGTTCAGGGCTGTGTGGGCGGGGAGAGAGACAGGTGGACGACGGGTCAATCAAGAAGCGGCCCGAGAACCCAAGTGATTTTGGGGGATGCGCTTCATTGCCCTCCGGTGAACCGTCCCGGAGCGCGGGCGCTGATCAGCTGGCGAGCCGTACCGCGCGAACCAAAACCATCCCGCGAGACACCTTACAGGAGAGAGACTGTCTATTGCAGGATGCCCCGGAGCGGCAGCAGAGAGGTTGCAGACATCACAGGACCGCATTTAATTTAGCGTGATTCCCCTTTCCGTCTTCAGGGCTGCTCTCGACGGCTGCGGGCCCCAATTCGGGTGCAGGGTCACGGAAGAATCAACTAGAACTAGGATCAACAGATCCTGGGATTTTAGAGGGCAGCAGACACCAGCCAAGATCGCTGGGCCCGGTAAAACAACGAAGAGAGCTGCAGCCTGCCACGGGACCCTCGCTCCGCAGCCCACCCCTCCATAAGACCCGGGCTCCTCTGCACGTCTCCTAAACTCCCATGTTTAGTATAAACTGGAACCATGGAATTCCTGAGCCAGAAATACGAGTAGCTAATACTAGAAATAATTCAAGCTGTTTCTCATTCAGTCAAACTGGATTTTGGAATAAATTTACATTGTATTACACACACAAGGCTGCCGTGATGGCAGAGTTGTTTGTACTGTAGCCTCCAATCTCCAGGTTCCCCCCAAGTGTCTGGGTTTCCCGCAAATACTCCAGGTTCCTCCTTCAGTCAAAAAACATGACATTAGTTGAATTATTTGGCTCTAAATTGCTCTTTGTTTGAGATTGGCTACTGCAAGTGTGTGCCAGTGATGGACTGGCATTCCATCCAGTATGTCTCCTACTTTGTGCATTATACTGTATGGGAAATGCTTCAGGCTTTCATGCTACCCTATTCTGGGTAAGTGGTTATGGAAGATGCACTGATGTACTGATGCACACGCTCCTTCTGCCAAGTGGAAATAACGGAACAACGGCTGATTGCAAATGGAATTTACACAACGGGCACCGAGTCGCATAATGTGTCCGAGAGTTACCCAGAACACTGCTGTGAAGACGTTCTGCAAAAGGAACATCCAGGGAGTATGAAGGCCAGGTGACCATTGCTCATCATCCTCATTCTTAGGGTCCAAACTCACAGAGTTAAAAGAAAAACATGGTTTGGATTGTTGGGCACATAAGATGTTAAATCGATCCAGTCCGGACTCCAAATGGCAAAATCATCACCTGTTTCAAACAAGCAAAATCGACAGGCCGCTACTATTTTCCATTGATCTTAAACTGGTGCACTTACGCCTGTTTTCTGTCGTCAAGACGACGGGACACGTTGTTCTTGTTCTTGACCTTTCCCAGGTTCAACAAGACTGGGTCCAAGAACCAGGACTCCCAGTGTCTTGTGTGGGTTTAACCAACATAGCAAGGCCTCCACCCAGTTGAGCCGTACTGGCATTGCGACGCAGTAAACTGAGTTAATGCACGCCGGGCAAATTATGAGACATGTAAATCAACCAATGAGCTGTAATGGCAGAAAATAATGTGTTAGACTGACACGCATACATGCAAATAAACACAGAACTACAGGCTGCACGAAACATCAGATGCTATTAAGTGTTCTGTCCAGTCCCTGAATATCAAATCCTTGCCGGTAAGACCAGAGCTGAAGTTCTCACAGCAGAAGGCAGAGGATCCCAGTGGAGGTGCCAGTCCCCAGGGGCAGTATAGCAGTCTCAGTCGGAGCCTCACAACTGCGCTGCCCCGCTGCCTTGTACCGCTAATCGGACACATCCGCGGCTTGTTGTTAAATCACCACAAATGGCCCAGCCAGCTGTCAGGCTCCCAGTGCAGATCGAGGCATTTGGGCGTAGAAACTGTAGAGGAACATCTCGCTACAAGGATGAGCTGCTGCACTCTTGTCCGCAAGGCAAGGGAACGATTCGCCAACAACGAACACAAAAGACCCTCCAGCAACTGGACCTTTAACCATAAAAGAGCTTCCAGTTCCTCTCATTCATTAAACTGTTCATAAGGTTTCCCTCTAGAGATGATGTGAAATAAACACCGCAATCCAGGATCAGGATTATTGGCCAAACAATTTCACATACATAAGGAATTTTCCTGCAGATGCAAACGACTCTGAGAGTGACTCCTTATGAAACAATCACTGGTTTCTTTGATATAAATGATAATTAAATATTCACTTACAGTAGCGTGATAACACACAATCTGATTGATATTTATGATTATCATGAATCTGATTGATATGTGCATGGTGGTGCAGTGGTTAGCACTGTTGCCTCACACCTCTGGGATCTGGGCTCTGGTCTCTGCCTGGGTCACTTGTGTGTGGGGTTTGCATGTTCTCCCCGTGTCATCATGGGGCTTCCTCCAAGTACTCCGGTTTCCCCCCTCAGTCCAGAAACATGCTGAGGCTGATTGGAGTTGCCAAATTGCCTGTGTGAGTGTGCCCTGCGACAGGCTGGCCCCCCATCCAGGGTTGTTCCCTGCCTTGTGCCCGTTGCTTCCGGGATAGGCTCCGGACCCCCCGCGACCC
>JABFDZ020000066.1:8352213-8369505 GCA_019775955.2 Pollimyrus isidori | reverse complement strand
GTTTTTTTGCCTGGGTTCCTGCAGGACTGACATGTTCCGAATTGAAAAACATGGCCAGTTTGCAAGGTCTCACTACGTTTACTGTGCCTCGGTGATGCCTCAGCCAGGTGCAACCCCCCGTGCTGGCTCCTATGTGTGTGTGTTTTTTTAATGTGCCACTGTGCTTGGTAAGGAGACCCCCCCCCCACAAATAAAAAAACCTGAAAGCAGTTTAGTGTAATACAGCCACTTGGATATTTTACCGGAACCAAATCACTTGCTTTGCTTTCTGACTCAAGAGATAACTAACAGCATATCGTTTAAGGGTAATTACACTGGGAAGGACTGCAGTGTGTCTTTTAAAGCAATGTGTGGATTTTTTGCCTTGAAAGAAATGGCAGAATTATGAGTCAGAAGAATCATTTATGAAAGACAAACAGCATTTCAAAATGTGCCAGATGCAGAAGGTCGCCTAGCTGATGTCAAGTCAGCCGTGGCTGATTTTAAGCAGAAAGGGCCGTGGCCCCCAAGGTAGACGTTTTGTCCTGGGTTAAAGACACACTCATCGTTCATTCGTCTGTCCAACACGCACGCAGGTGCCAGCAGCGGCCTGTACAGCTCAACCTCTGAATGATGCTCATTCAGTCAAATGGTTTTCTTCTGAGTCCAGGGGTCATATGTTCCCCGTCCACACATTTCACTCCTGACCTCCTGTACCTCCCTCGTTTTCTGTCCGTCTTTTACTGGCAGTGGCCCCTGTTTTTGTGATGCTACACATCTGCCTTGCTGTGTAGGCAGCTGTTGACAGATAGCAGTATCCTTGTATTTTGGAAAGCTTACAAGAGGGGGACAAAAAAAAGGGGGAAAAAACAGACCACGAGCTATGAGAGAGCTTACAACGATCCAACGAAAGTCCACAGTTCAGAATTCACATCAGCCCCCCCCACACCAGGCTGCACGCTGACCATATCATCATCTGACCATCTCACAGCTGGCTCTCCATAAATCACTGGGGATTATCCTTTAAGAGCCAGGCTTATTTCTGCAGACTTCAGTTTTTTTTAGCAGTGTTCTGCTTGTACCAAGCCAAGAGCACAGTTATTTTAATGAGGATTGCACAGATTTTTTTTTAAAAAAGGTGGTTTGCTGGTCATTATACAAGATCAGATTGTTTCTGTTTCAGAGATATCTGTGGTTTGGTCCTGTGATGCACTTAAGGTTTGTAGTCTAATGATTCCTAAGAAAGACTCACATCCTGTCTGTGTGACGCCATGAGGTACTTAATTCCTTGCTTGGTGGAAATCCTGCATAGATACTAGTGTGGTACCCAAGCGCTTACGGTACTGTGGCTTAATGCGGCTTTCCTGTAAGAACCGGGGGCGTTTGTGCTTTATCCGTCACAATAAGCGAAACAGGACGTAGGAATCCAGTTGAAATTTTAGACAGCTCTGCTGGCTTTGAAGTTCCTGAGGTCTAGTGATGCACATGATAGAGCAGCCCATATTAGCAGGGGGTAAGCTGGTACAATTAAGGTGTTTTCAGTCAGTAAATGTCTGGGTTAACTTTAAATCAAATGGATTCTCCAATCAGGATTACGTGAAACTGGAATACTTTAAAGGCTTCGACTCTTTGTCAGATTCAGGAAGACCCACAATGCCTTAAAGCATGACAAATTAACTAGTGATTTTATGCTGTGACAGCCAGTACAATATGATGAGAGACTATTAGTATGACCCTCGATTGACCTTGATAATCAGTACTAGAAGTCTGAAGAGGCAGTTACAACTGCCCTAAGAATGACCTTCATTGACCTTGAGAATGACAAACTCTGATATTCTGCCACAGAGTAATTTTGGGCACCCTTAAGAATAATCCTCTACTGTGAAATCCACAAAGGGATGTTTCAGTCACCCCACACCCATCACAGAAGTGCTCGCAAAGTGAACACAGGATGTCAGTTTGTAAGTCATGTTGGTTGTAAAAATGAAATGAACCTATTTGCATGAGGATAGCACCCATAAACAGCCATTTCTGTGCACTGAGGGTTCTGGATTTTTCTCTTTTCCCCTGGCTGGGACAGTAATGCGCAGCTTAACCTCTTTGCACTAATTTGATTTGGAGACTGAGAATTCCTCATCTGCAGGGAATTTATGGCAGCATTGCTGCAATGCAATCGTTCCTGCTCCTGAAGCAGAGAATGCGATGATATGGCAAAAAAAAGTCAGCGGGCTAAAAGGCTGGCATTCAGGAAGCCGGAAAAGCCAGGGAGAGGCGATCTCCAGGATGATGACAGCCTCACAACCAAGCCAGCAGGTCTGGGTGTCAGATCGGTATCGATCTTCGTCCTGTGGTGTGACTCTGATATAGGAGCATTTGGGCTTTTTGTTAATTTGTTTTTTAAACTGGTGGGTATTGATTTCAGAGTTGAGTTTGCAGATGAATGTTAAGTTACCTCTGATGTTACATACAGTTTGAAACACAATTCCAATGTCATTAATTCATTCATTCAATGTCTTTCATCCATTCATCTATTGTCATTCACAATCATTCGTCTGTTGTCATTCATCCATCATTCATTCATTGACGTTCATCCATTCATTGTCATTCATCATTCATTTGTCTGCTGTCATTCATCCCCCATCCATTCGTCGTCCTCATCATTTGTTCAGTATTCATCAAATTGTTGAGCAGTATAATGGGAAACAGACAACATTTTATGTGGAGTGACTGCCGTCATGTCACTGTGTATTGCATATCTGGGGGTGGGGCTTGTGCCAGTGACCTCTGTCTGGTGGGAATGGGAATCAGAAGTGCATCTGTGTGCCAATGGGGCTGTGTTACGCCCAGGCATGCTATAAAAAGTGCACTGCTGGATAATATTACATAGTCTGTCTGCATGCTCAGCTCCCCTGACTGCATGCAGTGTTGAATACGCATCCTTCATTCTGCTGGGGTTCCAGCTTCACTGAAGGGGGTGTGGCCTTCCCTCTGACAGCTACCAATCAAATTTATATGGGCCAGGGTGTTCCTGTGGCCTGATCCTCACGCCGGCCATAGGCTACTGCTGTTATTTACATATTTTCACATTCGTATATAATGTTTCTGTCCAACTATGGAATGTTATAGAAAATATTTAGCAGGAAAGTCTCGGTGGACTGGTACTGGTTTTGAAGTCTGGGTGCCTGAGGTACTTAGAGATTATTTTCTCTGTGGCATACGCATCCCATCTGTTTTAATGTGTAATTATAGCCGCTTGTAATTTATTTTCAAAGCCAAAGCTGCTCTTATAACAATGAAACATATTTCCAGACCCAGTTGAGTGAACCTGGGCCAAGGTGTGTAAGTTGTAGACCTGTTGTTTTGCAAATTACAGTGTATTGGACTGGAAATAATAACGGAGCCGACAGCGGTGATAGATCACCCGAAATGGGGCATGAAATTCTCTCAGCTGGGCTTGCAGAAGCCTTGCTATTGCCTATTACTTCTGGCAGGTTTTTATTGCTTAGCAACAGAGGGCACTCATTTTTTACTCCGCTCGCTGTTTTGTGTTTACGTGTGTAAACGGATGCTGCAATTTGCTTTCTTTTTTTGCCAGATTGTTTCATTTGCTAACGCCTCTTGCGGGGTGCGCGTGGAGGCACAGTGGATAGCGCTGTTAGCCTCGTTCCGCTACGGTTAGAGTTTGAGTCCCACCCCTAGCTCTGTGCATGTTCCCACAGGTGCGTCCCAGCAGTAGAAAAACGTTACATTAGTTTGTTTAGCGATAAGCAATATTCGCACATATTCAAACTTTCAGGCAGCGTAAAGGGCATCAGGCCTGAAACTGAATAATGGCACTGAGGGGCTGAATGGTAAGATGACTGTGGGTCGGTATTGATACAGATCTTATCAAGCTGCCTGGCTCCCTGCCCCTCTGTGGAGCGTCCCAGCAGCACGCCGCTCTCTCAATAGCAAAGCAAAAAATAAACGCAGAGAAAGCTTTGTTCCACCAGGGCGGCAGTGCGGGGGCTGAGCTGGTGCTGCCACCTGGGGGCGGCTTACCTGTCTGAGCCCCGGTTGTACTGCCCGCTACACAGCCAGCTGTCGTGGCTCCACAGATGGAGGAGGACATGCTGGATACTCTGGAGGTGCCAGGATTTTTCAGGCCTGTGCAGGATCTGGCAGGGGGGGGGAGGGGACAGAAGAGCGATGCAGAGGAAGGAGTGTGGAGTGATAGAGGAAGTGTAGAAGAACATCAGTCGGAAGAGGAAACGAGACCTGGCAGAGGGAGGGTATTAATCTGCAGAAGGAGGAGCGGGCACATGCACCGCGGCTGACGGGCGGCTCGCGATGCAGCAGAAGCAGCGAGGGCTGCGGATGTGGCAGCGTGGAGCGATGGACCGCCGCCAAGCCAGCCGGGCGCGTGCCAGGCAATGAGTCAATCAGCTGGCAGACGTTACGCAATGCTGGCATGGCCTCGGCAATCGAATAATTATGCAAAATCTGGGGGGAACTGACACCTTCCGTGACCATTTAAGAAGAGCAGTTGCGCTGATTCAGCCTCCTCTCAGAAATCTGGGACCTGATTGGTTCATTGCTGATGATGTCACAGTCCTCCTAGTATGCAAATATGTTTAAATTAATCATTATGGATAACAGTGCATACAGATTAGCTAAAAGTAATGTAGCTTCAAGACACTATTAAGACACTGTTCGAGTAATAGTAAAATGGATTCCTGTCTTTACACTTTGAAGTGTAAGAGTCTGTACAATTATCCCTAACAACAGGTTCTTAATAAGTCTTAAAAAGCAATTAGTCACATTCTGAGACGATAATTGGAAAAAAAAGTCGTTTTTCAATTTTACTACTGCCTTTGACAGGTAGTTTACAGGTGCCACATATCACTGGTGGCAATGAAAATTTTAAGTACATTGAGGCTGAGCAGAAATGAAGGTCATCCAGTTCGCAGTGGGGGGGATGAATATCATCCAGTTTGCAGTGAGGGGTGTTTAAGAAGTCGTCTATGTGGCTTTATGGATTAAGGGCTAAAACTGGGCCCCAAAGCAGCAGAGAAAGGGTGGTGTTGGACCTGTCACGTCCACACAGGGTGGTCATTGGGCTGGAGGTTCTTTACCCACAATGCTTGTTGTCACCAACAGTGTTCTGCCTGCACTTTGAGGAATGCCTCTGCTTTTGCTCTATGCAGGCACTTGTTCCTCGTCTGTCCTCCCCGCTGTTTCAGTTATGAGGGCTATTTCAGACAAACAAACAAAAAGGAAAGAAATGCAACATTAGGAAGAATCAGAAGTAAATCATGTTTGTACCTCAGGGTTGTTGTTTTGACTGATGTCACAGCCCTCAGGATGAAGGGTAACAAAAGTCTCAAAGCAAAGGGAAAGACCATTAAGCATTAATGCACCAGTGCCTTGGGTGATGGCGAGGAATTCTGGGATACTGGAGGACTGAAACGAGTTGGAGATGAAGACCTACTGCCCAGTGGGAACCTTTTCCCATTGTGTCTTTACTGCTGCTGTTAGCAGTGATTAGTCTCCATCTCCGATGGCTGCTGCAGGCCACTTGTACACCCGGCCCACGAAATAGGCCAGCAGCTGCTTGTCTGGGTCCAATTAGCATTACGCTTTGAAGCCCCCCCCCCCCCCCACCATTATTTATAGTGAGGAATAATTTGCATATTAATCGGCATCTTCGCCTCTTATGAACTGCACACAAGCCTGGTCGCCGTCAGCTGCCAGTGCATAACCTTGACACGCGACTCGGAAGGGAAGGTGAGGTAAAAGGAGCTACAGCACCGACCCATAATGCAACGATTGTGCGCGGGTGCACTTGTTCTTCGTTATTCTAGAAGTAGTTTTGTTACAACAGTATTGTTTGTTTTCTGCTTTGAGCCGAGGCGTTGCGGCGTTGCGGGCCCCAGCCTGAGAAGAAATCCATATTTTAGTCCCTAGGGGGTCCTGCAGGGTCATCAGATGTCCTCTGCCATGCCGTACACCAGCCAGTCCAGACTCTGAGCTTTGACCTGGCACCCTGCTGCTTTGACTTGGCACCATGGTGCTTTGACTCATTGCCCTTGTGCTTTGCTTCTGCACCCTGGTACCTGGTACATTGACTCGGCACTCTAGTGCTTTGACTCTGCACCATGATGCTTTGACTCAGGACGCAGTATTTCCTGGTTAGGGAAGCTTTCCTCTTAGCCCAATCTACAGATGCAGAGGGGGCTTGGGGGTCCGAAGGTTGGGCAGATGCCTTTGTCACATGTTTCTGGTGGAGCTCTGAGGGAGCTAGGCTTCACGGGGGTTATTGAGCCTTCAATCATTAGAGAGACATAGAGGCCCCAGGAGTCACCTTCAGAAGACCTATCCAGGTATGTAGTGCCTTACACCAAAGGGCTGCCTATATGAAAGAGCGGCACCTCAGTGAAATCCATTTATATTACTGTGACATTTGTATGTTGGAAGAGGCATTTTTTGCACTGGATGTCATCCTAGATGAGTTCTGCTTAATCGCTCAACCGCAACCGCCAAACGATGTGGCTGGCGGTGAAAGCCTTTGGTCAGATACCGTGGGCATGACCGCATCTCCACCCCTATTGGGCTGCCATTCCGGTCACATGACTGTGGAGAAACCCTGCCAGGCACTTGCGTCTCCAGCAGGACAACAGACAGCCAGTGCCCAGCTGCGATGCCAGATACGTCAGATGACACACGCATCATTTTGAGGGAGATAAGTATGACGGGCACTTTATACGATGCTGAATAATGAATCCCTGAGTGTCGTTACGGAAATCATTATCTGCCCTTAGGGGAGAAACCAGCAAGGTGTGCACCTCAGTGAGAGAGGATAATGTATCCTACATGTTCCCCCAGGTTCCATGGCCTGTCAGGACCTTCTGCACCATGTCCATGTAGCTTATTAGCACCAGCGCTGTGACAGATTCGCCTGGGTGTCCAAGAGTAACCCCACAATGGTAGGACATCACTGAATTACTGACAGAATAGGACGTGGTTCAGCAAATCAGGACACAACACAGAAAATATACAACCAGTCACATGAGATTAAAATGCAGTGTAAATGATGACTAATCAATAATAAGAATTCATACTAGCAAAGCTTTTGAGTGCTTATGCTATTACCTCATTGCAAAATAAACCCTGAAACCCACACAGGCCTCTTTTTCCCCTTGAGGGGGGCTTGTGTTCAGTTACAGTTTTATTACCCATAATACCTTTCCAGTGTCACTGTGGTAAAATAGACAAAAATGCCACACATGAGCATGTGTGTTTGCCTAGTGATGTTGTTTTTTTTGCTTTGTGGTAAATAATTAATGTTGTATACTGAAAAATTATGTGATGCGAAATTAAAAGATATCGATGTTGTCCCTTTGCAGCCTTATGAAATACTCAGATGAGGAAAAAAAACATGTTTTTATAATAGATTGTATGAATTGCAAACCATGAAGATGAGCCATTTTAACCTTTAAAAATTTACAAATGGGGAATTAAAAACTACGCCTTGGTTGAGATAATCTGTTCTACAGTTTCACTTAGAGAGTCTGAACTCTAAGTTCCAGGAAATGACTGACAATGTCTGAGAACCGGGACAGAGCTGAGTGATGTTCCCTTATTCTCCTAATTCTTTAACAAGAGCATTGTCACTGAGACCTGTTGAGTAGTCATGGGAACTGATACTTGTTAACAGTGATTTTACAGACTTTTATAACATACCTGAGTATGTAGCTGATGTGAGCTTGCAGGTGTTTTTGTATTAAAGAAGGAGGAAGAAACCTTATGATCAATCTTTTGGTTCACGCCCTGGTTTGGAAAGTAACAGATACCAGACATGCTAATTAATCTGCACTGTGGTTAGACATACACGAAGCAAGCATCTATAATAAATCTAAGATCTTTTGCGAAAGTGGGCAGTAGTTTCTCCGAGTGTTCCTGTGCTTCTGCAGAATGAGAGCTGCTGGTCTGAATTACCCCTAATGGGGAGAAAATGAAACCAGGCAAATATTTCAGGCCGGCAAGGCAGTGGAACCCCATTCTTGTATAGGCCAATGACAAGACAGCGGGAATCGAGATGCATGCTGGTTGTTTATGCATGAAATGCCACCATGATTTCAATTACATTTTTAATGAATTACAACTATGCACCAAGCTGTATGCGTCAGAGACAGTGGTGTTTGTCGCGTACATTTTGGCTTCTTTATGACCCTATTTTCACTGTTGGGACCATGCTGAACATTCAGGACAGTGATTTCCGACCGATTGACTGGAAAGTATTCAAGGTGTTTTGGAGATGCTACAAGCAGAGGACGCAAGCTTGCAATGGTTTTTACAGATGAAATGAATCATGGTGACTAAATAGAGTCTCATATTCCTAAAATGGGGTGGAAGGATATTCAAGTACAATGATGGTGAATGTCAAAAAAATATTCAGTCATAAGTAATGACTTATCCTAATATTGCACATCGTAAGGGATTTGTTTTGAAGTGGAAAAGCCCCTATAAGGTTTTATTTTTAATTTTATCGTCGCTGACGTGTCACTGTGCAAACACATAACATTAAATCAGATTTTCTGACAAATCGTGTCCTTAGGGTTGGATTTATGTTGTGTGTTTTCTTTGTTCATTGTTATTGGTATCAAAGACATGACACATAAACCGTGCATTAATCATTTGCAATCACTATATCATAGCTAACTTCTTAAATGTACTGTACCACAGGCTGGCGATCATGAAGGCATCAGCAGGCACTTGTTCTGGAGAAATTTTGAGTGGTGTCTCTAGGTCTCACTGTAGAAATCTCTGCCCAAACAAGGATAAATTATGTGGCACTTGTATTTTTTTTTCATTTCTGCTATATTTACTGAAGGATTTACTGTTCTGGTGAAATTTTATGAACAACTCTGTGCAAAACATTCTCCTATATGAATGTCATTTGCTCTACAAAGACGTCATAGATGTCAGATTCATAGTCAAAGTATTAAACCCATCAAGGAGCATGACTGAGGGTCCTGATATGAAACGTGACCTAAGATTTGGATATTGATGCTTCAGACAATAGTAGTAAAACAGTTCCTTGCAGTATAGCTTTCCCTGGCTCCACAATATATACATGATATATACATTCGAAACAGAAATACAATATATATAAATAGAATAAATACTGTTAAGTGTAGTAATACAGGTAAATTACCAGATGAATATTTCACATCTTCGGACTTAAAAGTAGATAAAGTCTGCAGACAGCTCTCCTGCACTAGTCTTCAAAGTTAAACCCTGTGCTCTTTAAACCTACTTCCAAAGTCATAGATCAGTTGAAGGAGTCGCTGCTGATGTTAGCAGGTCAATGCAGGTGCAGGTCCTACTTTGAGGTCTTAAGATCTGACGCTATGAATCATTCATGACCCAATATGTGTCCATTACTGGAGAATAATTGCACCAAAAAGATGAACCCCATGTGAAAGAGGCAGATGTTCTTTCGAAGCTTGATGCCAAAACTACAGCTCATGTAACATTCCTGGTCTTTCTGTGTAGCTCAGAAGAACAACAACCTGATTCCTCTAAAGTACGGGCATGTGTGTGTGTGTGTGTGTGTATGTGTGTCTCTGTTTGTCTGTGTGTTTGTGCGTATCATTGCAGGTTGGTGTTAACAGAAGACTCCTTTTAACGCCATGTAAACACATTGAATCACACCTCCTGTTGCAGGTGATCCTCTATTGCCTAGACAGTGTGAAACCAGTGGTGTGTGTGCTGGGGGCCCGGGGGGTGGTGGCGTGAGAAGCAGACAGGAAAGCCAGACACTTAAATGTAGCTTAGCCAGCTGTCACCGTGGCGACCGCAGCCTCGGAGAATGGCTATGACTGAAGCTGAGACCAGGTCTTGACCCTCCCCGATACCATGTTAGTCAGTCTGTCTATGGCTAATGTTGATTTGCTGCATACCCTGCTTGGGTACTTGCAGAATAGACTTTTGAGAAAGACAGGCCCATTGCATTGCTCTGACACAGCAGTAATACATATTGGATTATGAGTAGCAGAGCAATTGTATACCCTTTGATCATTCCTAGGGCCTCGGGTTCACAGCTGAAGCAACACTGAAGTCTTTCAAAATATTATTATTATTATTATTATTAATTGAATTACTTGTCTTCCTCTTGGCTCAGCTTTTACAGGTCTGTGTCCACTGTCTCTTTGTCTCTAGCCTTCTTGCTCTGAATAGGACTTTCTGCTGACTATCTACTTGTTGCCCCCTCATCAAGCTCTTGAGAACATCATCCTGTGTTTGTTCTGCAGTTCTGATGTCGGCTGGCTGTTGCACCAATACCTGTCGAAGTGTGAAGCTTTGGGACAGGTAGGAACTTCACGAACCGCTAAAGGAGCACTCTTTCATGCTCTCGTTAAAATACATTTACGCCCATAACTCGAGGAAAGGTCACCGACTAAGGTACCTATCACGATTTCCCTTACAGTTTTGATGGATCTTGACTTTTGCTGAGACTGGGTCCTTCTGTAGACCCGAAAGATGGCTACCTCCTGGCCCAGCAGAGACGGGTGGTGCTCTCCATTCTCCGTTCAACAAGCTGCAGTTTCCACTGGATGCAAACCCAAAAAGAACCACCCCTCATGAGAGGCAACCCCACAGGAGATCAGCAGTCACTCTCGATCCAACAAACCATCCATGTCTCCTTGTACTTTCTGCTCTATACATTTTGTCTCTACACATTAAAAGCCTGCCATCAGCATTCTGTGGGATAGACGTGGGTATAGACCTACCTCCTTGGAGAATAGAGCATATAACAAAGCAAGAGGCAAACATTTTGTCCTTGTTGTTTACAGCATTTACTCTACAGGATGACTTAAACCCATATCTGTTGAACTTCAGAACTGGGTCCATAGGCGTTCATCAGTTCTAAGAGGGTTTGGGGACTGAATCTCCTCTCAACTGCATGTGAACTTTCATGTCCCGTACTGGTGTTACGTACGAAACATCACAAACATCTAGATGCTCCCCTTCTACCATACCTGGCCGCTACTTTCTAAATTTTCTGTGATTTTTTTTTTATTATTGTTGGCAGAAATAACTATATAAAACAAAGTAAAACAAAGCTTTATGTTTTTAAGAGATGTAAAGAGTAGTTTAACAGTTTAGTTTTCTATATATAACTACTATTATTATTATTACTACTATTATTATTATTTTTGATGTACTGATAATATTATAATAATAATTATTATACCCAGAGATGAATGTATAAGATAATAAAGTGTCTTTTTTTCTATAAAATGTTTGAAAGGTGCTTTTCACACAGTCACAGTGTATGGCTTTCATTGCCTCTCCTAAAGCACATTCACACAGATGTGCACGGGCTTACGCTAATGAAAATGTGTTGAAAAAAACATACAAGGCCATAGTGTAGCCACTAATCCAGTGTTTCCCAACCCAGTCCTCGGGCGACCAGTCCATGTTTTTGCTTCCTCTCAACTCCCAGCACACCTGTAGCAAGTATTCGGTGTTCCTGATTGGCTGGGAGCTGGGAAGGAACAAAAAAGTGGACTGTCCGGGGTTCCCCGAGGACTGGGTTGGGAAACACTACACTAATCTATGTCAAAATGTGTGCTGGCTATTAGAAAAGAGTGAGCTACCAGTGTGAAGAGCTGCATGTGCAGCCTCTACTCCAGTGTGTTGACCTTTAAAGACACAAGGAGGTGGTAGGGCTTCAGAGAACCGTGTTTACACACCTGGCTCTGGGCCGGGGTTTGAAGCACCAAAGCAGATTTCCTTCAGTAAGCATTTGGTCATTTGGCCCTGGACACCTCACCGATATGGTGCTAGTACAGAAACCATCAATACTCACCTCTTTTGTTGTAGGGGAATAATTGTGCTTGCGAAACAATGATTTTGAGAAATTGTGAATATTGGCCTGAACACAGCTTTGTGTTTGAAATAGTTCCGCTATAGATTTGGTCAAGGCAGGACTCCCTAAAACCAACAATGGCAGGGATCAATTTTACTTTGTTGTAGATGTGCCTCAAAATATTGTATTTAGAAGTTCTCTTTGTGTGGATAGTGGAAGCATCTTTCAGACCATAGACCAGGTTAGCATTGGAGCATCTTTCAGACCACAGGGTAGGTTAGCATTGGAGCATCTTTCACACCATAGGGTAGGTTAGCATTGGAGCATCTTCCAGACCACAGGGTAGGATAGCATTGGAGCATCTCTCAGACCACAGGGTAGGTTAGCATTGGAGCATCTTTCAGACCACAGGTTAGGTTAGCATTGGAGCATCTTTCAGACCACAGGGTAGGTTAGCATTGGAACATCTTCCAGACCACAGGGTAGGTTAGCATTGGAGCATCTTCCAGACCACAGGGTAAGTTAGCATTGGAGCATCTTTCAGACCACAGGTTAGGTTAGCATTGCAGCATCTTTCAGACCATAGGGTAGGTTAGCATTGGAGCATCTTCCAGACCACAGGGTAGGTTAGCATTGGAGCATCTTCCAGACCACAGGGTAAGTTAGCATTGGAGCATCTTTCAGACCATAGGGTAGGTTAGCATTAGAACATCTTCCAGACCACAGGGTAGGTTAGCATTGGAGCATCTTTTAGACCATAGGGTAGGTTAGCATTGGAGCATCTTCCAGACCACAGGGTAGGTTAGCATTGGCACATCTTCCAGACCACAGGGTAGGTTAGCATTGGCGCATCTTTCAGACCATAGGATAGGTTAGCAAAGCGATGTGGCTGATCTTCATGCCTCGGTCTGAATTGGCTTCCTTTTGTTGAGTTTGCACTTCTCCATCAAGCCAACAGATCTCTAATTGACAGCAGTCAATATTTTTATCTACAAATACTGAAGCTGAAGGATTCTGCTTGGCGTTCCAGGATTCACAAGCATAGTAAAGTACAGATCCTTTAGAAGCAGCACCCAAACTATATCTCCACCATGTCAGAATGCAAACCATTGGATGAATTCATGGTGTTCTGTCAAACCAAATATCTCTAAAAAGGAGTTATGGAATGATCCAACTAACATAATGATGCAAAGTTACAGGAAGTCAAAAACTGGTTGAATTATGTGGCTAAGAAATAAGGTAGAGCAGGAACATTTGCATTCCTTTCCATACTGATTACCCTCCATTCGTCTGACAGTGGTGTGAATATTCCCTCTTGAGTAAAACTGAAATATGTGATTCAGATCTACTAGTGTATAAAAAATCATGTGACGTCAAAAATAAAGAACATCATTCTAGTTGTAGTGCAGTGAGTTTTATTTAACGCATATTCATGTTAGGCCCTCCAACAGATTTTGAAGTATTTAAAACAGAAGTCGGAAAGGCCCCGAAAACACGCAGGACATATCTCGTTGAACAAAAAGGGACGTTTTGCCGCCCCATGTGAAATTTCTGCGCTGGAGTCAGGCTCAAGGATCCGTCTTGAGTTTTGGCCTGCATCAATAGAAACCGACTTTCGAATGGAACGTTTTTGGATTGTATTTAAAGATCCCAATCCGGGACGGGTTAGGACTGTAATCACTGGCATTCACCAGAGCCAGCAGAAGTGAATAAGTGAGCTTTCCGGTTCAATCCAGCCTTCTTGAGGCAGCTGCTCCATCACGTGGAGTTTAATGCCGGCAAATTCTATTTCTGGACATTCCTCTGTCGCAGTGTTTCACTCCTTCTCTGACATTTCCGTTTTAATACTCTCCCCAAATGACAGATTTTCACATCTTGGCCAGATTAAGAGTGGGAACAAGAAAAAGAAAAAAACAGGGTGGCGGGAGAGAGTGTCCTTTAGCCTGCCGCTGTGATTAGGGTCGCGGCGTATCGGCGCTCCTCACCGCGATTGCTTTGTGTGTCTGCCGTGCTCCGGAGGCGGGCAGCAAATTCATTGGCTCACAGGTCAGCTGAGACTAAGATAAAAGGCCAAATAACCCCTTCTTCATTAGCTGTTCGTTTAAATATTACTCCTCCAGGAAAACCGGCGCACCGTTTAAAAAAACCAAACGCTGTAATTACCATGCTGAGGAGATGATGGAGATATGGCTTGATGGAGCTTTCCTCTGGACGCCTTTCAGATTGCCGCCCGACACTTGAACGTCCCTTTGCAGAAGGAATCAGAGGGAAGCTGTGAATAGGCGGACATTTAAACCATGTATAGTGAGGTTATGGCTTTTCCTGTGCCCAACCATGATGCATGTGCTGTTTAAGGATGGATCTGTGTATAGCACTCTTGCTTCACAGCTCTAGGGTTTGGAGTTTGAATCCCCTTTCCATGTGTGTGCAAGGATTATGTTCACATTACATTGTGGGGACCAAATATTTTGACGTTGTGACTATTTTCCAGGTCCACACAAAGATCTGTGAATGCAATCAATAAACTGAAAATGCAAAAAGTCTTGTATTTTGTTTGGTTACTTATGGTTAAGGTTAGGGCTAGATAGGGGTTAACTTCATCATGGAATTAGAGTTTTCCCCTACAAATGAATGGAGAGTCCACACAATGATATAATTACAGACCTGTGTGTGTGTATCTGTGCCTGTGTATGCTCTGCAATGGACTTTCTGTGTATCCCAAGCTCTCTGCCCAATGCTGCCTGATATAGGCTCTAGGGATTGCCATAAGCCTTACTTGGATAGAAGGTAGAGGTGAATTTTAACATAGGTTTCTTTATTCTTCTTAATATCAATTTGTATAATCCAATGAAATCAGCCATAAGTATTAAAGGACGTTGTATCGGTGCAAGATGCCACAAGTAAGTTGTGGAATCTTCTTGAGGAATCAACTAAGAGGTTGGAGTCTTTTTGTAGAATCTTGCAAGAAAACACCCAAAAAGGGGGTCACAGCACATGCACAAAATAACACTCCTCCCCTGCGCCCCCAATGCTGCAGGGCTTTCGCTCGCTCTCACGCCTCCTTTTCCCACTCAGGCCATTTGTACGTTGAGCACGTAACGTGTTCTTACGTTCTCCCGATAACCGTTAACGGCGTACATATAAATGGTCTGGCGAGAGATGCCTTTCACACGTCGTTTGACCTGAGGTGTGTTTTACAGGTTCTGAGGGGTTGGGTATCTTCCCAGAGATGCGGCAGTGCAAATAAAAAGGCATAGGAGAGACGTGCAAGGATACAAGCCATAGTCCTCTTCCCACCTGTTGCCTTTCTCCCCTCCATGAGGGATGATCCTGAATCACGCACACTGAAACCACCGCTTCAGCTTCTTTGCTTTTTGCTGTGAACATCGCCCCTCCCCCCCATCACCCATCGCTCTTTCCCCCAGAGTAATTACACACCTGCCACCTCTGGAGCCTTCATCACATCACTACGGTCAGCCACTGAAAGCACCAAGCTAGCAGACCAAGGCTACTTTGGCCCAGATGTACTTTTGCCAGCAACCTGACCGGTGTCTCGCCGCTCTCCACCGAAAGAATAACACTTTATTGATCGCCACGAAGAATTTCTTTTTTCTCCTTCCCCACCCTACTGTCCATGAGACACATATGGAAAAGAGTGAGCGTCACAGCAAAAGGCATCCATCCATCCCTTCATTTTTCATAATTACTTAGCCATTGCAAGATTACAATGATTATTTCCTAAATTACACACACTGAGGGGCCTCCAAACCTGTGGTGGTGTAACGTAAAGGCAGGGTCAGCTCTAAGTTTTCAGGGACCCTAGGCAAAGCTTTCCTTGGGACCCACCCACAAAGGTAACTGATGATCATTTCACTTCCTCCAGTACTTAGAGTTGGCCCTCAGTATGCAAAGGAAATCAATAATTCAGCCAATGGGAACTAGGTTAAATCAATCAGCGATTGGCAAGGCGTCCATTGCGGGTCGCCGAGCCCCATTGCTGACTCTGTGCAAATATAAACCACATCACGTATCTCAATGTCGACCCACAGTAGTGGAGGCCAACTATAGTGTGGTATAACCATCCCCAAACCACTAGCAATTCCATGACCATGCTCCGAGATGAAAGCCACATAACATTCTTTCCTTTAAATATTTCAAATCATCTGCTCTGCTCCCGTAAATCTCATGTCTGTTGCTTCCATGCATTTTTGATGCGACACCCATTTAACTTGTTTTAAACATTTACGAGCTTGTCGGATTCCCCCGTGTCTATGAAAAGGGTGTCGATTTCACCCCGGCGACCGCAGGCAAAAATGAGACGGTGGCAGACCTTGAAGGAGACTACTTCTCACCTACTGTCCTCTTACTCCGGGTATCTGATCCAACGCGTGCTTCCAAAAAGCCTTTTAGCAAGGGGCTACACCGTTGGGCATGAGCAAATTCTCTAGCCTTTCTCTGAGCAGGTAATAGGAGGTGGAGAGTCCCTTTTAGCTGCCCTTGACTCTTGAACATTTCGTATCTGAACTTGTGCTCAGGTACCTGCACTTGTGTGTGTAGAAATGAAAGGCTTTCTTATCACTCACAGAGGCAGTAAGGTCAGGGTGTTACTCTGACACCATATCTGTGTGGAAAATACCTCCCAAATACCTGCACTCCACTTCACCTGCACCTGCCCAGACACTGTGGGCATACCTTTCTGTTCATGAGAAACTGCTTCTCCAAAACAACAACCCTAGTCTCTAAATGAATGGTTGTAATATGCCCACACGACTCAATGTGAGCGTGTGCAACTGTAATATATACTGTGGGTTTTTTTTAGCTAATGCACTGCCTATGATTTGTTTTCACATGAGAAATTGCCCAGATTATGCAGCACAGAAACACTGTTTACCTCCCTATGGACCAGAGTACAGGCTGAGCTTTTTGGGGGGGGTGGCAGGGTGGAGCAGAGGACAGCTGGAATAACAGAACCCCTCCAGCACACACACATGTGTACACACCAGAGTCGGCAGCAGGACAAATGTAACAGCCGGCCCATGATATTCACGGGGGGGGGGGGATGATTTAAACTTATCGACTGCTCACCATGGAAAGTACTCGTCAGCCACTATATGCCTTAACCACTCTTTTATTCAAATGTTCATTTTATGGGGGGCCAAAAGCATTCATTTGGAGCTAGGATGCCCCCCCTCCAGCACGGAAACAAGGGCACAGTAACAGATACTCCACCTCATCCTCCCAGATCTAACAGGAGGGGTTTTTTCATAGTTTGACGCACAAGCCCGGGTGAGAAACCCGGTTAGCCAGTTTCATACGCTTCCTCGTTTCCATTTTCTTCTGATGCAATCAGAGGCTGAGCGGCCATAAAAAAAAACCAGAAAATACACTCACCTAAAGGATTATTAGGAACACCTGTTCAATTTCTCATTAATGCAATTATCTAATCAACCAATCAC